>JAZEWU010000014.1:4260841-4345588 GCA_036362915.1 Geotria australis
TGTGTACTCATAACCACCCCCCCACCACCCTATTCTGCGTGTGTTTCCTCCGGGTTTGCTGGTTTCCTCGCACAACTAAAACACGCTCTGTTACCGTCAGAAATATAGAGAATGAGGTGGTTGGCGCCGGCTGACCGCTCGGCTGCCTCCGCCTCTTTGTGGTTTCCTATAGCGCCTTGCGAACTTTGGGTGCAAGGCGATACTGTATTTATACTTATTTATAATATGTATGACGTATCGATGTAAGTCGCCCTGTATAAGGGTGTTTGCTAAATAATTCTAGAACAGTATATGTATTCGCCGGGCACTCCGGTTTCCTCCCACAGTCCAAAGACATGCTGCTGCCTAGGTGACTTGGTCCGCGGACTAAATTTCCCCCGGTGCCCCTGTGATGAATTGGTGTCCCATCCGGGGTATAGGCCTGTCTTGCTCCCTGTGTCTGCCGGGATAGGATCCAGCTCACCGCGACCCTGTTACAGGATTAAGCGGTTTCTGACAATGATGACGACTTTAAACGCGAGACTCCACCTCGTCGCTCAAGATGATCCTCCCCCTCGCTTAAAGCTCCGCCTTGCCATCATTCGCTCAGCATTGCGAGGTTGTGACCGCCCTCTCGCACGCTGATTGGGCCTGATCCGCGAGGCACGTAACTGGAACGACTAATCGATCGAATGTAGCTGACTATGGTGTTTCCAAACGTGGAAGAGCGCTCGACACGGATTTCCCGAAAGAACAGCTCTGAAGATCAACCTTCATAATCGATTTGAATCCTATTAATACAAATATCTTGGAGTTGACATTTTGGTCATTTTTATTTAGAATCACCGTGGTGCTTTCTGGCATAGGTTTGACCATTCAAAATATGATTTAGCGTCTGCATATTTTGTCGGGTTTTTTTTTATTCCCGTTAAGATGCTGACACGTATCAATCGATTAATTATTTCATCACAACATTTTAAAATTTAAACGAATAATTGTGCTTAAGATATTTGTATCCAATTCACCTGTGAGAATATATTTCCCCACACGTGTTTATAAGATTGTGTGCATTCCTATAAGCTAACAACAGATTCTCCGTGGTGCACCAAAATAATCGATACTTGACTTAACGCTGAGCAATAATTGGTCGACGGCCGGCCACGTGATCCCAGGCGGGCCTCATCGTTGGTCCGTGCTGTTGTTGTGGTGTTCGTGGGTGGAGGGGAGGGGGGGCATGGGGGGAAATGACGGTCTAATGGGCGGGGACACTGTGCGAGTGGGCGAGGCTAAGAAGAGGGCGGAGCTGTATGATAAAGGAGGCGGGAATATGAATCAATAGGAATATAGGGCAAGGCAAGCATGGCTCGTAAGTGGGTTATGATATTGATTGGTGTATAGCGGTGGCTCGTTTATTCAAGCTTACACTATTGCTGTGTCTGCTGGGATACGGCTCAGGCAGTCATTATTTAAGCTGCCCGAGACCGCTGAGCTGTGTGGCTCTTTCCAACAGTTGTCCAGCGTGGAGGTAGGTGTCGGCAAGTTACGGCAGAAAAGGATGCATCAGCAGTAGAAAGTAACTCCAATAGACGTGAATACGGCTCATTTGCTACAGCAGCAGAAACACACAAGTTATGATATGGGAGTTCAAATCCTAGCTAAGATCAAATTGAACACTGCATCATCAACGTTATGAATTCGAATCATCTGGATTGGTGGGTTGGTGATTTTAAAAAGTAGTACTCGTCACAGGAACGTGGAAGTTACATTGCTGGCCCAAGTCCGTACTCCACACAATGCTCGAGCACGCTGATAGAATATTGCCACGCAGTGATACGTACTTTCATGGTTTTTTGTCGAGTCTTATACGGCAGGTGGTCAGAAAGGTCACGTTTAAAATGTTAGGACAGTTCAATTTTACTTGCGGGAGAAAACCAAAAATCCACCAAATAAGTCATAACACTTGTATAGTTCACCTGGTTAAAGAAAGGATGTTGTACTTGTCTTTCCAAAAATGCAGACGTTGGTAATTGTTCTCCCTTTAATACGTGACTTAAAAGCAAACGAATTTGTATTGTTTACCGTGATTTTAGCAGTCAAAGGCTCTCCCTGAAGTAGCTTAAACGTGTTCATGTAAAACAATAGCACGGTACAGTTGTGCCATACTGTATATCGCAAACATTAAAGATTTGTTGTGATGCTGCTGCGTTGACCGTGGTGCACAAGCACGAATACCAATGACAACACATTCGTCAACAACGCTGCTCTCAAGGAAGACAAACCCACCCTTCGGGCAACAGCCCTTGTTGATAGCAGTCCACCACAGTAGACTTGATGGATTACAATATGTTCAGCTATGGCACCAGCAAACAATATATAATCTTTTAATCAAACCACGTAGCAGATTGGCACACTTTGGTAATTTCTTGTAACTTAAAAAATATATATTTTACTCCATAGCCTTGGACACAAGGCAAAGTCGGTGTATACAGCAAACCAGTGGTAAAATCCTCCCGACATGTTATAGCACTTTAGCGTCAGCAACCTCGTGGCCTCCTTCAAGGCTCGAGAGAGAGAGAGAGCTTAACTTTAGAAGCCAAAGTAAAAACGAGTAGATTCCGTTGCTGGAGGGAGTTGTCATCGATATGCAGAGAGAATTCCTGAACGTCGCATGTGCGACCAAGACTGGGTCACGTGAGGCCGCCAGTGCCGCGAATGGGCCATAAATGTGTGTCCGCAGAGTGCGCCAACCCCCCACTGCTAACCCCATAGTTTACCCCCAGCTCCCTCTCTGCTCTCAGATAACCCCCGCACACTGTAGCTCTCAATGTCCCGCACCCAGCTTCCATCCTCCCTCCCTTCCCCCGGACTCCTAGTGACCGCTGGATCCAACTTTCCCTTCCCCCAAATACTGCTCCTTTCTGCAACCGCTCCCAGGCACAAACCACCACCGCCACCACCCACCCAACTGCTAATGCCAATGCCCCGCCACCCCCCGGCCTCTTACGACAATCATGCAGCCTCACCCCTCTGACCCCCAAATCCAGGACCCGCGAGTTGCATCACGCTTGTGATGTGCAGCGGAGTGACAGTCATACCGAGCACGGAATGCGTTGTAATTTATAATCCGACGGGCGTCGCGCGCTCGCTGATAGGGATGGGGTTTTTCAATGGGGCTTCATTCATTCATTCGTGTACCCAACCCATCTGATTGTCAGACACCGCTTAATCTTGTGCAGGGTTGCGATGAACAGGGATATACCCAGGATGGGACGCCAGTCCGTCGCAGGGGACCAGGGGCAATTTAGTCAGCAGGCCAATTAACCTAGGCACACGCCGCATGTTAATGGTTAAGTGAAGTAATCAGACATTGTTGCACTACACCACTGTATAGTATATATGTACACCTTCACCAAATCACATTGACCACAAGTGGTGAAGTATGGTCAAACAACCGCCACGATTCGCAACGAGTTCAGAGACCTTTGTCCAATAGTGGATTCACAAAAAGGCGGTGCAAGTATGTGTACAGTATATGTACACATCAATTAACAGATTTCAACATACCACATGATGGTAAAGCGTATATTATTTTCTGTTAACACGACAGTCTACAGCCCTTAATTTAAAAAAAAAATCAACAAAGCAATTCCAAGCAGAGCGCAAGGGTTTCATCAGAGCACTGGGATGGTCCCAGAACGGAGACTTTAGCGGTCAGCAAAGTAGTGCATGAACGCAATTACCGGCTTTGGGCTTTTGGTGTTATTAAGTCAGATCAACTCGAACAAGTAGAACAACGATCCCTGAGAACTTCTCAGTGTGGGAAATTTTCAGCGGGAGATAACTTTCCCAAGTAACCGCTCTGGTATGCTTGTTTTTAGTGTACCAGCACCCGTATCTGTACTCATACCACACACCACGAAAATAAAACAAACATTGCAACACACACTGTAATGTACAAGTGCATTTAAGACATATTGTACCTTCACGAACGCACTAGCGTGGTGATGTTAGAAATATAATTGTATATACATTAATATTGTACTATTGTATATCAATGGGGAGGTGTGTCACAGTGGTTAGCACACTGCACTCTGAACCCAGTCAACAGTTTGAACAGCAGCCGCAGCTCAGCCAGTTTTTATTCAAGCTGGAAGGAACCGTTGATCTAAGTCGCACTCTAACAGTTGTAAGCTAACATCAGTGGCGAGTGATAGCTGAACTGGTTCTGTGTTCTGGATCAACGTGGTGAAATATGATCAAATAACCGCCACGACTTCATCAATCAGTGGATAAAGAGGTGTAAATAATGGCTATATTTAAATATTTTGTAGCGTCTTACATAAAGGCTTCTATTTGGACCTCAGCCACCAGATGCAACACTGCAAGCGCGATGCTGCAAATCAGCTTGTTCCCCCTGGCAAAACATCGAAAGTAAATGTTTGCGATTCTGTTCAATGTTACACCTTACAGTGCTGCACTTTGAGAAGTGTATTTTATTTGATGTAGATACAGTGCGTTGATAAAAAGGGGGCATCCACCAACCTGCCCACAAACCACACTGATTAAAGAGCCACGACTGTTGTAATCAGTCGGGACTTGCAAAAAGTCGAAAAAGACGGAGTTCTTTGTGAAAGAAAAGAAAAACGCTAACGATTATAAGACCTCTCTGTCAACCGCGTGAGTTCAAAAATCATTCTCCGTCCAGGTTGAAGCTCCCTGTAGATGAAGCCATAACGAACTCGGTGACTTTTGTCCCTCACTTCATTCCGCTGGTATTTTATTGCTGGGAGTGGGGGGGAAAGCTAGGAGTGGGGGGCGGGGAAGCCAAATAAGTAGAAATCACATGAAAATACTGCATTCCGACAGTTTCGCTTGATGTGCCAATGATTCTTGCCAATGTTTTTGTCGCCATGCAATGAGACCTCTGCGGAGTGAAAACCGATTCGTGCTTTTGAAAATAGGCAGTGTGCTTTTTTTCCTTTCTTCTTTCAAATACACTAGGTTGTCATTGTGAGTAAAATAAAACATTGGTGTGCATTGTTGGCAGCGACGAATAAATATCAGTGACGGACGTGCATTTCAATAAATCTGGACACCTGGAGTAACTTATATTGGATGAGTCGCAAGCTTCCGTAGCAAACAGCAGCAAATCACGTAATCAACAAACCACAAGGACACGCACCATTACAACCGCGAAGCGAAGTCATAAATACTAGGTGTTACAATATTTAATTGGTAGATTGAGACTAACATCAGTGTCAAGCCATGGGTAATTCAGACTTAAGGCTGCCACCTCTGAGGTGCAAAAACTCTGGACTTATGCAAAGCAGAATATCTCACAATACTCGGAGACAGGAAAAACTGTATATAGTGACTGTGTGTTATTACTCAGCTGACACAAACAAGGCCTTTAATGTTGGTGGTTATCCCAGGACAGCTTCTCTAACAAGAAGATGTCGTGGGAAAACTAGGACAGGTGGCAACCGGAATTCAGACCCGCAGTACTGCACGCATTGACATGCCAAGAAAATGCTTGAAAGCTATTCCTGCTTCACGACGCTCATCAGAAAGGGTTGGTGGGGAGGGGGGATTCTGGACAGGCAGAGATAAAGACAATGAAACCAGCAGCTGCCTTCAACAGAGAGATTCGTTCAGGGTGACCCTGTACTTCCATAGCCTGGGCGTCATTACGTGGATTAATGACTGCACAGGACGCCACCTCGTGGTCACGTTGATGGGATTTTACACACTGTACAGTCACAGACAACGGGCATAATCACTTTCTCTGGGTTAATAACGAAAATAGAGACATTTCCCGGGAAAGCGAATATCCCCCAGTAGTGGAAGAGCTGCATGTAATTGAATTGTCTTGAGTGAAATATTATTACGCAATCGACAACAACCGCGACTCTTAATCTCCTGGGAAGATGTAAACAGATTGCCCAGCACTGCCGCCTTTAAAAACAAGACGGGTGATCCTGGGATACCCAGAATAGGTGACAACCCTCATACCACCAGCCTCAACCGTTGTAAACTAGTGTAATTTTTAACACGGAAACGAATGCAAAGAAATAAGTTTAAACGTGAACATGTTTCCATGTTTAATTTCTCCCACAAATCACTGGAGTAGTAATCTGTCAACTGCAGACACGTGCATACATATAACAACTATGAAGCAATGAAAGCTATTCAGGCCACTGTGCTTGATCAAGCGTGCTTGAATTAACATAGTTTATATTGAACGTGGCTCGTACGCCAAACTCACAGCCTCGCCGCCAACAACTTGATTCCACCCCCGTTGCTAGAGTACAATTCCAGGGAAATGTTTACACTGAGAATGAAACGCACTGCCAACCCCACCCGGCCGCACGCACACACAAAGTGCCACCTCCAATCACCCCGTCGGAGCAAATGACATTAACATCACCCAACAGTTTCTGCAATCCAAACCATGCACCTTCCTGCTCAAGTCATTTCCAGTAGTGTACATGTGCTGCATTCCGTTAACAAAACGGCAGGGACTGCTTATTTATTTTTTATCCATTATTAAAGATCGTATTACTGCGAAACCAAATGGATCTTGGGTCACTTGAGTGCGAGTTGTGTGCTTCCCCATCCATGCTCCCCATCTCAGGTGAAAATCTGCACCAAGACGCAATGACCAACGTTTACAAATGTTTCCCCCAATAGGCACGCAGCTTCGAAGAAGCTAAATCAGCCCATATGCAGGTGCTAGATGGATCGTTACATTGCAAAAACCAGGAGCGATAGTGACGGCTTGGCGAGTCCTTCATCCAGCAGTGGATAGAACACGGTTAGTGTGTACGATTATTACTGCAGGAAGCGGGCCTTAAAAAAAAGAAACATGCTTTGAAAGATACAACACAAGCCCTTGAAACTTTCTTTTCACTTTCGACATCTATTTACGGCCTTTGGCGGGAACGCCACACAAGCCTTCAGGTGACGAATCAAGCAGGAAAGCGAACAAAACCCTGAGGCAGCGGTTCCCAAGATGTGCTCCACACGGCCTTGACAAGTGGTGCGGAGAATTGTTGCACACTCCAATTTAGAGTAGTTTCCATTTTGAAATGTTATTGGTGGATCGTGGTCGGCAAAAATATGAATAGCCCTTCCGTACACTCGTGTAATGAAAATGAGCCAAGGACTACGAGCCCTACATACGCCCCATGCAGTCCTTGTGGCAAAATACCTGATGAATGACATGACAGGCAACAGGCCATGTAAAACATATCCCAACATGCCTACAATACGACCGCATTTGTATTTGAAATAATTCATATCGTTCTCACACTCGCACTTGTAACATTGTATTATTTATATTGGCCTATTTATTTGGGAAAGTGAGAATTCATTAGTCTCATTGCGCTGCATGTTTTAGGCCATGTTCAGTTTAATGAGTTTTGGGATTTTTCATGCACGGCATCGCCTTTGGCGTCAAAGTAACTTTGGTGGTTAAACAACACAACCATATACGCAAATACACTTTTAAAATTGGTGTTTATTTGTTAATAGTTTCGGACAGACAGTGTGCAGTTAGATTGTGGGAAAGATATTTCAACAAAGGGCATTATTGTAGAAACATGCAGTATTGTTCTTTGCGGACAAAGCAGTTTTCATTATCGATTCTAACGAAATCGCTGGTAATTCAGGACGCCGTACTAAGCGTATCTGTGTAGCTGCAGATAATATAAAAATAATTCTTAAATATGCAGTGACTTTTTTTATGCCCAAAATGTTCCTGGAAAATTTCAAGTTTGAAAGCCGAATTAGTTTTCAAATGTTATTTATTTTCCTTTAAACACAACTAATTTCTTCTTTTCTTTCCAACTGTATATATAAAAAAAATCAAATATTTTACAAGGCACAGATGAATACATCTATCGTGATTGTGCATGAAACTTCTTACCTCTTTTTGACATCAGGATAAAGAACATCCTGTAAAGCCCGGAGACGAACCGATTTGCCGTTGGACTCTGCACCACGTTCCCCTTCTAGTTTAAAAAAAAAATTCTCCCCAAATTTCAAAATAAAATGAAAACCATAATACAGTATACAAAACGTAGATAAACATTTTCCATTTTGGTAAAACTAGCGTAAAACAATAAAGTAACACCATTATGACTGAAGACGTTGAAAATAAATCATTGGTTCCACTCATGCAGAGTTGTGAAGAAAGAATATTGCCAAATGAAATGAAAGTGGACACATTAATTCAGAGGGAATAACCGTTAGCCACCGTGCGCTTTCCATACGTACACATGTAAAGGCAAGTCGGTGAAGACCGTACCTTCATATAGGTGTCGGATTCTGAAATGTCATTGTCAGTATACACTCGGCATACTACGGTTTACTAAAGTATTTAAGGTGCAGTGGGAAAAAACAAGGCTGAAAGCCTATCAAGTGTCTAAAGGAAACTGGGACGAATCTCCAAATTCAGGGCCAACCCACAGCATACACGTGGTGCCTGTGTAATAAAAACCCAACAAAGCCAATTGTACACTTTGAACACCGAACAACTCGTTTGAAATAAATACGTACAGATGAAAACGAATTTAACAGGAGCAAACGTCGCAGTGGACCGTGACAGAGGAGCTCAGTTTGTGCACAGCATCGAGCTCGCTTCCCCTTCACGTGTAACCTGACCTTTGGTTGTGGTTGGATCATTAACTCGGCCAGAGCAGAGGTACTGCCTCCCAGCCATCACCTAAATAAACACCACCGTCTCTCAGGACCCCTGCTGGCTTACGAATTTAAAAATGCATTTTTTTCCTGAATTATATATGTCCTCATATTATGCGGTAAACTTCTATTTCAAATTCCGCAATGTTCCCAGCAGTTTTTTTTTTACATTATGCACAGCTTACTGTTTTTTGTCTTTATTTTTTACTCCCCCCTCCGGCACTTGGGGATAGCTGAAAGCTTGTACGCACGACTGTCTTCCAAACTCTGCTACTCGGCAGATAATGCTATTTAAAAATCAGCTGGGCTATACAGATAACAGCATGGTCCAAATATGAATAACTTAGTCTATTATGGCAGTTGGCCAAACTATCGTGCTCAAGGACAGTACTGCATTTCACAACAAGCTGACCATTAGTTAATAGCACTCGAAAATATCTGATGGAATGAACAGGTTATTGCTTTTTACTGTTCGACATTATAAAAAAAATGCATATTAAAACATGACCAAACGGTCAAGCAGATACAATACTCAAAAATAACAAGCATTACGTTTGCGAACAAAGACCTGTAAAACATTTATTTCTCTCTTCTTTATTCAAGTCCATTCCGATCGTCATGTATTATTCTTATTACTTTTTAATCCATTACCATATGGGTTGATTGTCGCACAAATACCTGCTTAATTATTAGTACAAAAAACCATCTTGGGCAGTTTTCAATCTTCTGCTTCCTCTGTGATTTTCGCGTCATGCCACCGCACCACAGTACCGTTAGAGAGAAGCGCGCGGTTTCTGGTCAAAAGTTCGACTTCGTGTTGGACGTGAGCTGGGTCTGCAGCTTCGTTCCCTGGCCAGTCAACAGCTGTCGAATTGTGGTCACAGGCTCCAGATTTTTTTTTGTAATATTATTAATAATGATGAACGTACTGTACATCTTAAACAACTCTTTTTATATCCTTGGTGCACATTTTAACAGAGTGCACATTAAGATTGACCTGAAACACACCCGGACAAGGCAGTCGAAGCATATTGACTTATGGGAGTTAATTAAACATGTAACAACGTTAGAATGTTTGGTTGAACATATTTGGTTGCTTTCAAGTTGATTGGAGCCTCCAAAATAAAACATGTAATTTAATAAATCTGGGCCTGCATCTCGGCTGCAATGTCTCTTGTGTTGTCATACGGCACATCTCGTAATTATTAGCAGACCCTGTGTCTCAGCAGAAGGCAGAGGTATGCTGGCGTTGAGTGTGGTCCCCTTTACGTTGTCAGGGCTCGCTCACGCTTTGGCTGGCTTCTCTTGGTCCCACCAGATCACTGCAGCACTGGCCACAAGCTTCGAAAAAAACAGGAATCAAGGTAAACAAACAGCCAACAATGGCGTATCTTACTGAACCCGTTAGGGCAGTGCTGCCAGCTCATTATTTTTGGCACACAAACATTTGACGACGACTAAACCACCCGTGGCAGCACTCAGGCCCGGCCAGCCCTGGCTGAAGCCTTCCCACCTAGTGTCAGCGCCATAAAGAGCTGGACTGGAAACGGCATTACTAGCCATAATCTCCCAAGGCAGCAATCTGTAGTTTTCCATAAACACGCAGCGGCTTTCAAGTGCGCAGGTAAGCCTCTCTCACGAGAGCCGAGAGAATGGCGTGTGGCTCGCTGGCCCCACGATACAGTGCTCTACCTATGCCGGCTTTAAAAAAAAAGGGCTTGTTCCCCAACACTATGTGTATTTTGCTTCTTCTTCTTTGCGATTCTTCGAAGCGCGATGTTAAATTACAGTTTCCCATTTTCTTACACAGCCCCTTGCCCCTTGCCCGCATCGTATAGAACAGAGCAAGCGTTCCGGTTAGAGAACGGCCCAAGGAAAGAGATATCAGCGCTACATCTGAGATCTCTTCAAGTGACCTACGTTGCGCACTGTATGGGGGTGGCACTTTCCCATCCACTCTGCACTGCGGGTAATGTTCGTGACATGACAGCCAGACCAATACTCTTTATTTTCAGAGCTGCAATGTAGCCAAATAAGGGTCAAACCCACATCTAATGTGATGATGTTTTTTGTGGAGACCATGTTACCTAGGCCGAGACCTTTATCTCACTACACTAGAGAAGCCGGCTTGGCTTAATGACAGGCAACTGTCTCAATTTGAACCCAGATTTTCAACAGTGCCAGCCCAGTGCTCTGACCTCCGAGCCACCCGACCAACCCTCCTACACGCTGCTGTTAAATAACAAACGCCAGCCACCCACAATCCGACCCCCATCGGGGCGTAATTTGAGACCTTATTATGCGTCGTATGAATGTGGACCATTTAATCAGCTTCATTCACATGGGTCGGCTCCTTTTTTCAGTCTAATCCTCCACGAGTTCTCTGTCACCATGGGTATGATGTCATGCAGATGGACACAGAGCGCTAAAGTAAGCAATAATCTCTGATCTCAGAGTTAGGCTCTCGGCTACTCGGATGATGTCATCAAGTAGGCCAAATGTGTACGACGAGGGTTTAACTGAAGGGAAGGGGCCTCGCTCTGAAAGATACTCGCTCCTTTCTGGATTTTGTCAATGTGACAGCGGATTCATCTGGCTTTGGCCGCTGGTCTACACAGGTGGGCGGTATTTAGATTTAACAATGCAAGACAGATGCAGTTTCGTTGCGCTCAATACGAAGCTCGTACGTTTACAGTGAGGGCTTCAGCCGCGCACCCACAATTGAGTGACACTATTCTAATAGGCATGTAATGATCCCTTCTTACGTAATGTGTGCACTGGACTTGTGTGTGCAATAATCGTTACTTTCAATTCGTGCACATTATACAACAATTATTTGTTGTTCAATTTAGGTTAAATGCAGCAAATTAGACAGAAAAACCCCCAATAAACGTTACAAATGAGATGGCAAACACAACACAAAAACAATGCCTGTATAAAATCGTGAACCCATTGGCATAAAAGTTCATTAAAATGGCTGGTCTGGCGTGTGAATTGTTAAACGCCTATTATTTAGTTGGCTGTTTTACACTTTAGCTTAAAAACGTTTGATGTTATATAGGTGCCCTTACTCGTCGCTGACGTTTTCTATAGTAGTGTTGGAACAAGAAGAGATGTGGCACTCACCATGCTCTTTCAGACTCTCTGCTGTGCGTCATCCACACGGACAGCCGAGGATTCTGCAATTGAAAAGTCAGTCGATACTCTCAGTAAACATATACTGGGGCATTCAAACAGCATTATCAGAAAAATCCACACCGTGAACGTTACGCGCAAATACTAAGTTACCCGTACGTCTGTAAATGCTTAGCAGATGATGGCGCACAATAGAAATGTAAGTGATATATTATATGACAATACATTGTTGAATATGAATTGCATATCTTATGACTGTGCTTTGATGTGACATTTATATCAAGACAGGAAAACACCAAGATGCCCAATCAAATGTTATCGATCTAATTTCAATTAACATAAGATGACATGTTACCACTATAGAAAGTTTACAATTTTAGGATAATACTTTCACATTCATTACAGCCCTAACACAATTCTATAGTTACATTAATGTGAATGCAATGCAGTGTTAAATAGTAGTTCTAAACACACACCAGGATCGTTGATCGGTTTCGAAGCACAGCCCTGCATTCGGCAAATAAAACAATGAGGTTTAATGTCATCTTCCAAACAAAGTAGTGTGGCAAAAAGTCAGGAACCACGCCACTATATAGTAAGTTATAGGTGGCCTAGACAACTTGTCCGCGTTAATCTCAACACAAACAGCTCGCATTTTTGCCACTATGCCCAGTACAGTCCTGAAATCCATGCATGCTGCCGCAGTGTAACGGTTAGCGCATTGGACTTGCAATCCAGATACCTTCCGTTCGAACCCCCCCACCCAGCAGTATAAATGATATCAGCAGGGTTTATTAATCAGCAGTTCGCATGTGCTGGAGTAACGTGTGTGCAGTTCCCACATTTAATTAACGTTGGAAGCGTAGGCCAAAAAAACCCTGCAGGGTTTCCTTCTAGTGGAGGCCCTACTACCAGCAGCAGCACGAGCAAATGCAGTTGACCCTCGCACATCGCGTATTTCCACATCGCGGCTTCGATTTTTCGCTGGTCGCCACAAACAATTAAATGGGAATTTTTTGGGAGCTTTGCGGGCCTTGTGCGGGAAACCGCATAGCACTGCAGACGACGCGTGTAGCAGACGAAAAGTAAAGAAAACGTTAAAAGTTTAGTAAGTCATAAATGTGTAAAATACATGTATGATATTAATGTATATTATCATTTAATAACATAAATACACGGTTTTTTAAAGTAATTTTTTTGTCAAAAACTGTGTATATCCGTGCCTCGGAACGCCAAAATGGCGGACAACGTTTGGGGGCTCACAGCGCCCCCAAACCCCCCAGCTGGAGGTGCTCGCTTTGCTCGCCTAGGGGGGCCGAACATTTTACGCGGGTTTTCCACATCGCGGGGAGGTGCTGAGCCCCTAACCCCCGCGATGGGGGAGGGTCAACTGTAATTGCAGGGCTGCAGCTTAAAAGCTGTATTTCCTGAAATCACTATGGTTCATGACTGGCAGAACCTTGTATACACTCAACATTCTTGGCACGCTGTGTGAACGGATCCATAAAGGGCACGCGGGAGCACTTTCACTGGCATGGGAGAGGGTGTATCACAAAGCTCTCACCTGGAATATCACAGTCCTCACCTAGAGCTCTCGGTGATATAGTACTGGCAGTGTCACAATACTCACCTAGAGCTCTCAGTGATATGGTAGTGTGATTTCCACAATGCTCACCTCGAGCGGGGTCAGGTGCGCTGCCTCGGCAATCAGTGGCTGCGTTGGGCTGCTAGAAGCTGGGCCGGCTGGCTGAGCATTCTCCGGGCTCTCCTGCAACGTGGCTCCTCCTGACACGAACACACGCGGCGATCAGCCACCCGCTCGCTGTACTCTCCCCCACAATGGACAGCAAAGGAGCAATTGCGAC
The DNA here is from genome assembly GCA_036362915.1 of Geotria australis. Lineage (NCBI taxonomy): Eukaryota > Metazoa > Chordata > Hyperoartia > Petromyzontiformes > Geotriidae > Geotria > Geotria australis. The sequence goes on from JAZEWU010000014.1 coordinate 4,274,521, forward strand.
CGCAGGCTTGGTCCTCCTATCATGCCTTGCATGATACACTGCATCCTCTGTTATTCTCTGTAATTTGTATTGATGTAGGTTTTTGTGGCTCAATGTATGAGAATTGCTCTTAAGATAGCCGTGTCGAGCATTCCTCCTCTCTCCTTCATGACGTTTCACCTCCCACGTTGGAGGTATCATCACGCTTCAGAAGCCTGATGATGCCGCCAACAATGTTAAGTGTTTAAGAAACGTGGAATGTAAGTTGGATATTTTTGTCAATCTACCCATGGATCAAAGCCTCCGCCCATCGTGTGACGAGCGCAGCAATTGTTTGACCGTACTTCACCCCGCTGGTTAATGCTCGCTGTTGATTTTAGCCATGGCCAGAAATTTTACTCAGGTTAACGGGTTTATAGCACGGCGCGCTAACTACTGTATCACCGTGCCACCCGGTCGTGTGTAATTCATCTAATTTGGGACTCGGTCAAATTATGTTGGCCCTCAACACTTTATTATTGTGCATGATGTCACTTAGTATTGAGCGTGCACACTCTTGCCTCACATGGGTAATTCCCTGCAGGGATTATACGGCAAGGATGGGAATTCAACCATCGACTCCACGGAAAATAGCTCAATAGAGTGCACGGATGACTAGGCTACCGCTGCACTGCCTTTAGAACGTACATCCATCAGTCATTCGTCAATCGCCTTTAAGCTAATCCTCGGTATTGCATGAGCCCCCTAAATCTAAACCTCAACACTAAATTAGCACTCTCATACACCGGCTTTACAACCGCTAATGAATCCTATTCCAATTAACGACGGAGCACTTTGATTGAGAGGTTGAGTGTGTCTCTGCATCACGTAAACCAAACAGTATTTGTCCAAGTACATGCGACATGGCCGTATAATACACGTGTTGTCTTAATGGGAAAACGCCCAGTTTTAATTACAGGTCGTGCAACCCAATTGAAAAATACAAGCCCGCTGCAACAATAACTGGGGAGGGGATGGAGGAAGAAGAATACGACGTTTCTTTCTGTAACACAGGTCCCGCACACACAAATAGGTACCCAAATTAAGAAGTACAAGGTCACCAAAACAATAGCTTCACTTTGAAGGAAATGACCCTAAAATGTGCAAACGCATGCTGCGTCCAGACTGCACTGAGGATAAACGTTCCCATCGGCGGCGCATTCACCACGTCAACACAGCCCCATCTGCTTTCCCATTCTTGAGTGGCATTCGTCTCCCATTTACAGCCCACAGCTAGCAGTGAAAATGCCACATTCCTTTGACAGGGGCCAGTCATCCCATATAGAAACGCATTGTCAATTTTTCACAAAGTGACACCTTATATTGTCCGATGCGATTTCCATTTATACCGCACGTCATTCGGGCGGTACAAATGGACAGCGCTTAACACACAACCACCAAAACCCACACAGTGGTGGTACTTATTTTATCGATCCCCAACGGACGAAATGCTGAGCCGGCTCCCAACCGGAATTTGAACGCGCAACTGTTTTCATTGCGAGCCATGCAATTTTAACCAGTGTACCACTCGACGGATACATTTTGCAGGGGCTCTTTCATAAAAAAAAACCCCTGTAAAACTATCCATTGGATGCCTCCCAAAAGTGCTGCAAGGCAGTAGCATTAGTGGTTTGATGTGCCAACGCCTTGTGAGCGTCTCGTGTGTTGCAAGCGTATCATACGCTACTGTAATGAATCGGAGGCTTAATGCACGCTGTAGGGAAATAACAAAATGTCAAGATAAGGACAGCTGCCGTTTAGAGCGACTGAATGTGTGCAGTAACCAGCCCGCACGCAGCAATAAGTTAAGCAAATCGAGGTAACGCTCACAAGGCTGCTGCTGCTGCACTGTGTTTCTATGATGCCTGTTATATATTTGATTCTGTCAAATGCTTATGGTGTTGTGATGTATTGAGATTAGCGTGCACCACACCGCTGTGTGTGTTCGATATCAAAAACAAACAGCCACCCTATAGCCTTAACCGACTGTTGGGGCAAGTGCTGTTAGTGAGCACCAATTAAGGTCGCCACAGCACACGAGGGAATGGGTGGTCAGCACCACAACCGTCCGCCTTTGTCTCCCCAAAAGCAATGTTTACACACCACGCCAGGTAGTAATTTGAGGCCGAGTCGACCTAGGGTAGGCCGAGAACCGGTGCAGATAATCACCTCGTGTTGCCGGGTTCGTAGAGCGGCGTGCTCATCGCTACACGACAGAGTTCGATATCACGGGCGCGAGCACGCTCAGCGGTGCGGCAATCATTTACATGCACGCAAGGATGCACAGGGGCATACGTACGTGCATTGGGGTCTTTGTTCGCTGGGTGGCTTACGCAGTCTGTGCACTCAGCAGGTGCTAATGAGGCTTTAAAGGCAGTGTCTGCAACAAACGCATCACAACTATTGCGCAGGCGTAAACATCGCGCTCGAAAAATAACGATCGTGCCAATTGTGCGCCTTGATCTTAAGAGCTGAAGCTATGTAGAGGATGCATTCACATGTAGAGCATAAATATATAAACGTGGAATACTGACGAAAAAAATATATTGCACCAACAGGAAATGTGTCCCTAATTGCTAGGCATGTCATGATCAATCGATTCATCGATTTAAAATAAGATTATTGCGCTGACGAAAAAGCAAGCCATTGTGTGTGCGGAAATTATTTCAGCTCTATGCAAATGTGACGCTAAAACTTCCATTTAGGCTAATGAAGCAAAAAGCATCCGTGCAAACAAAACCACGACACAAAGAAGGAGGCCAAAAAGCACTGGTTCTTGATTCTAATCACGACTCTGAATTGTAACGATTCGCCGAATTCCTACGGCGGGGGGCTGGGGGCGCGCGGGGAAATGTGGGTATGGTAGGATGCGTCGTCACATGCCGATTAATCACCGTCTTATTAACAACAATTGGGTGGGGGTTACGAGTGGGAAGCAGAGTCTCCCCGCCGCTCACCGTTGCGGAAAGAGGCCACGACTCCAACCGCGAAGAGGGTGTCGTCGTCTGGAAGCGACAGATCAAGGTGCTTGTGGCTCGCGCGCGCGTCTCCCGGGACCTCCGCGCGCGCGGGAGCAGGCGCGCTCCCCTTGCCCGCGGCGGTGCGGCCAGCGTCGTCCCGCCAGGATTTATCTCGCGAGTGATCGCCGCCTCCCGCGGGAATAACCGCGCCCTTGGCAAGGTTCGTCTGCTTGCCTTTGAAATGGTCCGCGCGGTCCGGCGCTAAAGCGGCGGCGTTTGGCTGCTCGCTCGGGGGGCGATGCGGCCCTCTGTCCTCGTGTAGATGCGCCCCCGCTTTCGAGTCCTGCGAGCCCGGGTTGGCAGCGTGCATCCGTCCCACGGCGGCAGATGGTGGCGGATGATTGTCGCCGAGCGCGCCTCCTTGGAGGGTTCGCGCGGGCGTGCCCGAGCTCTCGTCTGGCTCACTCCACCTCGCGTCCCCGCTGTGCTGCGACGCTTTGTCTGGGGGGCAGGTGGGGGCTGGCGCGCCCGTCTGTGCGCTTGTACCGAGCTGAGCCGAAGACGCAACGTTGAGGTTTGCCGACTGGGCGCTCTGTTTGTCGACGGTGCCGCTCGGATTTGTTTGAGGAGCGCTGACGCTGGAGTACTTGACGTTATAGTGTCCCGGGTGGAATCCGATGGGCGACACGGCCCGCTTTCTCAGATGTTCAATCGAGAGAGTGGCTCGTGGACCGACGTTCGGTTTTGAGTCTATGGATTGCACAAAATGTTTAACGCTGGAAGCGTTTGGAGGGGCGGAAGCGTTCTGATTGACCTCGACGTTTTTATTGCCATCTACGGCTGTTCCTCTGCCCTCCTCCTGCCCAGACACGTTCCACATGGCTGAGATGGTGGCTCGGCTCGGGGTGGGGGCGGCTGCCAATTCAAAGCTCTTGAGGGTCTCTGGTCGGGGGACTTTTTTCACCTCGATGGTCAGCCTGTTCTCCTTCCTTTTCAACTCGGAATCTATAGTTCTGGCGCTCGTCTGTACAGAATTAGTGTCATCGTCGCCGACAGAAGCGGCTTCGTCACCGATGTTTTCCGACAACGGCTTCTTGCTCAGCGGCGTGTCGTCACTTTTGGCGGGAGCCACTTCTGGCTGAATGCGTCTTTCCGTTGAGGCGTCGGGGGCAACGTTGGCATTGGACACGTTGCCCACGACCTTGGTGTAATTTTTGTTCAGGTCCAATTGCTGCTGGCTGCGGTTTTCCAAGGGCTCCGCCGAGCAAGGGGACGTACTTTCCGAAACCTTGTTCCCTGAACCGCCAAGGGCGTCATCGGCGGCCTTGTTGGCGGCGTTAAACTTCTCCGTGCGGTCCTCTTCCGCCGAGCTCTCGGCCTTATTCACGCGATCGGCGTCTCCCGACCCGTTCCCGTCAAACTCTGAACTCTCAAGCTCGCGCCCGCACTCGTCCGTCTCACTAATGGCCGGGACGCCGGTCGTTTCTCGCTGGGAGCGCTCGTGGTATCGCTCGGTGGCGTCGGCGTGGTAGCGGTCGTTGCGGTCCTGCCACACGCACGAGATGGTGAGGACGCCGGCGGGTATGGACGGGGAGATGACGGGCGGCACGGGGATCGGCTGCGGAGGCTGCAGGATCTCCTCCATGGCGTCCGCCTCATCCTGCTGCGCCGCACTGCTCACACACAAACGCGCACGATGAGTGGGATCATTGCACTTACTTTGTACGTGACCTACCTCATAAAAAGAGCTATATTGCAGTTGTTTACAGTTAAAATCCAGCAACTGTCCTGGTTGTTATTATTATTTTTGTGAATTCGCATGTTGTGTCGCATGAATCCCGTAAAGAGCTTGCAGGCTCACTGGGTATTTTTATGCTGGGTATTTTTATGCTCTACTACCGAATAGTAGCGAGGCACGTGTGGAAATCATGTATGCATTCATCAGTGAATGCATCTATATATACAAAGGTGAATCTTTGTATGCACACATCATAGTGCCGATTTGTAGTCAAGCAGGCGGTAGTTGCATGTAACTTTGTAACAGTATGCCCGCCAGTGTGGGTTTATGAAACTGGGTAACAATAACATGAGACCAAAGCAGTACAGTACAGTCCAACAAAAGTGAGTACACAAGTACTGCATCGGACTCGCGTTACCTTTTGACGCGTGGGGGTTTGGGGGGCGGCAGGTCAGGCGTTCCCGGAGGAGATGCCGAGAGGTCGGCTTCATCGTCCTGCAACGGAAGTGCGCAGGCGCGTGTAAACAAGGTGCATTCATGGATACAACGGTGAAACTCGCCGATAGCCTGCATGGATAGATGCTGGTGGCGCTGGTGCTAGAATTGGAGTGGAACATGAGTGCTTGAACGCTTTTTGTCCCACGCTCGTAGGAGTCCGGTCCGTCACGAATGAGCACTACATTAGTTGTTTTTTTTCTGTCGTTGTGCAGCGCTTTGTGACCCTTGGGTGAAAGGCGCTCTATAATATTATATTATTATTATTACATGGTCACATGATCCCAGCTCCAAGTCGCAACTGCCAACCGCGTCACACAGGGCTGCGCAATTCCTGTCAGAGGGCTACAGTGTCTCCTGGATTTATTTCCCAGCTAAGCTTTCAATCACATGTTTTAACCCTTCATTGAAGTTTTTACTTAAACAATTATTCGTTTTACATTGGTGTCAGCTGTTAAGCTGGTTAAAGATTTCCAGTTGTAAATAAAACCTACGTAATTATCACCTGAGGTCTGGAATTCTCACTTCACATATTTGACGAATTGTCACCAGGAGGGATTGTAATTTTGCAAAATTTATTTTTCTAAGCTCTCTTGTCTCGTTAGTGTCATTTGCATTTGTTTATGCTCCATTCACTTAAATTTAACAGTAAATGTGCAATGCAATGTATTTTGGACTCTTATTTGAAAATGTGTGCAATGCTATGTGTAAATGTTTTTTGTTGGTTGATTTAAATTTTGGTTATTTATTAATCTTGTATATATTTTAATTATTTTCAGAAATTCGAATGTTTGTTGCGTCGCAGGAGTCCCGTAAATAGCTTGCAAGCTCACTGGGTATTTTTCTACTGTAATAATAAACATCTATCTATTTATCTATTTGTGTAGTCATTCATCAGCTCAATTTAGAACCAGGTTACAAGACTGTTGAGACCAAGTCTCTTTTTCAAGAAAGCCTTGCATGAATCATAAGCAGTCCATTCGTATGTGCACTATGAATTGCATGTATCGTGGACGATCCAATGCATCATGACATGCCCGGTAACCAATCGGTTTGCGTGCCACTGCAACTGTGATACACATGCTTACGTAGGAGAATGAGCAGCTAAGCCGCTCTAAGTGGGCCACTACACCAAATCCCAAACAAAACAAGGCTTGCTCAAACCCTGCGCATTATTCTGCAAAAGGATTAACGCACGTGCGATATGAAGATTCGTGTGTACGCGGCACTCAAGCTCAGTCAAGAGACCACCATTAATTATGTCCGTGTAATATTTTAGATGCATCAAGTGCCAGAGTTCCTTTTATCTCACTTGGGTCATTTTGGTGAATCAAGCCACTCCTGCAAATGCGACTCTATACTGGCCCCTTGAGTTCTCACCGGGTTAAGCAACATACATGTAAAACTTGAGGTCTTCTCCATGCTCAACTACAGCAGTAACAGCCTTGCAGTGTCTGGAGGGGTTGGCACCGGCTGACCACCCCCCCTTTCTGCGGTATCCTTGTGCCTCCGAATCCGTGTCTCATCCATGACCAGGAATGAAATTTGTGCACATTATAAATTGTACTATTAACATTAAACACATACCCCACCTACCGTTATCTCCGCTCCCCGATTACACAGCTCGCTTACTGGCATTGGCACCCTAGCATGTGTATCATATACATCCATTGGGCAATCGTTTGTTTAATAAATACCTCCCAACTCCGTGTTGGCCATGAGGATTAATTTACTGCACTTTGATCACACTTCACCATACTGCTCGGTTTGGATTGATGAATTTGGGGGCCAGAAGTTGTTCAGATTTCACTCACCTCTGATGAATGTATAAGTTAAGTTGCATTGTGTTAAATACCAAAACTACTTTGTTTAACGTACCGTCCTTTGCTTTTTACATTTTCCATAAGAGGGCACTATAACACTGACACACTCTGTAGCTCCTTCACTAGCAACAACACAATTGAGAATCGGTATCTGTATGCAAAGAATTTCCTGCTGCACTTTGCTGTATATTGCTTTGGTTTTTATTGCTTTGGTTTTTATTGTTTTTTCTTTCGTTGTTGACATGCCGTTCTCTTCACGGCCCTTGTGCAGCGCTTTGTGACCCTCGGGTGAAAGGCGCTATATAAAATGCTATTATTATTATTATATAGCAAACTTCCCAATATCATTATAATGATTTCCAAGAACAATGATTCAGCCTCCTAGAAAAAAACCATCACAAAATGATAACATATGCAAGAATGCTCTTTGCTATAATACTAAAGTCAGGGAATTAAGTGACATTATATGAAAAACAATGGCCTTTCCACCCCTCTGTGAATCTTCAGTCATGGGCATTACTTGACCATTATTTACCATGCTGGATAATGCAGTTTGGTGAAGTGGAAGCCCAGAACGGGTACAGATAGTCCTTGCCACTGATAAGAGCCATGGCTGGGCATTAAATTCAGGTCGCCGGGTGCAAAGTGCAGTGCGCCAACCTCTGCACCACCGTTATAGAAAACGACTACTCTATTTAATATTGATTGGCAAGCAAAGTACTATGCAGCACTTAGTGCTGGCCGGCTCAGAGCAGGCTATTGCTTGGCTCGCTTTACGCTGTAAAACGATTATTAAATGCGTTCAGGAAACGTAGCGACACAGCTAAGGGTCTGTACAAGTAGGATAAATGGCACAAGCAACGAGCAATTCACGTCGTCGTTCAAAGGATCGCATAAGTAAACATCCGTGCTTCCCTGCCGCCACACACACTTAACACAACGATAATCACCGCAAACTGCGGGCCGCGGCTCATGCCGTTACATGACAATCATTCCGTTATGTTTTCCAAAAAAAAAAATGTTAACACTTTACAAGACGAAACAATTTGATTCCTAAAGCGTCTAAATAAGACCACATCCAAGGACTCGGCACATAGCAGGGGCAGCACACACTCTGAGGTCGCAAGGAAAAAGAGGAGATATTTTAAAAATATGTTTTGGGATGGTGGTAGGGACCTTTACGGTAGACGGAAAAAGGGGAAAATGGTAAGGTAAAGGTGCTGCTGATGAAGAAACTTCATAGAGAAGGCAAAGTTAGTCTTGGAAAGAGGAGAAGAGGATGGTCTTGAGTGTGGACTTAAACAGGACGTTATTCCTCCATTTTCCATCTCATATTTGAGTCGACCAGTGCACCCCTTGCCGCGGTTGTCTGCGCGTAAGCCGACTGTCCGTTTTCTCCTCAGTCTGTTCGAGCAACCCAAGCCCACGCACCGACAGCTGAATCCGGAACATCTCGTCCCTACTGCATTCCTGAGGTTTGGCAATGGAAGGCAGCTCTGCAACTCTGCAGCACGCAAGGAACACAGCTCTGGCTAGCAGGCTGGCTTGGCTGTCTGGCTGAGTGACTGGCCGGCCATGCACCACAAAAACAGCCTCAGGACAAGCTCCCGCACGGATACAAAAAAATAAATGTGTCACTGCAAGAGCGAGCAAGATACTAACAGGGGCAGGTACCAGGCTGCAGCACGGCAGGGCAGGCCCCCTTACGAAGCTAGCCGGCTCACTGCAACTGTAGCTGTGCGCTTTGCCTTGCCACCTGCATCCTGATGGCATTTTCGTGCTTCGTTAAGCAAAAGGTTTGTCAGCGAAATAACAAAATGATATTTTCAAGGGTATGTGCTCTTAGAGCTGCCACGGATGTCACTAGAATTGTATTTCTTGTTTATATTAAATTTGCGTGTTAAACATTTTCATGTTATTTCAAGTCGGGATACGGGCTGCACATGACAGAGGAAAGGATGTAATGTATTGTATAAAATACATGTGTACAACTTTTGGGTCTGACTTTAATTGTTTAGCATTTCGCACCATGTCAGTGCAGTGTTTACCCCAGTCTTATAAATATTTTAAACCATGCATCTCTAGTAAAGAAGAAACCTCAAAAGATTGTGTCTCAACCAAGAGTTGAGAGGCTGGCTGAAATACGATGACTAAGGGTGGAACTACGCATAAACGGACTCCCTAATAACGGCATCAAATCACATGTAAAAGCAGCAATGTGTTTTTATCCAATATGCTGCAAAGAATGTCGATGATATAGTCATTAAAGGTTATAGCTTTAACCGCTGATTTAAAACGTAAATTTATTGGAATTATTGGTAATTTTTATCCTGTGCAATATTGTGCATTACTGTTTATTCTATGGGTAGTGTTTCATCCTTGCATAATTTAATGCTGTAATTTCGTTGTGATTTTATATATTGTCTGCGTTGGTTAGTTCGAACGTTTGTTGTATTGCAGGAAACCCGCATCCAGAGCTTGCAAGCTCCCTGGGTATTTTCTGCTGTAACAACAAACATCTATCTATACATCTATAACTTGACTCGAGTTAAATCGTGATGCTGAGTCACGGACAATTCAAAGAATCGAGGGGTGGGGGGTGGCAAGAGGGCTGATCGAATTATCCCACCCCCCATAACAATTTATGAAATATGGAAACATCACACATCACAGCAACATCAACAGATGCGCCAGATCTGATTTAATCCAAGAAAGCTCCGGGGCAAATATTCTGAAGTAACAAAGACAATTACTTTTTAAGCACAGTACAACATACGGTTAGCGCTCTCCGTCAAGGTAGAAGCGTTCACGTCGCGATCCCTGTCAGGTAGTACTTGGTATTGCCTGCGAATTCTACCAAACACTTCGAAGCCAAGCTGAAAGACGACCATGTCCAGAAGCTAGCCATCGTGCTTCGAAGAATCGCAAAGAAGAAGAAGCGCTCTCCGTTCGTCAGTGTTTTTGAAACGGGGGCGGCACAATAACTGTCAAAAAGTGTATCCGTTGTGTTACTAAAAGGGAATAATAATACAGAATAACAGATTGAGCAACGGGTAGCCAAAAGGTTGACAGAAAAAACCCCGCACGACAAGGATTGCCTTGCTGGCCAAGAGGGGGCATTCTGATTCCATTTTGATATCACTGTACACGAGACATGAAACACTTCGAGGCCGAGCTGAAGGACAACGATGTCCAGACGCTGACCATAGTGCTTCGAAGAATCGCAAAGAAGAAGATCTCACAATGCTTCAAGTCAAGTCCCGCATGATGTCGCCTCGTTATGCGGCTTGGGATGTAACATTTTCATTATCGCAAATTAAATACTTCAGAGCATAAACACATGCTGGAAAAAGTTAAAGAATCCATGCATTAGTCACCACATATTAGTTGAGAATTGAGTGTCGTGCGTCGATAAATTGTAGCAATTCAGGGTCACAATTCGATACAAGAAAATACATGAGGTTTCTGTGAACGCTAGCGCCTCCAGTGGCTACAGGGATGATGTGAAACCATTAAATGCAAAGCATACAAATCTCAAAACACTGATCACTGACACACTGGATTCTTCACACATGTATCGAGAACCAAAAAAAGTAAAATCAATCAATGGGCCAAATACATCACTACGAGTATATCACCACCCAGCCATGTTCTATCCACTGCTGCATGAAAGATTCACCACATCATAGATATCCTTCGCAGGCATGCGTTGTCACGACCCTTTTTGATCCTGCATTCGTTAACCTCAATGGTGGTTGTCCTTTCGAACACATTTCTTCTCTGATGGTTATAATCCTGTCTACAGTCTCGTCTCTCTGCGATCATCCTTGCTAGCGATATGTCTAGACCAGGCCCGCATTGCTCAGCAGTTAACATCATCTCACTAATTTACATTTATTTGTTCTGATACGTGTCCCTCCTTGTCTCTCTGATTAATTCCAAGCGTGCATCTCTCCATGATTTGTGAAAGTATGAAAAAACTCAACTTCATTCATAGCGTAGTCAATGTAACAACCAATGCTAATTCTCTACAGGACAAGACGGGATTACTTTTAAAGGTTGCAAAGTGGGGCTAAAGATAAATACAAGCAAAACAAAAGTCACGTACAACAAGTTCTGAACAAAAATAAATGACTATTGGAGAGTCAACTGAAAAAACAGAAAGAGTGTAAGTATATCTACGATTGTTATTGAAGGTGGACTGAGATCGCAATAATTAAATAAGCAGGTGAGTGAGCATGAGATTGAATGCTTTTAGAAAATTGGGCTTGATGAGGACCAACGTACCCTTAATATACATCAATCTTGTTACAGAATAAGTCTCCGTATTACTGATTGCCAACGCAGTGTACCGAGCGAGAGGTTAAATGGTTTGAAAAAAACAAAACCATGCCTAAAAGAAACGAAATGCCCCCATGGGGCCACGCACCACCGCCATCCTGAAATCTGTCTGTGGAATGTTCAACTCGATGGGTGCGGACCAACAAGGACTACTGGAGGGAGCACGAAAGATAAGGTATCTGTGCTTCATAGAATTCACGCGAGTTTTGTGAAATAAACATTTACTTTGAACGGGTGAAACAAAAATAAAAATAAAAGAAGGACACGGCGGCTTAAGGCCAGAAATAAGGATGATTTGTGAATGGCATTGCGGCTATGAATGCAAGTAAAGATAGATTGTTAATACACAAGGTCATGATTCAATAAGCTAGAACATAATAATAATAATAGCATTTATAGAGCGCTTTTCACCCGAGGGTCACAAAGCGCTACACAGGGCTGTGGAGAGAACGACATGTCAACGACGACAGAGAACGGAAAATCAGCAGGCGCGTCGCAGCCACGGGTGTTACGGGTGTTGGGACACCCGCACTTTAACAGAAACATAATTCCATCCCCCCCCCACCCCCCACTTTATCCTAGTCTCATATGATTTGCAGCCTTGTTTTCCCTGCCTCATGTTTCATTGTCTTACATTTTGTTTTTTTTGTTTATGAAGATTTGTTCACTCCATTATACTCAACATAGCAGGTCATATGAAACTAATGATAATACATCGCATTAAACAGTAATCATTCCAGATTATGGTGCAGAATTTTATGCACATAACATTAGCGAAACATGATGCATCTGAACACACCTGTCCACGCATTAAAGCCTCGCCCTTCCGTTGGTGCACAAACTTTAAAACATTTCCCTTTGGGGTCGTAGTATTTCAACGTGCTGTAAAGTGTGGTCACTAACACAAGCCAGCGCTGGATACCGCAGAGCGAAGCTGGTCGCTCTAAATGCAATGACGTGCAGTGGCTATCCACCAAATGGCGAGCGTCTCAAAACGTAAATTCTCGTAAACTGCTCGGGTATTAATCTCGGTCCAATGTAGATACATCCTGCGGTAGGTTGTCGCGATGGCCCAGAACGCAAGTGTGTAAATAATGCATGCGGCGGCTCTAAGATGGGAAGGGAGAGAGATGTGTGGCACTGCAAAAGCCACCCACGTCCTTGCCACACAAGCGATCGCCAGTTCTGCGCTGACATTAATAAAAAAAAATCCCACAGTAAGAAAACACGCAGACCATGTTTACATTTAAACGAGCATAGGCTGGCACGCGTTTGATTAAATGCTTACAGCAAGCACGCAGCAGAGATAATAAATAAATGTGACCCAAGCGAGAAAGCTCGGGTTGTTTTTGTAACTTTCAAATAAATAAATATATGAAAATATTTTTTTGGGGGGGGCCAGCGGGGAAAAATGCTTCTGTAGAGAATAACCAAGGCAACTCACTGAGATAAGTGTGGAGGAAATCGCTGGCAAGTCTAAGCTTGGCGGAACCTGGACTTGTCACCCTCTGCTTGCCCCGCACCCGCCTTCACAACATCCCGTGGCTGGGTGTCATGGGTGTCTGGACACCCAAGGCATGAGTTTTTTTTTATAGACGTTCATTCATTATCAGTACTCGCTTAATCCTGTACGGTGTCGTGGTGGGGAAAGGCGTGTCCAAGACAAAAACAACAATAAACTATCACTGACGATGAGCTCATATTCGTTGACCCTTGCAGAGAGATGAGGATGATTCGTAAGAGCAAGGAACAGCAGAGAGGTGGGGGACCTGGAAGGTTAGCTGGCGCCAACATTTTTTCCAGACACTGCGTCCTCTATATATTATCCAGAGTAACTGTGGGTCATTTTGTTCACCCAGACAATTCCTGCAAATTAGGCTATCCTCGTCACTTGAGTCCTTGGCTGGTTAACGAAAATAAACGTGAAACCCACAACATTTTGGAGAAAAATCATGCTATCAATAAGCTCACCAATAGCCACTGATAGACATTCATCAGTCGGGCACCCTCCAACTGCTCGACTCGTGAGCACATTGTCACTAACAGAGCGCACTAGGGCAGTTACAGGCACAGCAGCGAGTTTGCCACTAAGTTATTTCCACCATGACTGGAGTGGCACTATATCCCTCGCCTCACTTGGGCACTGCCCGCGTTTTTGCTTTGCAGAGGAGGACAGATGATACATAGCTGTGAACACAGCCCCCGTACAGCATTCATCTTGCACAAAGCAGACTTCTCCTTGCATGGTAAATTGCACGAGGAAGTGTCTGGCATGTTTTAGCCACCTACAAGCAGGTCTGAAGTAACTGTAAAAAATATATTCCTGTACACAATGTATAAAAAAAAAGTTCACCGAATCTAAGCAAATGTGCTCCAACCATAATGGCAGCGTGTTTTGTCTACTTCCTGTTTATTTTTCCACAAAACTGGGGTTTGGTTAACGTTCAACTTCTCCACGCTTAAACACTCAATTCCTTTTCAAAGAGGAACGTCAATAATGTGAACATTGTACATCGACAAAGCTTTGACTGTACTGATGTACGTTTTAACGGTTCATTGTATGAGAATTGCTTTCCAAAGCTATGTTTTTGGGATAGCCGTGTCGAGCACTCCCCCTCTCTCCTTCATGACGTTTCGCCTCTTTCGTCTCAGGCGTTGAGACGAAAGAGAAGAGGGGGAGCACTCAACACGGCTAACCCAAAAGAACAGCTTTGGAAAACAATTCTCAAAGCCTTGACTGCTATGATTAGAACCAGCGAGTAATATTTTTTCATACCATAAACTAATATGAAGTAATACATAAACGCATTAAACGACACAGGGGCGATCCACAATTCTTCAAAATTAAAGGCAATATTTTGTGATGCTGCGCTGGCAACGGTGCACCAAAAAATGTAACAAAAATAACTCGGGTGATTTGACATTTTCGATATGCGCAAATAAGAACAGCCGCTGCCCAAAATGTCACTGATTATATGTTTTCCTTTTAAGGCAGTGATGATGACGAGTGTGTAGGGGTGTTTTTTGTATCATCCTTCTGCAATGTTACACCACCCGTCTTCAAAAATGAGCTTTCTATACTTTGCCCAAGACAAATGTCCAAGAGACAGCTTTGTGAAATGAGAAAATGTTGGCCTCAGAGGAAATAAAAATCCATTGGTGGAAAATAAACAAAAGTCTCACACAGCCCATTGCCACTTGTTTTCAAATGGCAATCTCCAAATACGGGCTCTATTTGGTTCTGCAAAAATAATATTATTGCAAAATTATGAAATCACATTATAACAACAATAATAATAATAGCATTTATAGAGCACGCTTCACCCGAGGGTCACAAATATCATTTAGGAGGTAATAATGATCAGGTTGTATTGTGGAGACTGTTAATAACAAATACATGTCTGTCGCCTTCCCATATTCGTCTCACCACATAAAAAATAAGAGTGTTTTACAAAACTCGTCAACTGCACAGCCTTTTGCATGTCCATCTTTATCAAGGGTCCTTGCCTAATAACACGGGACAGTTCACCAGCATTTGTTAAAGCAAGCCTGATTGGCAATAAGACAGGTCCAGAGGTTACTTGCATCAAACAAATGCAGCTGATAAGACATACTCCCCAGAAGGCTGTGAAGATGATGAGAGACGGTTATGGGAAAGAGGTATTATTTATTTTGTAACATTATTTATAGGCTGATCTTTGGCCACACACGTGCAACATGGACACTCGCTTGCCTGGGGTGGTTATCTGCAGTCCAAAAGTGCATTGTAAGTAGAAACAGTTTAGTTATGCGAAGGCAAAGGAGAGTTCACGTCAGAGGAGAGTTCTTCTAGAAGAGAAGGAACGGAGAGTTGACGTAATGGCCTCTCTACAGCTATTACAGTGTACGACCATGAATTAATAATGAGCGGCGTGGGTTACTTGTATTATGCTCTCATATTCACATTATATGAATGGACCTGTGTGCATAGGAGAATTACTATTTAAACATTAACCTGCCCAAACAATGCATTGTGACATGGCTCGTTCATGCGCTTCATCGTCTGTATGTAAAACGGAAAAGTCTCATAAGCCAAGTGGCACGGCTTTTATGTAACGGTTGCGTTTTTATTTATTTATTTCAAAACGTGCACGAAAACAGTTTTCTGGCACATTTCTCGGACCACATCATTTCCTGCTGGCAGTCAAATGGAGTGCTTCGAACGTTAAATGAACGATTTAATCCAAAGTCGATGGGGGGAGAGGGAGGATGAGATTGTGTTACGGCAGCGTGCGTGATAGAACGTGGGTCGAGGAAACGCCAGCTTGGTTTACCGTCACATCTAACACTCGAACCCCATGAACCCCTACGTGCTTCCTCCTCATTTCACTTATTTTTTTACTGGGAGCAAAGGATGCAATAACATAGGAAATGAGAGCCAGAACATACGTGCTAAGGTGTCGCATTGGGGTTAATGCCCACCGTTTAACCCTGATGTAGAAGCCAATTCAAGCTAATCACCTGTGATCTTGCACCCATGTCCGCAATGCTCATTCATGTCGCGGATGCAGTATCAACAATTTTCTAGATTCTAGATATGGGTATGGGTATGGTTACCATGGCCATTTCATAATAGGCTTTATAAAACCATTTCTGTATGAGGGCTTCTCCATGGCCTGGAGATTGTGGGGGTCACTTCACTACATTCCACTGCACTGGTCAGTGTGGGTTGATAAAGCCTGGCAGCAAGGATGTGGGTGCATGTAAGTATTGCAACAACAGATGTGTTGCCCTCTGCTGCCCACCATGTAACCACTTGGCAGCCTGTGTATGCATGCATAGTGGTTAGCCCACCCAAACACTATGCAGGATCAACCACGTTTGGAATTTGAGATGTGATGAGACTGGGCACAATTTAATAATTTGGTCTCAGGCCCCCAGCTTACAAATATGCTTTTTAAAACATTGTATGGGCCACTAGAAGCACTGCGATTATGGTTCAAAGGAAATTCAGCTTGGTTAAACGTCAGACCTTCCAGTTGGTGAGAGCACTGCCACACCAAACGCACAATACCCAACCAGAGGCCAAACCATACGCGACGGTGGTCGCCATTCAGAGTACATGCACGTGCGTGCGGACCCCATTCACATATTTCCAATAGGTCACATTGGCCGGGCAGGGGCCTAAACGTGCGAAATGCCAAACAGCCAGGAACAAACCTCAACGGTTTTGTGGGTGAACATAAGTTAGAACATTTATATAGCGCCACCGGACCTTTCACAGAGAGGTTCCAAGGTGCTGCTGGAAAGTGAGGTAGGAGAGGGGGGAGGCAGCCACGCTGACAGCTGGCGCCAACCTGCCAGAAACTACATCCCTATATATCATGATGGTTTTGGCCAATTAACAAATAAATTAACGAATTCGTGTGTGTGTGGGTGTGTTTGTGTGTTTGTTAGGCGTGGGAGGAAACCAGAGAACCCGGAATAGGGGGAGAAACACACAAACACCAGTGTGCCGTGCACTCACCGTGGCGAGCACGGGCAGGTTGGAGTTCATGCAGGGGCTGGATGCCTGTATCTGCTGCTGGAACAGCTGGGCTATCGCACAGTGCACCAGCTCGTACTGGTCCTGCGCGGGGAAGCGGCGGGGAGACGAGGCGAGAGGCAACGACGGGTGTATATGCTCACGCAGACAAGGCATGAGCTCTTCCGGAGCGCTCGTAACGTGTGGGCGTTTAAACAAGCACGATGCACTCAAATGACGACAGAACCCTATTATTATTGTAATATATTTTTTAATAATGGGCTTGAAGAGATGGTAGGCGGAACAATTTCCTGTAAGCATGTGTCATGTTAATAACTGGTAACCCATAAAAACACTACGCAAACTGAATCCTGATGAGATTGAGCGCATTGTGAGCGATTTAGTCATTGGCTATTTTTTGCTATTATTAATCAACTGGTTATTTTGGGTACAACAACATTCAAGCAGCTTCTTAACACGATATTGTCAAACGAATGAACAGATACAACACTGGGCTCAATGCAGGCTCAGTGGGTTCCACCGACACTGTTGCTTAAGGTAAAGCAACTTCAAACACCGCAATTGCATGAGAATTTTTCGCAAGAGTTGCTAATTAGGGATGTCAACAATTCCTCCACTCTGCTCTGCGATGTTTCGCCTCCAACGTTGGAGGCACCATCGGGCTTGCCTCGAACATCGGAGGTGAAATGTTGTAAAGGAGAGAGGAGGAACCCTCGACACGGCTATTCCGAAAAAGAGCAACTCTTGAGAGCAATTCTCATATATGGAGCCGTTAAAACCTACATCAATACGCTGGAATTGCACTTGGTATGAATCGCAATGTCAACATTATAAACAAAAAAAACTAGTCTGGTGAATTTTAAAATTAAATATTACACGTAACTAACAGAAATAATAAATGTAGCCTAAGCCAAGATAGTCCCTCAATGTGCACCGAAGAATGTAATATAAACTTTCCCCAGTCGGCAAACGACAGAACGCATTGAACACTCCTGACGATGAGCAGATACGGCACAAGACAGGCCCCGCTGCGTTGGTGCTGAGAAATCACCTTGGTTTGCACAGCGGATGGCCGCTGGGTCCTCATGTCTTGAATCAAGTTGAAGACGCTGAAGTTCTCTGGGATTTTCTGCACAAAAATAAACCCCCACCCGCCATCGCATTCGAAATTTAAACAACCGCACGCCCATACGGAGCCGTCGTCTTGAAAGGTTAATGCTTGTTTTTCTTACACAATGAATGGCAGTTTAGCTGAAAAATTATGTTAAGCAAGTGCCTCTGTGTATACGCTCTATGTCTCTGCTCGTGGTGGAGCGGCAGTACGGCGGTTAGAGCACTTCGCTACAAACCCAAAAACCAGAGTTCGATTCCCAGCAATGGCTAACATCAGCGTCAGGTGATATCAGACGTGCTCTCACCTTTCCCCTACCTTATCAATCCGTACTGAACAACACCGTGAAGAAGCAAGGTAAAAAAAAATCACTCGCCACTGATGTTATCTGCGGCTGGAATGAAACCGAGGTCGCTGAGTTCATAGCACAGCACATGAACCAATGTGTCATCATCCCACCCACACGCACATCACACAAATAAAAAAAACATGGTTACTTATGCCATTCAATGCATACATCATGCGCTTAGGAATCAATAGTAATCGCTGTATTGATGCATCATTACACTACTACATGTAAACATATCCTAAGCCACCTTCACCTATTCGCAAAACAAAATGCCATAGGTGGGCGTGGTATCGTGGTAAAGGTTCTGGGCCCATATAAGCATATCGTGATGGTGGGTAATTTCAATACGACGGCAACTACAGTTGCATAGCTCTAGTGGGAACGTCTCAATTAATGAAAGGCTGGTATGGCCCTACTTATCATAAGTATAGATCAGAGAGCTGCTATTACATGTCTCTCCTGTCCTGACTATCTTAGTGAACTGTGACTTATAAGTGGGATCAGGTCACGGCAAGCCCAAGAGAAATGGAAACTGCGGCTACCAACAGGACACAATTGTTCATTCAATAGGACATGCGGGGTTTAGTGGTCTTAGCACAATGTATAGCTGTTCTCGGGACAGAATCAGCTTAACTGCCAATCGTGCCGAAGGGGTCAACTTTCACCTGTTCCCGCCGAAATGTGAACCGTTATATTTAATTAATTCGTAAAAGTTCCACAGAAGGCAAAAAAAGTCCATGGCTTGGAGGAACGGGTCTGTCCGTCCGTGCACAACACGATTCTCAAAATCGTAATGCATAACACCCATTCACTAATTTCCACCTCTAGACGGCATCACAACCACAATGGGGGGGAGTGGATGGCAGACATAAGGAGAGAGAAACACGCTAATTGAAGCAGCAGACTTCCTGGGGTGTGAAAAAGAGCCAAAACATTCCATGCTGTGAGCAACGCTTCAGGCTTAGCGTTATAGCAAAAATGTAGCCGGGGGCGGACAGCACAAGTCATCCGTGTTGCCGGGACAACGCCAATATCATGGGATGGCTGCCCACAAGTCCGATGGAAAATGCTTAAAGGACAGCCAGTCAAGTTCAGCATGGCCAGTGCCAAGGCCCCTGAAAATACAAGTAGCGCTGTAGACGTTGACGAATGTAAGTTGGTGTGAACGTGTGCAGGATCTCTGAAAAACATAACCACATCTGCGTTGTTTCTGAAAATCAGAAAACTGTGGGAAAGCAAGTGCAAGCTGTAAATGCACGTACCAAAGCAGGAGGCATGCTGCAATCAATTAAGACTCGCAAGTCGTTTGTAAAAAAAAAACATTCAAAGCGTTACGCATACTTTGTGCACGTACAGTATAGATATGTTTCAGTGTGGGTGGTCAGCGTTAAGGGTGCATAACTCAGCTGGTGTACAGCCGCTTATCTTCACTCCAGGTCTACTGTGCTTTGTCTAAATATACCACTGGCCAGGTCTCCTTTCAAGCTGCTATTTATCCTATCCGCATCAAGATCTCCAGGGCATATTACCATTGATCCTACGAGATTCGATTTTTGTGAACGATCTCAACCAACAAACATAAAAACATGCAGCACTTTCAAACATGTTTTGTTAAACTTTATTTTAGCACATCCTGTTCCTGGACGTGGTACAGAATTCAAGATGGCTTACCCCGAGCTTGAGCAGATTTCGAGTGTAGTCGATTGCGCAAATGGCCCCTGTCCTTCCGCAGCCTGCGCTACACTCACAGCACGTGCAAGAAGTCGAACGCACAAGCCACGGTTAGCAAGGCAAATCGTAAACATGCCAGCCGCGGAGAACCACGCTGAATCACAAACGAACCCAGTCACAGACGGCAATGTGAAATCACAGTCGTAGAGACAAGCCACAGTTAGCAAAGTGAATGTCAAACGCACGAGCCACAGCCAGAAAGGTGAATCGAAGGCATGAGCCACAGGGAGCAATAACTATCCCGTCAGATCTCAGAAGATGGGCAAAGTTGTGCTCGGATGGGCGATTGCCATGCAAGCCAGGTTGTTAAAGGCTGCTGCAGAGCTACGTTATGGGCAGCAGAGGGTGGTGCGGCAAAATTAACTGCTGCGCTGAACGTCTCTGCTCCAGCGTCTATGCGCCCTGTCTTCACCAACCAGCATTGACTAGAGTGGCGAAGCATTGTAATGACTTGCAATGGCTGGAAAGAATCTCATCCAACAGTAGACTGACAAACGGGCTTTAGATATGCACGTACCATTACTACAATAAGCACACTGAGAAATCAATTAGGGTTTTTTTCCAACACACGGTGATCGATTAATAAGATACCCCATTTATTGCCTGCGAATTCTACCAAACACTTCGAAGCCAAGCTGAAAGACGACCATGTCCAGAAGCTAGCCATCGTGCTTCGAAGAATCGCAAAGAAGAAGATTGGAATATTTGAGAGAAATTAGGGAAAACATTACAATCCAAAACAACTGCAAATCTCCCATCAATCGCAATTCACTGGTCAAATCAATTTACTTTCTCCGATACACTTTGTCCAACACCCAGTGTGATTTGCTAAACAGCATTCAATGACATGTAGAGTGAAGTCATTATGAATAAGACAGACAGAGACGTGGTTATTACATCATAAAAAACCCAGTGAGCTTGCAAGCTCTAGAAGCGTGATTCCTGCGATACAACAAACGTACCGAATAAAAGGAGGGTCGTTATAACAACGGTCCAGTGGTACATATAGGGAGCCATGCGGAAACAATGTACTGTGTCACGCGACTGCAGCGGCAAATTTGCTGCAGCCAGTGGTGGCTTGGAAACCCTGCTAAATATTTCCAGTGGTGGGCGTGTGAACATGTGTGCGATCGTGAATCCATTATCAGCCCATCTGGCATTAACAGTGTGCGCGGCTACAGTACGTACCGATTACAGTTTCATGGTGAGCGATACTATCACGCCACACTGTTTATAAACGTACACACAGGCCCGGCATAACAAACTGCAAGGAAATAACTAACACACTGCAGTTAACACTGGCGGCAAGCGCGGGTTGCAGTGGTTTGCCCACTGAGCTCTGAGCACGGCCACCTGAGTTTGAGTCCCTGACGAGACTACTGACGTCAGTGATGCGTTTATAGCGGAACTGCTTCCAGGGGCGGCACGGTGGCGTAGTGGGTAGCGCTTCCGCCTCACAGCAAGAAGGTCCCGGGTTCGAATCTCGGCTCGGGGTGCCTTTCTGTGTGGAGTTTGCATGTTCTCCCCGTGTCCGCGTGGGTTTTCGCCGGGCACTCCGGTTTCCTCCCACCGTCCAAAGACATGCTGCCAGGTTAATTGGCGTACTGGCTAAATTTCCCCAGGCGCCTTGCGATGGACTGGCGTCCCATCCTTGGTGTTCCCCTGCCTTGCGCCCTGTGTCTGCCGGGATAGGCTCCGGCTCACCGCGACCCTGTATTGGATTAAGCGGTTTCTGAAAATGAATGAATGAATGAATGTTTCCAGGCATTCCCCCTTTCACCAGATCACACTGACCATGTCTATGGCATACGGAGGCCTTCACACAGCGAGGGATGGGTTAAGAACACTAATCGCCGGGTTCGTAACCAATGTCACAACGGTCCACCCTACACAACATTCTTACAGTTAATTACTTAATTAAAAGCCACTGCTCCGTAGGTTTCACACAATTCTCAGAGATGTGGTTTAATATTTCCAGGAAATGTTGACTTGCACAGTGTAACTAATGTGGCCACAGCACTGGTGCTCAGCGATCAGCTATTGCAGTCAATGACGTAAGCTCCTTAATTCCTTGAGGCAGTCAACAACATATGATTGTTAACCATTGTCCACCTGTTGACCACTTGGCCACATGTCCGACTTCTGTAGTCACCAGCCTGTGCAGCAGGGATACAAATTGACTGTCCCTACCCGTATAAGACAGCTTTGTACCCAGAGCCAATTTCCAAGCCACCCTAAACTATCAATTTCCTTTAAAACCACTCAGTGTTTCTTTTGGAGCCACAGACAAATAAAATAGGGGATGCACATTTACAGGAAGCAAAATCTGAAAAAGCAGGTGGCTGCATTAAAACTGAGGATGTGGCAAAGGTTCAACAGCTTTAGAGCATTACACTCGAATACAGCAGAGGAATCACCGGTGCCATCAAAGGAAGATCATACTCATGGAACGATGATAGGTGAATCTCAACTATGCAGCATGGCACTGCACTAGGCTCTGCGGAAGGAGCCAGAGTCCCGTCTGATTGTGGAAGGCAGAGCGCTGGCATCCTCTCAACGGCCTCGCACCGTTTCACAACCCGTGACTCAGAAGCACGTCTCATTTTTTGGCCAATCACACTATCAGGCCAAAATCTCTGCCTCCTGTCAAGATAGAAGAATGTTTGCGTGATGAGCACATCAATGTGGGCGAAGGAAATGTGTAGGTCCAGACGTTCCATGGCAAAACGCAGGTGGTGCCCGTGAGAGATGGCCTGACGCAGCGTCGCAAGCAGCTTTACAGAGCGAGGGATATATGCCGTGCCACAATTCAAAAAAAGAAGTGAAGACACAAGCACAAGCAAGCATTCTTACATCAGCACTTGACAATACGATGCCCACCTACAACATCAGCAGGTACTTAATACCCGTCTTTCTTTAAAACGTCACAGACTTGCTGGAGTGAAACCGACCAAAAGGATTTTGTTTTGTTGGCTTGGCTCTAGTCAAGAGTAGGTATGTACGGAGTACTGTCAGCCAAAAGGAAACTCCTTTCTACAATCATTAAGCAATTGGAAAGACTTGTGGTTAGTTCTTAAATAATGTCAAGAATGATGAATGTATGTTCTCTCCAACAGGACCTTTAATCCAATTCATATTTTTCTGCTTCTCTGGCATTGGCATCGAAATGATTGCATGTTTTTGTTGTTTTATTTGGCATGTGTTGGGTGTATTTCTGCCTTGTGTATCCCTACACTGTATGAGCGATCATTTGTTACCAGCTAAACCAATCGTGAATACATCACCACATAATACCTATTAATCAATGGTGGAACCATTTATTCACCTGAAGTTTCAGATTTTTTTTAAACGTCATGACCTAATAAACGTTTACACTTTTAGTAAAAAAAAAACCTCATGCTATAACATTGCAAGATTTAACTTTTTTCAATTTGGCACACTATCGGCTAATCTGGCAGAAACCGATTTTGCGTTGAGACATTTTCCAATCTTCCCTTTAATTTCTTCTGGACGGGTCCATAATTTAATTACTTGAACAGTCAATCTTGAACTCGGGAGTCACTTCAAGCCACAGCAGGAGCTATTTTAGCTTGAATACTAATATCAAAACATCTCGGGGTAAAAGGCGACCCATAGAAATGGAAATGTGAAGAACGCGTACACTACTGTCGCCTTAATTGTCAATGTTCAACCTTTAAATGTGACGATGGAGACATAAATGGTTATTTGCCAGCTTTTGCGAACACACACACAGGTTTCACTGTTTTAATGCTATAAAGACACTTGCAAGGCGTTAAAATTGTAAATAAAAATCTCTATGACTCTATGCTCTACACAAGCAGAGGTATACATACAAGGCCGCTTACTCTTCCATGGCTATAAAAGATTTATCACCGAGTTTTGATAGAGTTAAAACATCGTTAAGACATTAATGCCCTAACATAACCTCTACCATTCTTAGCTTACATTCCCCAAATTCTGTGGAAGAGATTGACTTTTATTCGGGCAGTTTTTTTATGTGGATTATAACCCTATAATGTGCAATCAGTGAGTGGCCATGCGTGTGTTTTTACCACTACAGCAGCCAATTATGTAAACCCGTGCATAACCTGCACCCCGATATAATACAAATATCGAATAACGGCTAACGATATGCCTTTTCCGTCTGTCTAGATGTTCCAAACCTTTGTATAATGTTCTAACGCTATTAGGGACTTCCCTTGATTATATTAGCTCACGTTTGTTTGTAACACTTTTCACCCATCCGTCTGTAAGCACGATAACACTTGGGGCAGCAACCTGGCCCAGCGGTAGCACATCTGCCGCTAGTTGAAGAGGTTCATGGTCTATATCCAGAAGGCCGCCCTGGTTATTACAGCGGGGGTATGAACTATAAATAATATTCACCATCTGCTTCACAGTGGACCTTAAAGATCCCTTGACGTCATTCAAAATAAGTACGCCATTGTTTGCCGGTGCTACGGTCCAAAATTGTCACATTTGAAAAATCACCAGCAAATTACTCAACTGGGATCACACATACCAACATCGCTCCCTACTGGCAGACTAAATCCCTCCGTGAAAAAATATCACCTTCACGTTATCCCCCAAGCTGCAAGAACGGCACGAATACCAAACGTGTCACATTTCTATTATTGCACGTAGATTTGTTTTTAAAATCTACGTCAAATTGCCAAAAAAATGAAAGGAAAAAAAACTCCCTGCGTCAGCGCGGGGTCCCCTCAGGTGGCTGCTGCAGATGCGAGCTCGCTGCACGAGTTTCCGTTCCTCGCGGCGGCGTTCGGGAGAGCCGAGCGAGCGCGATTGAGCCCACAAACCAACGGGCACGTTGCCTTCCTGTGCACACCATCGCCTGACCACCAACCACCCCTATCTGGCAGGAAATGCACGTGGGGGCTCCCAAACCTCTCCCCACCTGTGTGCGTGAGCTCGCACTTTTTCTAACGTCACCCACCGCTGAGTTTCGCACGGCGCTGGATAAAGTGAATGAAGTAGCCTGTAACTCCGTTCGTTCATTCATTCATTCAAACGGCGTCGCTCGAGTTGAGTCACCTACGGTGGTTACGCGGACAACAGCTGCACGGCTACTGTTGTGCAAACAGAGTTTGCTGCGTATGTATAATAATCGGTTAACTTAAACTTCTTCTTCTTTGCGATTCTTCGAAGCGCGATGTTAAATTACAGTTTCCCATTTTCTTACACAGCCCCTTGCATTTTCATTGAACTCCGCAAGGTCTTTTGAGCTGCAGAGGTTGGGTAGTAGAGCACAGACAAGGCAGTGTTCCATAGTATGGTCTGCTTCTCCACATTCACAGGTGGTTGGGCCGGTCTTGTAGCCCCATCTGACCAAAGTATCTTTTGATCGTCCCGTTCTAGTTCTCAGGCGGTTGAGTGTCTTCCACTGAATCCATGGTGCATCTGAGCCAGGAGGGAAGTCTTCAGCAGGTGGGATTCCCATGCCAGTTGCAGGAGGGTCACTCTCAAGCTTTTCCGTCCAGAGCTGGAGTCTGGTTTCCCCTCGAGATGTTGTTAGGGGCTGCACATGGCTGAGGAAGCTTCTTCTTGACTTCAGTCGTTGGGCCGGGGGTTGACGTCCATGAAGGAGGTGGCGTTCATCGCCAGTAGCCTTTGTCATCTCGACTCGACTGGCCACTTCCCGTCGGATATCAGCAGGGGCAATGCCAGCGAGGAGGTACAGGTTGTTTGTGTGTGTGGGTTTCAAGCAGCCAGTGATCAGGCGGCAGGTGTTGTTCAATGCCGGGTCAAGTTTCTTGGCATGGGTTGACCTCTCCCAGACAGGACATGCAACTTAAACTGAAAACGTTGTAAACGCGCATTGACCATCGTGAGGTGAGGTCACGACAACCCACTTGATTGAGAGTGTGAGGAGGCCTTCAAGTGTACTCTCAGTGTGAGTGGTACCAACAGTGCACGCTCATTGGAGAATGTGGTACAGGCAGTGTGAGTGGTTGGTACCTGCAGTGCACGCAGATGGGGCTGTCCTCATCGTCCTGGTACTCGCGCATGATGGCGATCATCTCGAGGATGGGGTCGAAGGAGGAGGGCACGTCGTGGTCTGGCCAGTTGGAGTAGTGGAACTGGAAGACGGTGCGGGTCTCCTGTGGGCGAGCGCGCACAACGTGCCACCGTCATCGCCGCCCGCCCACCCAGCCGTGCCAATCTCGCACACGCGCCATGCCTGTTCATGGTCATCATCACTATCATCGTCGTCAACCATTGTCTAGCCACTGCTGCATCACATCAAGGCCTCCCCACAGCGTGACCATCCCATTCGGTCCAGGGCCTCCTCGACCCATGTCACTCCTACACATGAGCTTATCTCACTGCTCCATCTCCACAGTGGTCGGTCCCCTTGAATAAATGTTCTCCTTTGACTGGCATTTCTAAGCAAAACCCACCAGCAATTCCTCATTTATTTCCCAGTAACTCTTTAGTGAATACTGATAATATTTTCAAAGGCACGACATTAGGGATATCCCGTGCACATTGTGAGCTGTCGGGCGATAGTGTCGACGTGCGTGTACGTACATTGCCGTAGTGAACGCTCAGCGTCCGTATACAGTAGTCTTCCCCCCGGTTCTGCTTCTCCACCTGTAACTATAAGAAGCAAGACTATGACCAGCATGCACATCTAGCCAGCGCCATTCTGGCAAGCGTGTTCGCCCTGCACTCTCTGGCGCATTGACACGACGTGCTGCTGTTGAATCTATCTGTGCAGAGCTTTGAGTGTTATCCCCTCGTATGCAAAGGTTTCCCTATAGACAACCTCAATTCCTCCCACATGCTGATAGAGAATTGGCAAAAAAAATAAAATTCAAAAACAATCCTCAGACCCGGTGAAGCTTCTACGGATATTAGATGACAGGAGAATGTATTCAAGAGTGGGGCTTCACGCGATAGCCCACGTTTGCAATACTTTGTTGAATGGAACCTAGACAGAACACCAAAAAAGGCATCACAAGCAAACGTACACGGAACGATAGAGAGAAACATCAAAGATACGCTAGACTGACAGTAAGAAATTATTTCGTACAAAAAAGGGCCACACATAAGGGCATCCAAGATGTTGACACAAGAAAAGAACAGGTGGTTAAGATCCCATTCAGTCCCACCATCTCTAAACGACCTAAAGAAGGCTCACCAAGGATATTGTGAATGGTCCCAAGGTAAGCGGCTCATCCTGCGTCAAGGCATAGTACCGCTCACACTTTTTCTGCAACAAAAAGAACAAACCGCACACACATCGCAGCCAGGATGAACAACGGTCTTCAAATCCGTGCAGCAAAAACTGACAGCAACCCCCATCTGCTTGTGTTAACCAGCACAGGGCTCTTAGCATGGCCATATCACTCAACCTCAATGCTAACGGCATCAAAGATGACCAATCGGTGTTTGAGACAGTCGAGACAACTTTTAGTAAATAAAGACTCAGGTGGCATTGGGGGGGGGGGGGCGGGGACCAGGTCTGGTTCAGCTATCATTCACCACTGATGTTAGCCATGGGCAGATATCAAACTCAACTTGACAAATTCATAGTGCACTGTGCAAACCACTGCACCGCAGTATGCAGGACAGTACTGAGATTTCACGGTTTGGGGGGAAAAGGTGGTGGAGGAGTGGCGCCATAAACATAAACAAATCAAGAGCGTATGTTTACAACAATTAGCGTCGGACCATAGCAGGACTCAAGATTCTACGTTCATTCTGGCAAAAAGAAGGGCAGTTGGAATAAACAAAAAATTATCGAGTGTGCGTTGGTGGGCCCTGTGTGCAGTCGGTGGTCCACATGTTGAGGAGGCAGCCAGGTGGCTCAGGAGACTCATACCACATCATAGCATTGAGCCAGCACTGCTGAAATAGTGGGTTTCAATCTGTGCAGCCACCCACACTTAAACGACGTTTCTAAAGTGCTTTTGTCCAATACCATCCATAAGTGTGATGTGTGTTTTGTAAAAATAAACACATACCCTTCCCATCTCCACCTCTTGACAAGCCATGATGATCACCTGAAATCATAATTCAAACATGGTTTTTTTTATAAACACGACAGCAAACATTTAAATATTTTGTTACCAGCTATGGAAAGCTTATGCCCACTATTAAAAACAAGAGTTACATGACAGGATGTAGAATTCATGCCATGACAAAACACAGAGTTGTGTACTGCATTAAGGCATGTACATCTGATATGAAGTTTTCCTTCTTTTTAGATACTGTAAATTTAAACTGGCAGTTAACGGACAAAAAAAATACTTACGAAAATATGATTATCTTTAATGGTGAAAAACCATTATCTTGCTCGATTGCATATCTGTTGCTGATTATTTACAGTGGATTTTAAAAAGGCTTTACGTTTTACATGCATTTGAGGATAAGGAGTCACCAGCACTGTCTCACATATTTAGTAGATTCAGCCTATTTTCCACATTTATCCACGGACAGACACATGGATAACAGGAGCAATTTCCACAGATAAAGACGGATAAAGATTTTGTTTAACTTTTTACTAAAGTGGCTTAAGCCCATGTTGTACTCATTATGCTGTAGAGATGACAAGTGGAGGATAATGCTGTTGTGACCCTTTGGGAAATGCTAATGCTATCGTGGTGAAGGGGTTTGCATGTTCTAATAAATCACAGAGCTATGTCACCTGGAGTCTAGCACTCCTGGTAAGACCTCCCTTAGTTAACAGGTCTGGTGGGTGGTTACAGATAACTAATGATACGAATATCCTCTTACTATAGGGGGATGGTGTCAGGAAGGGCATCCGGCC
Organism: Geotria australis; assembly: GCA_036362915.1. NCBI lineage: Eukaryota > Metazoa > Chordata > Hyperoartia > Petromyzontiformes > Geotriidae > Geotria > Geotria australis. Next base: position 4,303,426 of record JAZEWU010000014.1, read on the forward strand.
GTAACATTTTGCTCAAATACCCCCACCATTTAGGGGTATTTGGCCAACCTGGGTAAAGCTGGATAATGGCCGCTTAAACCGGCAACAGCAACAACAAAACAATAAAGGAGACTCCCGTGGATGGCTGCATTGACGTATAAAAACAGCATTTGCCAAGAGCGCCTCCCTGTTACACCAGAGATAAGAGGAGTTCTAACATGCAGAGGTCATCGTAAGGTTGAGCGAGGCCAAGCAAAGGCCGCGTGCAGAGGTACCTTGACGTTGTACTCCCAGAGCATGCTCCAGAAGTCGACGAGCGTGTGTGGCAGGGGGCCCTGTGTGGCGATGTACGCTCGCGGGTTGCTCACTCCCTGTTCGCACACACACGCATGTGCACACAAACGTCGTCAGCCGATTCCTTGCAAACGGAGCGTTTCGGCGACCTATCACACGTGCGCAGTTTGTCGCCGTCTTGCCGTGCGATGAAAGCCTGGCATGCGAAATACCAACCAGCCCATCGAGCACACAGCAGTGATCCATTGTGAACTTCTAAATGTTAACACAGATATTGAAGCAATTTACCGCAAATCGGCTACAGACACTTCCTGGCTAAATGGTCTGGACGTACCCACACGTAGATATTGATTCAGCCATGAGCAAAAGAGGTTGGGTTATTGAAATTTGATGCATTAACATGGATTTTGTAATAAATGTTTTACTTGTTTTCAGAGTAACATGGGATTTTCTGGGAGTAAAGAAACTGTTCTAACTTATTCTCCGCTGTTGCCCCCATATTCTGGAACTTATTTACCCCAGTCATCGATACCGTCAACTCCATTACCCTGTTTAAGTCCAGGATCAAGACCTTTTTTTACCTCGGCCTCCGACCGGCTGCGTCCTCAAAACAAATACAGCCAATGTATTAATCCAGCATTTTGAGAATCGATTGCGTTTAGACACCACACACATTTCTATTGTTTATATGATTTTGTCTTTTTGTTTCTTCGGAATCACTGCTCCGATTGAGCATGCAAGCCTGCTGCGAGTTTGTATCAGAAGGCTCGGTATTTTGGCACGTGTCACGCCGTACCAAAGTGGCGGAAGTGTGCGCGTGTTTGTTAAGACTGGCTGTGCTGGCACGCGTGACTTGTAACAGGGCTGTGCTGTGCACCCCTCTCGCAAACCTTGGCATGCTGACTGAAATCAGCCCGTTCTGCTCAGTGTTGGAATAGTGCCACGTTCCTGTTATAGCGAGGCACGTGAACAGGATAAACTATTTCATTCGGGGCGGTTTCGTTTGTAGGATTGTAAGCATGTAAGCGGAGCTCAGCGCTCAACCTCCCAACAACCGACACCAAATACACAGTTATAAAATCATAATAATTTGTTTGCATTTTAATAATTACGAGGCATACTGTATAATGATTTCCCTTGCGATTAAGTGATTAAAGGAATTGCAAGGATTCAAGGTCACGATTCAATTCCAGAATTAATTATTGTTTTTGTCTCGGTTTTAAGTTACATTTGAATTGTCCGTCTTCGGCCGCATATGTTGTTTTTATTAGTACGTGCCGTTATTAATTGATTCAACAACCCACTCGTTTTTAGGCTTGTTTTAATTTGTTTTGGTTGCCTCGGATTTTTTTCTCCCGCTTATACAGGCTTGTGCTTCTCATTAGCCTAAGGGGAAATTTCCATGCAATTTCCACTAATATTAAATTATCCATTCTTAGTCGCTGTCATTTATTACAGTTTGGTAACTCTACGCAGGAGTCCAGCAACCACTGGACGAGTAGCCCAAAGAGTTGAGGACACGAAGCCACACTCAGAAATTAATGAATGCAGCAAACTAAGAAAAAGCCCATTTCATGAGTGAGCCATTACCATTATAATTATACCGGAATGAATACAATTTGACCTGGTTATTAGGCGTACAGAGGTATTTATATACGGGGGATTTCAGGTTCTACTGACCCCAGTAAGTGGCCTTCCTGAAAAAATGCCATAACATGCTGTTATGCACCTATCGGAATCCATGTGCATTTGTGCATCATATATCAAAGCACCCGCAAGCATATGTATTTATTACACACAGTAATGTATATGAGTACAGGAACACACTGCACAAATACAAAGCTCACAATAAACATGCACTCGCAAGCATACTTTTTTGTTTTGTACCATTTTGAGCGCAATGGCTTCATGTTACACAAACCACTTAGCCCGGTTAAACATCCTGCGCTTTCCAGTGTTTTTATAAGTTAACAAAGCACCAGAAAGCAATATACAACCTGTTATAATGTGGCACTATATATATATAAACACTTGAGCATTTATAAAAATGCAAGCGGAATATATTTCACCAAAACACAGCATTTCACTATAAAAATGTAAGTCTATGGAAAAACATTTCTGAGCAGGGTGTCAGGCAAAAACAGCTAAGCTCAGCATGGAGGCTTTAAATCTGCACACATGGGACCTAATTCCGTAGCACGGTGTTGAGCGATTCATGCGTATGGTTCAGCATTTGGGCTTGTCCAAAAAGTAACAAATTCAATACAACACTGGAAGTAAAACGAATTTTCCACCGTTTATTATTTTTTTTAAGATTGCCCGTAAAAAGTAACATTTATCCTCCTGCCATAAGCCCGAAAAATACTTTCTTCAGACCTATTGAGACACAACAGCTCATCTTTCTTCAAGCGCTCAGCATACTTAAACATGTACAAATGAATGCTTAACCACCTATAATTTCTTCCCAGAACTTTAAAAAAAAATTCACATTGCGGATGAAAGGTTTTTTTTTTTTGCGATGACCCCTGGGAACCAAAACCGGGCAGGAAAGGCACCAGGGTCCAGATCTGCATCCCCAGTCTCAATGAGCAATGGGGCGACATGGAGTCAGACCAACCCAGCCTCTGTCTCCCCTTAGCCCCTTCATTCCCCCTCCGCTCTGCTGCTAATGGGCAGGAGGCAGTGACGCGGTAATCAGGAAAGAGGGTCTAATGTAGACATAAGGTCTGCTAGACTGCTTCTGCCCAAATCACCAAAAATGCGCTCGAGCTCATCAGAGCTCAGAAGCTAAGTATGTTTGAGCCAGGATAGTGTTTCTTTGAAATAATATTATTCGCTGCTAAACGAGCTAATTTTGGCCTTCGTAGCTATAATGAGGTTTTGTCAGGAACACAGTACTACGGGGGCACCCCGCCACTGAATTATCCAGGTATTTCAAGGACATGCTGGAATCGTGTATCAACATCAGACTGCTCTTACCTTTATGAAGTTCGCATTGATGTAATCAGAGTTTCCAGCAGGGAGTTGGACGGCTAACTTAACACGACTGTGTTCAACTGCACGCACACAGGCATCATCGGGGAAACAGATGCGTAACCGTTAAAACATACAAACGGCGTGCAAGCAGCGGCATTGAATAGAGTCCACTCGCCCTCGGAACTCGCGCAAACATTTCGATATGATTATAGACCGGTACTCTTTCTTTAACACGCAACAGCAGTAAAAGAAATCTTATGAGAATGAAGTCACTTATAATGAAATTCATGCATTTCACCACACCCAGTGTTTCATTTGTTCAACTCCCAGGGACGCGAAGGGGAATCGTTTACGAAGAGCTAGAAGCTTGCACTCCCTTCAGTGTACCTATAATTAGGTTCTTCTGGATATTTAAATAATGTATTGTAGCTGGGAAAGGATTTAGAAATCTGGCAGCGGTTAAAGAGGGGGCGCCCTTCCAGTTCAAGTTCTGCACGTGTGGTGGGCAGCAGTGCTCTGGCAGAACTACTGACGGCTTTTTTTGGAACGTGCAAAAAATTACGCAACATGAAAGCAAATCAAACCTTGCTCCATCAAAGACGTCTTAAATTATGACATGAACGAAACCAACTACGTCAGGCTCCGCTTGGCCCCGGCTCAACAAGGGGTTTATTTTCGGTGGTCGGGACATTTCCTCGGCGCTGGGCGGATGTTCATAGGGCACGCGCGTGGGCGTACGGTGCATTATGGATCCAGAGGCTCGGCTAATGCATCCCTGGGGGCTGTCCTCGGACTGGCGCTATGGCATTTCGCACCACGGTGTTCTAACGGGACGAGAGCCACACTGCGTAAACAGCACCACCGTGTCAGCCTTACGTAACTGGTGCGAGATGATTTCGTACGGGGCGAGTAAACACTGCCGAGGATATTTTGGGATACCGTCACTTGTTGTTTGTCTGGCAGATTGTCCGCTGCGGTATTTACAAATTTGCCGTTTATTTTGTCGCTTTCAGAACGAGCTGTTTAAATTTAGACGTAAAATACGGTGTTAAAACCCGAAGAAAGAATTGGCAGGAAGAACTGTACCGGTGGAAAATGAGACCAATATGCGTCATAAAACACTTATGGGTGTACGGACCAATGCACGCTGCCCGTTATGCTATGAACACCTGGTACGCAAGCTGTTAACTCGTTAACAGCGAGCAAAGTCCCCAATTGTATTATCACCATAATTATTGTTTCGGGATGTTAACTGAAAGGTAGCTGAGAGTGTGTACATCTGCATTACAGCAGCGTACTGTAGAGGCAACGTTAACCAGCTTTGAGACCGCAAAACCCTTTACTCACACACCCTGCGAACTAAACATCACTTCTGCCTTAAACCCACTTGAGTGACACTAGCCAACAGACATAATTGCTGGAGTGGCGCCCAGCTATCACTAAAACAACTTGTATTTCATTAACCATGAATGGTACAGTCCAACAGGACGAGGTCAGGTATGTGTTTAGGGCTGCTCAGAGTACACAGTGTCTGAGGCTATTTAAATGCAGATATGCAGTATCTCCAACAGTCTCTACATTCCCTTTAACAGAAGCTGGGGACTGCTCCGAAAGGCTTACCACACACCTATATTAAAGCCTTTAAACGTGTGCAAGGCCAATGATGAAATGACTGAGAACACCCCCATTATCCTGCAGGTTACGGGGCTGTTTGACCATACTTGCACAGGTTCATGAAGGCAGCGAATATATGATGTGGGAGCGCACAAGGACAGCACAAATACAGTACAGTGCAGCAGTGAATTTTGCTGCACTGCCGCATCCTATAACAACTTGCATGCGCATGACTTTTGCAATTCCAAGCACTCTGCAGCCTCAGCCCTGTTTAGCAACTAACAATCTGGACAGGTGGGTAGCACTGTTAAATCGCAGGAATCCCGCTTCCAAAGCTCGCAAGCTCACTGGGTATTTTCTGCTGTAATAATAAACAGCTATCTAATCGGGAAAATTCGTTATAGGAGTATTTTCTATTAACGTCGGACGGCGACAGCGATACATTAAGCAGATGACCGCGCTCGGGTCATCCGAGGCCAAGAATTCGGATGTCACTGGAGTAAGCGAGAGGGCAAGATGTGTTGCGTGCGACGGGGGGCGGTAACATCGTGTCGCAAACGCACATGGCAGGATGTCCTTGTAGCGGTTCTTGCGCATGTTGTCCTCGTTCTCCCCGGAGGTAGTAGGGTAGGTTCGCTCATTGCGGTACCGCATCGACTGGCGGCGTAACCTCTGCAGGAACACAAGGGTGGGTGGAGGGGTGGACAGAGAGAGGAGTGGGGGGGAAGCAAAGCTGTGACCCGGGCGATCAGGAAGGAGCATGGAGACCAGACAAGACTGAGAGCAACGGAAGGCCTGCGAGCATCAAAGCCACCCATACGCCGCGGATGCTTTTTAGAGCGAGACAGACATTCAAAACAAAGCCACGAAAGGAACGGGCAGACAATTCTCTTAGGAATGTATTCAAACCAATAAGTTTGCCATTAAACTCAGACATAATCTGTCCCAAATGTACGACAATGTCAGGGATTTTAAAGTACTTATTCACGATGTAAAAGGGCAGTCGGCTAAGCGGGATATACATCTTCTTCTTGGTGTGGAATGGCAGCAATTTGCAATCGCACGTTTATACACGCGTAAACCGCAAACATACACGCACAGGGCTTGCCGCAGGATGTAAACGGCAATGCAGGAAAGAACGTAAACTCACCATTGTGACCGCTCGGGTTGAGGTTTTTAAAGTGGATACGTCGGACACAGTCTACTAAAGTCTAAGAAAGCAGCTTGAACCTATTCAAGTTTATTTTGCATCCATCCATTTTCTAAACCGCTTGTCCTGGTGAGGGTCGTGGTGGAAGCAGTTTAGAATATCATTGTCTCTTCAGTTCTCACCTGGTTATTATGTGTATCATCATTACTGCACCTATATACACAGAACAGTCTCACCGAAGACTTGTTTCAGGATGGTCCTGCCAAGTTCTTGCAGTAGACGCCAATATTCTGTATGTTATCGCAATTTAATTATTTGCATGTAACATTTCAGCGTCGGGATATTTGGCAAATACCACTGACATTGTTTGTTCTGCAATAAAGTAAACTGAACTTGATTGTTCTTCAGAGGTGCCTTTGATCAAATCACCTGGAATGCGTCCAATCAAGATGACCAAATAATTCATTTTAATTTGGAAGCAAAGCAGGGTTTTTGACTGTATAGCACATATATGAGGACCGCCGTGCACTACACACGTATTTTAGGTTGTGTGGGCAGCAGAAAGCAGTGCAGCAAAATAAAATGCCGTACTGTACTTCTATGCCCCAATGTCAATGTGCCCTGCCTTCACCAAACCACACTGACCAGCGCCGGAGGGGCAGTATGGTCAGATAACCCCATGACCCCCACGGTGTGGCGAGTTCCTGGTCCAGCAGTGTATCTACGAGTCACCCTAGGTTACGATTTCAATTAGTTATTAAACTTCTTGGTAGCAATTCGATTCCAGAATATACTTTTTGTGTGACCTGGTGAATGTAGTGGCCTCTCGTGGCCATAAAGGGTTACATGAACCCATTACACACAGCATAATGGGTTCATTATGTACGTGTATGTACACATAAGATACTTTATGTTTTCAGTCGACTGTGGAGGAGGGCTTCCCCATGCCTTGCCGGTCATGAGGTTGGCCATACCATTACACCACGCTGTTCACTGCGGGTTGGTGAAAGTCGGGAACACATGTCAGCGAAAAGTGCAGCACAACAACTGATTTTGCTGCACTGCGCTCTGCTGCCCACAAAGTAATCCAACAGCAACCTATGCCCGCCATTCTCAACCGGTGGGACGCGACCCATCAGCGGGCCACAGGCGCCACCTAGTGGTCCATGAAGACCATACCAAAGTGGGCCTTGAGGTGCAAACGGTTGAGAACCCCCGGGCGATACGATCTGATATATTTGTGGTGGTAGCCCAGCAACACGGAGGAATTATCAAATTAATACACGTACGATTTCCTGTATAAATCTCGAGCCCGAGTGTGCATTAAACAATGAATCATTGCATCACTACAACTCTACTGTACACGCTAAAACCATGACACACTACTACGTTTCTTAAACAAATCAGCAATATTCTGATTAACGGCACGAGCGGGAGAAGAAAGCAAACACGTCGCGAACAAACAACCAACAAAACCCCCACCCGTAATGGGTGGGGAGGGGAGAGGGCGATTGCGACAGTTCATCGTAACGGAAATGCCAGAATTACTAATCACAGCCGCACACTGCATTCGTCATCAGAGCGTCGTCTGTGTGTCCTGGGGGCACCACGCGTTGTCACACGGGAGGGCCCCCGGCGGGCGTCACGCCGTCCGCACCCCGGCCGGGGTGTCGGTGAGTCAGGCTGACAACGCGAGAGGGCTAGGGCGGGGGTGACAGCCACCACGATGGTGCAGCAATCCTTCTGACTCGATCGCCACTTCGCGTAAACACCACCGACCCACGCAGAAAGAGCGGAGTTCTTCTTCTTTGCGATTCTTCGAAGCGCGATGTTAAATTACAGTTTCCCATTTTCTTACACAGCCCCTTGCATTTTCACTGAACTCCGCAAGGTCTTTGGAGCTGCACAGGTTGGGTAGTAGAGCACAGACAAGGCAGTGTTCCATAGTATGGTCTGCTTCTCCACATTCACAGGTGGTTGGGCCGGTCTTGTAGCCCCATCTGACCAAAGCATCTTTTGATCGTCCCGTTCTAGTTCTCAGGCGGTTGAGTGTCTTCCACTGAATCCACTTGTAAATTGCGGTCTTCTTTGCGATTCTTCGAAGCACGATGGTCAGCTTCTGGACATCGTTTTTTTGGGTGAGGTGTTAACAACGTTTCACAGCAGTAAATTGCTGTGAAACGTCGTTAACACCGAGTGATGGATGCAAATGAAACGCAGAAAGCTGCAGCCGTCACAAGGAACTCGTGAAACATTTTACAGCGCTTGCTTATACGTACTCATTTATTACCAGCCTTTTCGCTTGTAGCCACTGCTCGATAACCTTTTCTGCAGTGGTGATACGGGAATGTGTGCTGTTGCAATACCTACGCGTTTAATCATTTTTTTGGGTGAGGGAAAATTGGTGTGTGGAGTTTGTCAAGTTTGAGAATTATCCGAATGGCACCTTAGAAGAAATTCTCACAGCACCGCTCACCTCGCCAACCTCACCGCTTACCGCGACATTGTTCGTTCTTTATTTTTTGTCGAGACACAGAAAACCGAAGAGTACGGTACTTACAAGGGCCCAGCCCACATTATTTGTTTAAGAATATTTTTACCAATATGGGCAAAAAAATACGCACGTATTAGTCGTTGTTTGTGCGATCACATTCCAGAATGGCAAAGTTCATCTAGTGACAGCAAAATAAGTACCCTTCACACGCAAACACTTAAAGGAAACAGCACATTATTTAATTTGCTTGTGTGGGAAAAGCAAAAACATAGGAAATATGCCGAGCGGGGAAATAAATAAATAATTGCGCAATGATTTACAAAATCCCCTGTGTAATGTTACGGAACACAAGGACATAATTTGGAATTAAAGCAGTCGGCAAGCATAATTACTCAACTTTGATGCTCAATTCTGAATGTCACTAATTAGTCCTGTCACAAATAACCAGTGGAAATCTTTAACATTCAAAGCGTAATAGACGTGCGATGCAAAGTAAAACAAATACAAATGTTAGGATTATTTTTACAGCGGAGAGAAAAATAGGTCGGCATTAAAATCTAAAACAAATTCTCATTACGAGCTGGACAGCTTCCTTTTTAAAATAAATACCTTCAGAGAAACATTACAAAACAGTCAGACGTATTCAACACCGTTTATAATAATGTTATAGTGGGCAGATCAAAGAAGAAATGTTTGTTTGATTTTTATTTAATTCACAGTAGTGAACTTCCTCTTTACCATAATGAATTGGATAATATTCGGCGGACACGATTACACTATTCACATTTCTCGAGGTGAAATCTCCCGTTATCCGTGCGGCTGGTTATTGGCACACAATAGAAAGAATATGCCATTTTGTCCTGTTGACTCTTCTAAGCCACAGATTAGTGCATATAATAGGATGAATTTGGCACGTCCGGATACCACTTCTTGTGCTTTCTTATCCTCAGATTAATCCGGATAAAAATAATGTCAGCACTACCGGCATAATACCCCTCAATTATAATTAGTGATTACCGGCCCTTTGCCAATCCACTGCTCGATGAAGGCACGGATGAATATTTCTCCACACTGAGTCAGGCATGGGGAATGCTTGCTCATACATCACTACGCTGGTTAGTGTTGGGTTGGCGAATGTCGGGGGTGTAGGACGACGGATAAGTCCTGTTCAGATATAATCTGCCACTGATGTTAGCCGTGACCGGGAATCAAATACGGGTCGCCGGTTCACACAGCCTGTGTGACACACACTCCCGCCACAATACCAAAAGTGCATTTACCCGGACATCAATTATAAGCCACGTCCGTGTGCCCAAAGCGATGACGATTCGACGAGCCGGGACCTCCTTCGCCACGAGTGCCGCAAGCACACGGAGCAAGAGATCGGAGCGTTGCGCTTGGAGAGAGCCCTGTGACCCGTAGCTGCACTGTACACTTCCTCCGCGGAGACCGGCGCCCCGCGCACCAGCTGTGCTGGAAGTTTTAAAGGCCAAGGGAGGAAGCCATTGCAAAGTAGAACCGAGAGAAAATAAATCCCCGCTTGTAACATTTTACCAAGACACGGCAATTTACTGTACGATCACAGAGACTCCCAAAATCGTTCGTCGGTCGAGTCGAACGCTACATTTTTTGGCCCGGGGAGAAAGCAGGAACATCTGGCCGGGCTCAGATGACGCATATGAATGGTCATATTATTTAAAGCGGCCGAACATTTTCCATTCCAGAGTGTTGGTAAGGGCTTAATATTTTGAATGCTTTGCTTACGAAGCGGCAGATGTTAGGAAAAAAAGGTAAACTCACAAAGCTTTCACAGCATTGTTAACGGCGTTACTGGACATGACGGGAAATTCTTTCGCCGTGTGCTAGCATCAACCCACCAAGTCATCGACGTGACTCAATGTGTAACATCAATTAATTTACCATTTGCGTGTCCTGTTTATGTTCTCACGGTCGCTGTGAACAGCATCTTGACAGGCATTCAGGGACTTCGTACATATTTCATGACAACATTCTGTGACCAAATCCCATGGAATGCACCCGATCTTTTCAGATATCAGCAGCTAAGCAGCGCTGAGCCTGGATACCCGCTTGGATTGACAACCGCCCGTGAACAGAGCAGGTGTTACAGGCTACCGCGGAGCTACAAGGCGAGCAGCATTACGGGTGTGCGGCCAAATCCATTGGGTGCAGTCGACCTAGGGGAGGCCCAGGACCGGCTCAGAAAAATCATAACTGGTGTTGGCCGTGAGCGGGAATCGAACTCGGGTCGCCGGGTTCATAGTGCAGTGCACTAACCGCAACACCACCGCTCCATTCTGACAACAAACCTCCCCTCGACAGGCACGGCGTGGAGAGGCCGTCATCCGGCAGAGCAATGGAAAAGCATAGTACACGTACATAAATTCAAGTTATTACGACAACGATTATTAATACGTTTGCATCATCATCAACAACGAAGTGACACCATAGACCTGGCTTGACCTTTAACCACACCAGCGGCTGAGTGTAGTGTTTGATTAAATAACGGAATTATTTGTGCGTTACTTGTCCTCCGCCCACAGCTATTCCTTTTCGCAAAGATGAACTGTCACCCAGCTCCTGGGAGTTAAACGCCGAAGCGATGAGAAACCTCGCCATCTGTGCCAAGACACCAACGCGTACTCTATGGCTAGGCAACTCCCCTGTGCAATATCCTTTCGAAACACGCTATTTTGTTTATTATAATGTTCATTTATGCTCTTGTACAAAATGCACTTTCACCTTGTCCACAATTTAACACAAAAACACAACAGCCACCGTGTGATAACAATGTGATGATGTCAGTTTAAAAGTGCTTTTGTGATTAATCTCACGAGGGAGTTGAAAAAGCATGTGCACAGAGCACTGTGGTGAAATTAAACAATGACAATGGTTTGCAATGTTAAGAGACTTATTTTTTATGCTACTTGTCTACACGGAAAAGCCACAGTGACTCTGAAGACTCATTTTCAGAACGGTCCCTCATATTGGGAAGTATGCTCTAGACCATTTACGTTATATATGTTTATATACGGAAACCTCAGAGGAAACCCATGCAGAACAGGGAGCGACCGTACAACCTCTATACATAAAGGCGCCAGAATCAGGAACTGAACCCAGGTCCTTCCTGCCAGGAGGCACACGTGCTACCACTGCATCATTCTTACATGCCGCACAGACGCTGCAAAGCATTAGACGCCATATGGCCTCTGCCATTACTCGCTTATAGATTAAGAATAGCCCTGCAAAGCCTCTGAACATAATAAGGGCATTTAGGGCCATGGCACTGACTGTCAATCCACGATCTAAGATCCGTTCAGAGCCACTGGCCAGCTTATTTCTGGGCTACACATTAAATGAACACCGACACATATTTCCCTACAAGATCTGCGTCTCGTGATGATGATCGCTGCACTTCAGGAATGCGGACCCTTATCCCGTTTCTGAGTCAATGGAAACCTGTGTGTGTGTGCGCATGTGTGTGAGCCGGCCTTAATAGGTGCTCGTTAACGGCACTTGACCCCACAGTCGCTCAAGGCTATACGGGGGATCTTTGTCTTTGTCTTTGAGCAGTGGTGTAGAGGTAACTGTGCTGTGCTACGAACCCAGCAATCCGAGTTCGATTCCGAACTGGTCCTGGGCCTCCCCTAAATCGACTCGGCTTCAAATTAGTACGTCGTGCGGTGTATACACATTGCCAACAGGGAGGCAAAGGCGGTCGGGCATGGTGCTGGCCACCCACCGCGTTGTGTGCTATGCTGGCCTTTATAGGTGGCTCGCTAACAGCACCCGACAACAGTCCGTGTGTTATGCGTGCATGTGTTTGGATTACGTTTCTTTTGGCGACTCTTACAGTGGCGGTCCAGGCCACACTCCCTCGACGTGCATTTCTAAGGCCTTGCCAGCGTTTGCATAGACAGGCGGAAAAGTCGTGGGACAATTAAACATCCGTGAAACACACAGGGCTAATTCCCCCCAAAGTGCACTGGGAGCTGGCCCTTTACCTTAGAGCACACAGCCATCTGGCCTCTACTGTGCGTGCGTTCAATGGCTGCCTTTTCCTTTTTTTGTCATTGTGAGTTGCGAGTGGGGACCGCAGGATAAGCTGGCTGCTTCCCCTGTACACTTTCAGCGAGGCTTTCACGGCACCCCTTTGATTTCATCAAAGCCTGCACTGAACCCGCGCCGATCGGCCCCTTTCTAAAAGCGGTTAATTCAGTGAAGCCCCGCCGCAGAAATAACAGCGCGGCCCACTCTGAGCGCTCAGCGATTTCAAAATGAAAACTCAGATGAATGCAGCGCAGTGTTTCATATATAAGGGCGTGGGTTTCTGCATTTATATCGACGTACGTGGCCTCATTTACTGACTGGCGATGAATGTAAATTTTAATTGGGCAAAACGTTTATCGGCGATAGCAAATTTACGGAGGACGTCGTGACTGGAAAAAAAAATGTCACTCACCCAAATCCCTGGTTTGCCGTCACTCTTGACGGCTGGGAATGTGTACATAAGGTGAATGCAGCGCAGCGGATCGTAAGCGCAGATGTGACCTCAAAAGCTCGTTACCAGCAAAGGTAGGTGAGGGTGATGAAAATATGGAATGCTGTCTTACGCGTTACGATTTTTCACGAGTGAAAAATTATAATGCGACCCTTTGTGCGACCCATTGCACGGCTCGATTTCACTGTATTACTAGTTCGGCATGTAAACACCTCCAAGTATATCGCCTTTAAAAAAAACAGATACGTTTATCAATAAGAGTCTAAAAATGTACACCTGCCTCCCCAATGACAATACGGTTACTTTCTACAAATGCGTGTTTTCGATTTGATTTCAGAATCGATTCTTTGCTAAAGTAGTAACTCCCTCATATGTGTGGATTTTCTCTGGTTTCCTCGCACAAGCAAATATAGTGTGGGCTTTGTGGTCGCAGGTGTCATGTGAGCACATAAAATGTTTTTTTTCTCCCTACACATGCAATTACATACATGCGTAGTGAGTTAAATAATAAATATTAGTTGTTTAATACATTGTTGTTCAGTGACATGGTCTAACGGAAGTGCACTTGCCGCTTGTTGCAGAGGTTCACGATTCGAACCCAGTGGCCGCCCCGATTAATACTGCGGGTGTAATAACCGGAATAATATGCTCCGTCTGCTTCAGAGTGTAAGATAAAGATCCCTCGCGATTCACAAGCGTAGGCCTTTGTGTACCGGCATCATGGTCAACAACATTTTCCAAATTCAAAAGTTACCGGCAAAATACTCAAGTGGGACTATGCATAGCCATCATCGCCCACTGCTGGCAGACTAATGCACCAAGTCACTTTTGCAAATTATAATATCTGGGTTTCTTGATTCCTTACCTGGTTAACCAAAAGGAACTTGAAACTTGAGCCCCTACAAATTGCTGCACGAGTCTGAAAACTAAACATGCTGCCATTATTTGCTGATGAAACTCAAAACGTTGAAAGTAGCCACAGGATTTGCCTGGTTATTTCAAATGCTCCTGCAATACATTTATCCAGAAGGCCATCTGGCATGACCGTAAACTGTATTTATTGTGATATCTTCCAGCGAAGGAAACGCAGTTTTATCAACTATTTAATTATCATTGCATCATCGGGTGGCGCAAAAGTGATGGGCAGTTAGTAGCATAGCAATGATTCTTAAAATCCATCGATGGAATACTTTGAGTTAGTTTCTCACATGCGTAGGTTTTCTCTGGGTACTCCAGTTACCTTACACATCCAAACACTCATTTATACAAACAGCCAAACATCCCAAATTAGCGAACACCCCTTCAAAAACTGATTTTTATATAGAATGGGGCTTTCCTGGGTAAATAATAGTCATTCTTATTACCATTCATAAATAGTTGTTTTAAAATAACATCAGTGCAGCTTTACGTGACTCGGTGAGGTTTTCCTGCGAAAAACATTTCATCACGAGACTCTCCTGAGATTGTCTTCAGATTCAATGGGGCTTCCATAGATAGCTCAAGGGCACTATTATTAGACGGGTTTCAATGCTTCAAAGGAGATGTGCACTTAGCCGTGATTCTAGCAGAAAATTGCTTTTCCGATGGGATCTGTTCCTCTAGTTGGGTAATCGGACGGATGCCATTGATCCACCTAATGCAAGCTGATTGATATAGCCACGTGTTTTCCGTTTACCCTCTTCGTAAATTGCACGCGACATCAATACTCATTAGGACAATAAAGTTTGAATGGTTAGACCACCCTTCTGTAAATAATTCAGAAAACTCTTTCTTTTTATGGGTGGTTAACTTAGTCACGTCTACTCCAAGGGCCCGCTAATCTGGATACAGGCCATTTTTGTCGGGTGAGCAAATCTCTTCATATTTATAACAATAATACCAACTAGCAGAGTGCCCGCCCTATGGGCGAGCAGGTTCTTCTGATGGCAGGATAAATGCGGGAGAGTGCTTAAGGGGGTTGATGGTACTAGTGCAAAAGGAGGAACGTAATGCTGAAAGTATTAAAGTGTTAAGGTTTTAGAAGAGTGATCAACAAGTAGAAAGGGAAGCTAAAATAAGGCATGAGAGCCTTTGTTTTGGTGCAGATAAAAATTGCACTTATAAAGGATTCCAACCTGATATCCTCAGTGTGGACATACAGTACATACATGCAAACACCTGCACCATTATAAATAGGTTATTTAGCCAGGAAACTTGAGTAACTGGATAATAACTCACCACACGTATAAAATGAGAGGGGTGACATTCACCATAACCATCTTTTTCCCCACCCCGCAGCGCCTATAACACCTGCAAGGCCTGATGGTCGCTCATCCAAGTATTAACCAGGCTCAACCCAGCTTACGCTTCCAAAATCAGAAGAGATCAGCCACATTCAAGGCAATTGGCTCATAGGTCACCCGAAATGCGGTGTAATTAAACTACTCATAGGAAATGTACAGTACTTATGTTGGTGTTTACAGCTTAATGTATGAGAATTGCTCTCCATAGCAGTTCTCGACACGGCTATTCCGAAAGAACAGCTATGAATAGCTTTAACATTTTTATGCTCTTCATAATTACTGACTAAATGTATGTGCCCTGTATTCGTACTTGCTACCTGCAATATTGTCGCAAAAGTGACAATAGTAGTATCAAACCTGTGACACCAACAAGCAGCGTTCCGACGTCTCTGTGAATTACATTAAATGAAAACAAAGACAGTGATCTGCTGCCACCACAAAATGACAAAACACCTTCATAATCAGATCGGTTAACAGTCAAAACAGGATGAACACACAAGCGGCCACTGTATTACAGGAGCCCCAGCATGCTCGTGGACATTTATAAAGTGCCAACTACACACCCGCCACCCCCTTCACATTTCACTTCGTAATGTCACCGAGCGTTTTACACGAGTCGAGGCTGGCACCCGTCGGAACCCATACGGTGCTCTAACGCGGCACCAAAGTAAGGAAACGCAGCCACACCGTGCACGGCTACACGTGAGCACACACCGTGCACATTCACGCGAGGAATTTTCAAAATATATATATTTAAACGCCCACGCTGATATATATTTGCATGGTGTGAAAATGCTGATGCAGCGACAACATCGAGTACTGTACCGCTTGATCTGGTCGGCTGGCAACAGCAGTTGAACATCACGACTCGTGCCTGTACGAGGAACAGATTAATATCTGTCCCCGCCCCCCACTGCCAGCATTCTTGGCGAGATGGCAATCAAGATTTTAGAGGCATGCCAGTTTAACTAAGCAGCATTAAGACCCGCTGATGAAAAATTATGTGTGCAGAGTCAATTGGATAATATTCTGCTGGCACTCATGACAAGGCAAATTAATCAAATTAACAAGTACGTGCACTTTTCATGGCCTAATCGACCAGAATGCGACCGATCTTGTCGGATTTCAGAAGCTCAGCAGGGTTAAACCAGGATAGAGCTTAAATCGCCAATCACTATGCATGTGGTTTGGGCTGCAGGGCTACATTGTGAGCGGGTGAGAGCAGTGCAGGAAAAAAACCCGAACTGTTGTACTCTACTTCAATGCACCCACATAGAAGTGATGACACCATCGCTCCTGGATTTCGGGATCTGAGCTTGTGTGTATTCGTGCACACTTTATACCAATCATAGGACGATATATTTAGTCCGATTCTTCTTCTTCTTTGCGATTCTTCGAAGCACGATGGTCAGCCTCTGGACATCGTTGTCTTTCAGCTCGGCCTCGAAGTGTTTGGTAGAATTCGCAGGCAATACCAAGTATTACCTGACAGGGATCGCGACGTGAACGCTTCTACCGATTAACGCAATAGATAATAATTGGCGGATTAATAGATTATCTTAAGGTCCCGGGTTCGAATCTCGGCTCGGGGGCCTTTCTGTGTGGAGTTTGCATGTTCTCTCCCTGTCCGCGTGGGTTTTCGCCGGGCACTCCGGTTTCCTCCCACCGTCCAAAGACATGCTGCCAGGTTAATTGGCCTCCTGAATAAATTGCCCCAGGTGCCCTGCGATGGACTGGCTTCCTATCCTCGGTGTTCCCCTGCCTTGCGCCCTGTGTCTGCCGGGATAGGCTCCGGCTCACCGCGACCCTGTACGGGATTAAGCGGTTTCTGAAAATGGATGGATGGAATACATTATCCAAATCGTCTGTAGATGCAGCTCTGGATCAGCAGCTGTGGCAGCGGGTGAACGTGACAAACGGCACTGCAAGCAGTAACCAATTCTACCCCCCGTCGTGTAGTCTCGACGCAGAGCGGGACCGGTGTGTGGCCGCGTGTCGCAGCAGTCACTGGCCGGCATAAAAGGCAGCATTGTCAAATTAGCAACGAGTCAATAATACATTTGTTATGTAAATAATAAAAACACACATATGGCACGTCTGTCCGTTTCTTTAGCACTGGTCTGCATGGCAATGGTTTGGAACACGGGACTTGCTTTGGAGGATTGTGCTGTGCACAACCGAAGGAAGGGTGGCAGCCAACAAAGAGTAAACTGTGTAGGGCATAAAATGAAACTACAGTGCTCCCTCGGCCGCTGACACGATGAATAACCCACTGAAAATGACTTGGCCGGCCAAAAAAGTATTGCTGCTCATACAATTTTTGCTGACTAAGGTTCTGTGTTGAAAGTCAATACGATACCGACCGACCGAAATGTGGATTTCATTATAGATTTCCATCAAGGGTTGCAAAAAAATCTCAACAGCATAAGGAACCAAGCATTTATATAATGAGAAAATAAATTGATAAACCCGTTCGCCGTAAATAACTGACTGGGCAGAGGTTACTTTATTTCTTGATGGAATGTAAAACAGAAGTCATCCAAATAAATAACTTCATGTTCACTCGGTTAACAGATATGGACTTGTCAGCAGATTGTGCAGGAGGAAAACTATTTTGAATCCTTCCGTTTCTTATATTATGTGCAGACAACGCTTGTGAGACTGTAAATGAGAAACATGCTTGTCGTTTTGCAAGCACTTGTCTTGGCTTAGTTGCTGCTGTTTTACTCACACTCGCACAAACACATTGCACTATTGTTATATGCTTATCAATAACAGCCAGTAGATTGTGGTGCTAATAATGATGAGCAAGGCTCGTCTTTGCTGGTGGTCTTCAGTAAACATGTAACCTCCACCCATCACAATTCATGGGCACGAGATGATCTTCTTCTTTGCGATTCTTCGAAGCACGATGGTCAGCCTCTGGACATCGTTGTCTTTCAGCTCGGCCTCGAAGTGTTTGGTAGAATTCGCAGGCAATACCAAGTACTACCTGACAGGGACCGCGACGTGAACGCTTCTACCTTGACCCCCACGAGATGATTAAAGAACATCTTCTTCGTGAACATGGCAGTGAATGTAGCTCCTACGAGCAGCTGCAGGAGTCTAATTAAACCATTACATACAACATACGTGATCCGGTTTCCTCCCACATGTAAACAGTAATTAATTGGCCAACAACACCTTCATATTTAGAGGACAGCAGAGCTTGGTGGGGGGACAAATCCCGCTGGCCTGTGGTCATTTTGTGCCTCTGAACTGTTCTCTGTCTTCCGAGAGTGAGTGAATACTGTGCGAGTGTACAGTCCATGTATTAATAGTTTAACGTATAGGAATTGCAAGACATTGATTCTAATGCACACAATTTATGGCATGACAGAGAGGGGTTTGTGAAGTTATTGGTGACTGGGCTGAGACCATCAATTTGCTACCCTTGAGACCCCGGGTTAATCACGGGAGGCCAAAACCTGGGTATAAACCCAGGATCTTCATGATGCCAACTCAATGCTCTGACCAATGAGCTCCTCAGCAAACCTCTTGGTGCAAAAAACCTCTCCTATTCATTGTTCTAATCAATATTATTTTTGAATAAACGGGTATAATAATACGCAGTGCTCATCTTTATTGGTGGTCCTTAGCCTGTGGTATAAATTACACATTATTTTGACAGATCTCAGTCTATCCGCAGAACAACCACGATATACATATGCTTTCCAACGAAAAAGCACAGCTCACCTGAGTGAAAATTATCTTACTGACCCTGGAGGGATGATGGGCCAGGTTGATCCTTGATAGAATTTGCACTCATAATCTCACAAGTGAGAGATATATTGCTTTTTCTTTTGAGCTGTACATTGCGACTGCAACCACAGACGCCAAACAGTAAGCACCCCGTAACAAATTAAAAATGAACGACTTTCCGAGGTTCCGCCGTTCCACACCACGTAAAGAACACAGCACGGATCCTACAAGGCGCGAGTATGAAAACTGCACTCCGCGAATGGCTTCCTTCACAATCCACCACTCTGCATACGAGAGGGCTCCAAAGCTCTACATTTCCAAGTTCATTTTACCAACTGGGCTTGGTGGCGTTTTATTGCCCAGTTCAAAGCGCTGCACCAAACAAAGGCCGCATTGCAGTTTCCCCAACCCAGCAGGGCATGACGATGGTGTCTGGTCTGCGGTCTACTGACCTCCTATGGCTCGCGAGATCACTTCAGGTGGCGTCCACCGGCCCCCAGTCGCAGTGCCCGCAGGCTGCCACTGTGAGCGAGCGATTTGAAAGGCTGCATTTGTCCGTATGTGAAATGTAAGCCTTCGTGGCCAAATCACCGGTGATGGACTCCAGCTCATCAGATCTGATAAACTATATAGTAATAATAATAAATCTTCTTTTACATTTTTCGAAGCGTGATGGTTATATGACAGTTTCCCATTTCTTTACACCGGTTCTTTGCATTTTTATTGAACTCTGCAAGTTATTTTGAGCTGCAGAGGTTGGGTAGTAGAGTGCAGACAAGGCAGTGCTCCATAGTACGGTCTGCTTTCTCCACATTCACAGGTGGTTGGGCGAGTCTTGTAGCCCCATCTGACCAAAGCAGCAATAATAATAATAATAAATACAATGTGTAATGCACACATTCAATCAATTTCAAAGTTATTAATTCGAAGAGAGAATGACTAAGAGGCACGAGGAAAATGCAGAGAGGTGGGGGAGGGGGGGGAAGGCAGCCACGCGGTTAGACGGCGCCAATATTTTGCAGCCACTGCATCCGAGATATTATGATGTTATCGGCAAATTAATAAGTGGCTTTTAGTTGTGGGAGGAAGCCGGAGAACCCGAAGGAAACCCACACACAACAGGGGGAGCACAAACAAACTCCACACAGAAAGGTGCCCGAGGCAGGAATTGAACCGCCTTGGGCAGGACTTTCTTTCTGTGAGGAGCAGATGCTACCACTAAGACACCGTAACGGGATGAAGTTGAATCAGTGCTTGGATGGGTGACCATCATCCAATAAACAGGCTGGCGTCGGGCTGCGGGGCAACGTGATCGGCAGCAGAGGGCGGTGCGAGAAAATAATAGCCGCACTGAATGTCCATCCTGATACTCGCCTCCACAATCCCAAACTCAGCAGTGTTATAAAGTATGGGTGAGTCAACACCGTGATGCAACGTGGCATGGGCAGACCCTGATTCAACAGCAGAACGCGTACACTTGCATTTCCTTCGTGGCAACTCGGTTGCTGTTTCCGTGCAGAAGCATAAGTTAGCGGTCAGTGAAATACGCATCATCGACTTAACAAAAAACAACTCCCAACCAACTGTAAAGAGGAAGGTTTTAAAAATTCAAATGTCACCATATCTGACTATTCGAAATGTACTCTGTGCCCTTCTCTGTCATTGTATTCACCCCATCTACTGGACTTCACACGAGAGTTAAAAACGTACCTAGCTTAAGCCTACAAAACTTTAGATAATTTATAATCGTACAAAAGAGGCTTGTATTGCCATACCTTTGTTTTTATCATCATCGCACTTTGAATCCGTTTAATTATGTAAAGCATCCTGGGAGAGCCGAAGCCTATCTCGGTGGACTAAACCCATTGCTGTAGTGCCACCTTCTGACCAACTTGCAGCCCCACGTCTATATTACCTGGTATCCAATGGTTGTCACCAATCCAAGCATTAACCGGCCTCGGGCCCATTTCGATTCCAACATCTAATTTTATCAGCGCATTCAGGGTGATTTTGTCTGAGGCCAAGTTTCAATTAACGTAGCTTTAACAAGCAGGTACGGTGAAGAACACCAAACTGGCCATCAGCATATTAGTACATACTTCATAAATGTAGGCGAACAAAGCATAACGAACGACCCATCCCTTAAAAACTGTGTGGAACTGCCACGTCTTGACAAAAAAAGAGGAAATCTAGACATGTTCTGGCATGCGCAAATGAACCACCGTGGCGGTGGACCATTGACATTAATGTCCACTGTGTTTTTGCCCAAAGGGTTTGTGACCTTAAATTCTGAAAGAGGTCAAAGACAGAGTTTTGCGGCTGCTCAGTTTGGCCCAGGCACGCTGAGCAAAGTTTGATTCCAATGCAAACGGAGATGTCAGTCAGGATAGAGAATAGCATAGACGGGCGCACTCCACTTCACGGAGTGAGCTTTGTCTGGCTCCGTGTAGTCTTCCTATCAAGTGCAGCCCACCTAATGCAAAAGCAAACAACCTCACAAATGAGTAATTGGTTTGCAATAAAATGGATGTTTGATGCCTTCAAAGAGAGAAGTTAAGAGAGTTCCCAGCAAATGGCCATTATTTAATTTACCGACACTAGGCTTGAAGGTCGAAATTCAACTGTCTACTTCATTATTATTATCATATGTTACAGCCATTTTTTAAAATTCTCACATATGTACACTTGGTGTATGATGCCGCCACTACAATGAGAATGGCTGTACAGTTTCAAACAAACAAATAACGGAGTGAAAGGGAAAGTACATTGATTAGTTCAAGATAAGTCGTTTTGTCATGCAGGCTGACTTCTTTTTCTATCCTGTGCTACAGTAGTCAAGGTAGAAGCGTTCACGTCGCGATCCCTGTCAGGTAGTACTTGGTATTGCCTGCGAATTCTACCAAACACTTCGAAGCCAAGCTGAAAGACGACGATGTCCAGAAGCTAGCCATCGTGCTTCGAAGAATCGCAAAGAAGAAGAAGAAGAAGTGCAAGCACCATGGGAGGAAACACAAATACACTGTAGATTGTACTGCCAATGGAGTACTTATCTTGCGCACTGATTACAATTGCTTGTAATCCCGTGCTTCTGTGCACAATCACATCGGTCACTGGTGGATAAACTTGCGAGAAAAAAACACAAATTGCTCAAAATTTCACACAAGCGACTGCTATAAATCTCCAGAAAGAAAAAACAAATTTAAGCAGCTGCTCATAAAAAGAGACGAATCTTAGAGCAAAGGCTGCGCCTTAACGACTGAATTATTTTTAGAGCACATGCATATTTTACATCTGAACGCTCGCCACTCGACCAACATTAAGCCAAAGGAATAGAATGATAGGTGGGAAGTATGCAATCAATGATCCATCCCCCCAGCAATTAAATGCCACTGTCAGGACTCTGGGTCACGAGTTGATTCAATAAGAGACTATCTTGTCTCATTTTTACCATCTCGTAGGTATTATTCATAATTTTCCGTCTCGCCCGTACAATTTCGGTCACTCCATAAGGCAACATTTAACATTAGCAAAGTATTTCCATATGACTTGAATAAATCACAATGGATTCCCACGTGCACAATTCAATCCATGTATAAGTGAGTTTAATAACGGATATTGCTTGATGAATCAATGTTTCACGACAGCACATGCCTAAACCAATCCAGATATTTTTAAACTTAAGTAATCAGATGGGAACTCAGACTAAACGTCTCTTTTTCAAAGGAGACCTGGATTACAAAACAATATCTAATTAAAACACTATAATTCGTAATCCGCAACGTACTGATGTAGGTTTTCACGGTTCATGATAGTTGCTCTTCGGAGCTGTTCTTTCGGGATAGCCGTGTCGAGCGCTTCACACGGCTAGTTAATGATAATATCTAGTTACTAGGTAGAGCTGCAGTTAGCTATGTTTAGTTAGTTATAATACCGAGTTAATAGATTTCTGCAGATTTTAATATACGAACATTTTTAATCAGCTCATACCAACCTCATCGTACAGGGAATACATTTGTGGAAATTGTTTTGCATTAACGGTGCGCGCACACCGTTTCACATGTGTTAAAAAAACACGAAAAAGTACGCTTCTGTGTTTGTGTAACCCCATAAACAAGACTTCTCGTTTACAAGGAAGCTCTGAAAATGGATCGGCAAGTCATATGCCTGGTGCTAAACAGTGCAGCGCTGTTTGCCGTTAAATAATCCAATGTGTCTGGCAGTGGCGAGCTACGGCCACTTATTTCAGCACCGCCCTGCCGCAAGTGCATCCTAAGCGAACCGCTTTGAGAACATGCCCTTTTATTTATTTTAGCACTGCAACACAGATTAACTGCACTGATGCTGCAAAATGACATTTCAATACAGAAGCAATTCTTTGTCCCAGTAAATGATTTATTGCCGGCCCTTAATTGGCCGTGACACCAGAACACAATGGCCTACTTTTGATAAAGATCCCGTGGTGGATAATAAACGTCGGTGACGAGTGAGCCGCAATAGACATCATAACGTCTCTGGAAAGGACAGCACGCTCTTTGATACGCGCCGCCTGCCAACACATTGCGGGCGAAGGCGCTTCTGAGACGGGTTCGCTCTAATTTAGCACAGCGAACTCAAAGAGCCATTTTTGACATGAATAGCAATTAAGCACCGATACGAAGTACAAATATAAACTAAAGAACGCTCAATGTTAATTCAGGTTGCTGCAAAAATTGTATTTATTTTTTACGGGTAAATATTTTTAAAAATGTAATTCTTCAAGTTCCGGGAAAGGTCCCGAAACAGGTCATCCAATTTTACTGGGTCATCCTAACATGCCTGTGTTTCTTTTAAAACTGTTTATGTTATACAAAACAGCTGGCGGTTAATTGCTGTAGACATTAATTTTGCATGCTTCCTTTCAATTCAACGGGACTGGCTTAGCAAGCAGAAACAAGATTATCAACAGGAATGTATGCAACACAAATTATAGTAAAAACAACCTGATATCAGAACACAAATATTACATTACAAAACGAATGAACAACACAGAGCGAATAAAAATATAGTCCACCCAAGGCTGTTTTTCAATTCCAAGCACTGAGGAAAAACGCTTGTTAAAATTATCAGGGCATCAAGTGGAATTGTGAGGCTTACCCTTAGATTGGTGGATTCAAGATTAGGCGTGTTGATAAGACTCAAAGGTGATGGGTCGGATTTGATGAGAGCAGCGATCGTGATAGCGGGAGGGGTAAACACCTGACAGAAAGGGAATGCTATCACTAACATGCTGCCACGATATTCGTATCCCACGTGGAATAACACTGGCAATAACACTGCAGAAAAAAAACACCCATAAATTCATTCATTAATTCATAATATTGACAGCAAGAAAAGCTTCCAACAAACTCTCTAGCAGTCGGGAGACAAAGCTAAGAGTTAACGGCAAATGGCACAAGTTACGGTACACAGTAACCGCTAAGTATGTAGGGCGTATTTAGCCTAAATATGTGCAAAATCCAGCGAGTACACATACAGAGCCGGAGGCATCACAGGGCCCATCCCTCAGCGCTGACAGCGGCCCTTTTTCAGCCAAAACCGCACGCACACCACTGCAGCCATCGGGGAGCTATATGGCATCGGGCAACATGTAAACATCATTCCCAATGCATTTTACATAGGTCACGCGAAATTAACTTTGGCCAGATTTTTAAGCCCATGACCAAATTCACCTGTAATGTGTGTGATCGTGTCATATCTCTGAAGGTAAGCACTTTTTGGGCGTGAGTGGGAGATAAACTATGTACCGAAGAGTCTTGTAGGCCCGCCATTCTCAATCGGCGGGCTGCGAGCCCCACTTAGTGGTCCGTGGAAAACCATACCCAAGTAGAACAAGTGAGCGTGAGGTGCAAAACGGTGAGGGCCAGCGTTATAGGCAAGGCCGCATAGTGGACAGCAGGGGGCATTGCAGAAAAATCCACTGTTATAGTGTAACTGTACCACTATGCTCCCACGTCTACGATCCCTACACCTTTGCCAAACTGTGAAATCTTGTGAAAGGTAAAAAAAACCCTTAAATATCCCACATGACATGGGAAAGCCCTCATCTAATGGTGGCCTAATAAAAATGCCCTCTCTACATGTACAGTAGCTTTTGCCATACGCTCTCCGATGTGTTCATGGATGGTACTGATTCTCAATGTTTTGCGCCACTAGCTGGAAGCTTCTTCCTGAAGGTTAGGCATATAGCACAACTACAAACACCTACAGAGTAGCTTTAGCTCTGGCCATTTAATTAGAGAGTTGTTGAACTAACAAATACTCCTTATAAAGGATATGCGTTCAGGGTACTGGCATGGTGTTTAAGAGTTATGGTTTACAGGTTATCAGTTTGTGGGTCTTATCAGTGCTACAGGAGTTAATAGTACAGTCCTGTTGAAATGGTATTAGTTAAGGTTGGCTAGTAAGTGGTCAGGGCTTTAGGTTTATGTTTGGCGTACAGTATTTATGCTGTTGCTTAGCAGGCTCTCACAAATATGGGCTAGTGTCCAGAAGAGCAGTTCAGTACATTTTGGTCAAAAGCCCCATAGATTGTTGACAATTCTGACAGATGACAATATTGACAGCTGCTTATGTCTCGGCAATGTTGCTCTGCAGTAAGACCTACGTTTAAGAGGCGATTGAGCATTTTACTGAAATGGGCAGGCCTTTACTGTGCGCATTTCACTGGTAGAAAATTAATCATGGCCAATTAGACCATAAACCATGGAGTCAGACGGCAAATAAGCATTTAAATATTATAACGAGGAAGCTAGCCAAAACAGAGGCTTAACGTATACCGCTACATACTTAAGTTGCCCTGTGGCAGACAACTGATGTAAACGAAATCGACAAATAACGCTCAGAATAACGTGTTTACTAAAGTTGCACGTTGATTCTAATTTCAGCGTTATAATCCTTCAACACAATAGTATTTATTTTCATACGTGGACTTTGTTGTTGACAATGACTTTCGTCTGCGCTGCATTTATTTCTAGTTTGCAATTGTTTTATTCCTGCGTTAGCCCCCAGCTTTCCCTTGCAAAAGGGAATTGCAGACTCAGTGGGCTTTCGTGTAGCTGTAATGTAGAAAGAATGACCCTCCATTAGCTCATATTTTATTCATAACCAGGTAACAGTCCCATTGAGAGTAAGCCTCGTTTCCAGGGGAGGCCTGGCTTAAACAAGTACCGTGCACATGTAACCACAGTGCTAGTCAGCAGCAGCTGTCCAAACCAATCCACTGCTGGATGAAGGACTTCCCATGCCGAATTCATCTCACATCTAGTACCTATACACGAGCTAATTTCACCAAATCGGTGACGCCCTTATTATGGCTGCATTCAATTCTTTGGCAGCCGCTCCGTCATTATTCTTGACCATTGGACACTATCCCTGCTAGTGACATGTGCAGGCCAAGCCCAATTTTACTTTTGTAAACACATTAATTATGCCATTAACCTGCGTATGTTTTCTAACCCACGTGTTCCTCTTTATGTCTCTCAATGCACAGTAATTCCAAGCTTCCAGGCATACATCTCTCGTTGCTTGGAATGAGAAGCATTACAGTCAACATTGTGAAAATTAGCACCATCTTAACGTTAGAATGCTTTACAGCTTTTGTTAATCACGCTAGTTTCTACTCAGTTACGGATTTTAAAAAAAAATCTCATAATCAGACGTGGTAAACATGGACTATATGATTAGCAATACCAACACGATCACAAACAAAGCACACAAAGAAGTAATTGAAACAACAGAAATGCTCGATAGCTATTTTCTGCAGTGGAACAGCAGTGACTTACAGTACAGACGAGTGTCTGAGGCTAATTGGATAATGAAGGCGACGCTAAATCAGGAATATGACAGGCGTGATGTTGACTTGCTGCGGGGCGCTGCCCCAGACAACACGGTCACAATGAAAACGCTACGAGGACACACACGGTGACTGGAGGGAACACTTAAGGAGGACATTGCGATAAGAGAGAAGACGGTCGCGACTCTCCCTCTCACCGCGAACTCCTCCGAGAAGCCGTCCTCCCCGTAGGCGTCCACGTCTCGCAGCGAGGCGACCCGGGCCACCAGCTTCCTCAGGATGTCCAGACGCTCCATGGCCAAAGTGCTTCTTCTCCTGTCGCTCTACCTCACAGACGACCCCTTTCCCCTTCTTGACTCGTTTCTTCTCAGCTCCCGTTCCTAGCTTGACACCGCTTCCTTCTCCTCGTTTCTCTTCTTTTTACCTCACCTCGCAAATCGCCCCCCCCTCTTCCTTGTTTAGCCTTCCTTGTATTTATTATCGCAGGTAACTCCTACGAATTCGCCTCTTTGCCTTGTCCTCTTCCCTCTCCTCAGATTTATTCTCCCTCTTTCTGCGCCTGAGACGCTTCCTCCCAGCCCGCCCGCCCGCCCGACCGAGCTTGCCAAGCCCTAACCCGGCCCGGCCGCCTCCCCCGGTCGCCGGGGGCGCCTCCTCAGCGATTGTCCTACCCGAAGCCCCTCGGGCTCCTCAGCTGCTCCGCATGGTTTTTCTCCCTTTCTTTCTGGGCCAGGGGTGGGGGGTGGATGTTTTCTCCTCGGCCTGCCCCAGCCGCCGGAGCGCGCCCGGACCCAGGAGCCTTCTTCTAAGGGGAGCTGCCGGCCATCGGGCGACAAGAAGAGGGAGAGGCCGAGATTGTGGACGGGCGGCAGGGACGGAGTTTGAAGTGGGGACACACACGGGGGGCAGGTCCGAGGGGGAGCCCAGTACCGGGGCTTGTCCCTCCCTCGCCTCCACCTCCCTCCCGGGCTCGTCGCCGGCCTACTCCTCCTCCTACCGCCGTTCTCGCCCACCTCTTTCAACTCAATTGGTCACTGCGCTTGCATGTGATTTGCTCAAGACCGCAGCGCGCCCCGCCGTTATCCGTAATGAAGCCGGGAATGCCCCCCCATCTTGGGTAGGGACAAGTGTGCGGAGGTTATTATTACTGTATAGGGAAGCGGGCGTTGACGTTCGCGCAAAGCAGGGATAAAGGATCTCCTCACCCACCATCCCCGTATAGCCTCCTAACACAGGCTGTAGGGTCGATTGCTATTAGAGTCGGACCTATAGAGGCCGAAACTGCACACGCAGGGTTTAGATTGCCAGCACCACGCCCGACCGCCTTTGTCGTGATGTTTACACCCCCACACCAGGCACTGATTTGAGGTCGAGTCTACCTAGGGGAGGCCCAGGACCTTCTCAGAAAGTCGTCACCGGGGCGGGTGGAAGCGAGCGGGAATCGAACTTGGGTCTTGTGCTGGGTTTCGTAGAGCAGAGCGCGCTCACCGCTGCACCAGCGATCCCCAGCACCCTTTCCCTTAGTAACATGGCGACGCGGCTATGTCCGTCCTCATTGGTGGAGAGCCGAGTCCCGTTGTTTACCGGATGAGACGCCACACAAGGGCGTAGTGACCGGAACCCGTGTTAACGGGGTTTCATAGCGGACTCGGAACGTCAATCAAGTTGACGTCTTGCGTACTGTACTCTTAGAGAAGCGTTGTTAAAATTGGCTGCGTCCTTCAACATTTGCACATCGACGTCGTGAGAACGTTGCTTTATTCGCAGCGGAGTCATGTTAGGTTACAGGCTAAAAAAACGTGATTATCGGAGGAGAATCGAGATACGAGGAACACGCAGACAACGGGCACGCCCTGCGCATGAGCAGCTGCGTCGGTGTGACGCGCGGATGCGGCGGCCATATTACCACGGGGGACCGTTCACTCACGTGTCCGGGCATGCACCATGGGACCCCCTATAGTCAAGACAAAGACAAAGATCCCCTATATAGCCTTAACAGACTGTAGGGACAAGTGCTGTTAGCGAGCACCTATGAAGGTCGACACGGCACATCCATCCATTGTCAGAAACCGCTTAATCCTAGACAGGGTCGCTGTCAGCCGGAGCCTATTCCGGCAGACACAGGGCGCAAGACAGGGCTATACCCAGGATAGGACGCCAGTCCATCACAGGGCACCGGGGGCAATTTAGTCCGCAGGCCAATTAACCTTTGCAGCAGCATATATTTTGACTTTGGGAGGAAACCGGAGTGCCCGGCAAAAGCCCTCGCGGAAACGGAGAGAACATGCAAACTCCGCACAGAAAGGCACCCGAGTCGGGATTCGAACCCGGGTGTGTGTGAGGCTACATGTAGCGCTACTCACCGCGCCACCTTGCCGCCCAGTATAGAGACATACATTGCAAATCCATATTGATACAGAGATATAGATACGTATACCTGTAGAGATGCATGCATACAAGAAAGACAATCCACGGTGCGATGTCATGCAATGTCGAAACTAGAACCAAAAAGACATGTTTAGTATTACAGCAGAAAGTACCCAGTGAGTTTACATGTTCTTTCCAAGATTCCTGCGACGCAAACACGAGAATTGACCTAAATCAATAAAAAATCACATTGAACAAACAAAAAATAATAATTTACACAGCATTGCATGGAATTTACCAAATATATATTCAAAAAATACAAGGTAGTTAAAACAGTTGAACAATGCGATGGGAAAAAAATATAGGCTCATTGCACAGATACCAAACACATGCAACATTAAGAGAAGCAAACAAAAATCAACTAAGAAAGTGAATTCGTGTGTAATAATGAATATGGAAATAGTAACTGCTAAGAAATTGCCCATTTTATGGATGTCCTGTTTACTTCACCTTATGGCAATGGTTGTGTCTTTCACTCTAAAACAAACATCAAAGATGTTTAATGTAACGGTAATCGCGTGACCACTGCACCCACTAGAGGGTGCTACATTGACTCAAATTACATCACGTTCCTGAGTGAAAACTAGACAAATCGATTGAACCGGGAAGGAAGCTAATGTTTGCATCACAAGCCAATTTACAGAGCTGTGTCAGTCCACTTCTGAATGAAGGCAGTCCTGGGGGTTGGTTGACTATCCTTCATCACAGTGTTCAGTGTTGGAGCGCAGAACTAGTTCGGATAGGACCGCCACTGATGTTAACCGTGGCCGGGAATCAACCGCAAGTTGCCAAGTTCATAGTGCAGTCATAATATCTGTGGTATTTCTACTGCCAGTAATTGTTAAGAATTTAAATCTCACGCGCGTAAAATGTGGCCTGAATGAAATCAGTCAAAATGTAGTTGTAATGCTGCCCTCTAGTGTCGTGCTACTAATGTGTTGCGGTATTTCCGCTCGGGCACCTTAAACATTAGGTACTGTCCTGGCAATTATATGTGCAGATTAGTAAAATAATGTATTTATAAGAATTACACAGTGTTGGAACCATTTGGCCAGCCCTATATACATAAATGATAAGGGAAGTTTATTTTTTTCGGGTTGCATTTTCCATTAAATGTAGTCATGCTTACAATTCCATGGCTATGACCATTTGTCCCTCAGCTCGTGTTGCTGGTTTATATAGAGAAGGTACTTGCATGTTTGGGAAGATATGATTAAAACACAAGTAGTACGCTATATATGAAGCATATCGTGGCGACGTGGTGATACATTGATTCAGGAACTGCCCTATGAACCGATTGACCTTGTTAATTCTCAGCCTTGGCAAACGACAGTGTCTAGTGATATTTGAATTCGACCTGGATGCCCTCCTTCACTAACTAGCACTGACCAGTGTGGTGAAGTATGGTCAACCAACACCCTTCACCAACACGACAGTGGATTGCCAAAGGACTGTAAATATGTTTTGGTTTATTATTACGGTATATTCAGTAATTCATACCATTTGTATAGCGAAAGTCAGATCATGGAATTACACCAGTCGAAATGGCACTTTGCACTCGACAGCAATGCATGGTAGGCATTAATTCAGATACAGGTAACATTTGTTGTTGTGCCGTTTTCTCTTCACGAAAAAAAAAACCCCAAAAAAAATTGGTTGCTGATTTTCCGTGCTCTGTCGTTGTCGACATGTCGTTCTCTCTGCGGCTTTGTGCAGCGCTTTGTGACCCTCGGGTGAAAGGCGCTATATAAATGCTATTATTATTATTTAAAAAATGCTATTATTATTATATTATTATTATAAAGTTACATATTACTTTGGTGTTTTATGCATACCTTAGGAGAACGTGAACACTTCTCTTAATCTGGCCTCCTGCCAAGACAAATTTAGGATATTCGATTAAGAACTACCTTACTTTTAATGGCTGCGTGATGCCATTACATTTAAGCTAAATCTTAAAGGTATACAGTTTAGCCTCATGCCTTCAATTTTCTTTGAGGCATTTTAAAAGTCTATTCTGGCAGCTATAGACTGTAAATTCCCCCTTTTTCTCATGAACGTTCTTAAAATTCTTAAGATTCCTTGGACATCTTTACGGTCCAGAGCACTAAAAAGATACATAGATAAGCACGCTTTATACAGCCAATAAAGCAAGGACTGAACCTGCAATTTGGTGAACACTTCGGATGCTAATTTACATTTTGTAAGCACCTTTCAAGCAGAGGTCGCAAAGCGTTCAACAAACCTGTGATTGAAAAAAAAACACACACGCAGACGGATAAACACCACTTACGATAAAACCCCCATAACTTGTGATTGAATAAAATGAAATAAAACCCCATCTAAAACGCTTTCAGGAACTACGTGTCTCTTGAGGTGAGCTATGAACGAACCCGTGGAATCGGTGTGTATTGTAGCATTCATTCATTGTCAGAAACCGCTTGATCTTGTACAGGGTTGCGGTGAGCCGGAGCCTATCCCGGCAGACACCATTTAACAATATGTTTAAAGCGTTGTCACATGCAAAATAAAAAGTTTAAAACAACATCCAAGCATATGGAAATATATTAGTATTTACTGAAGAAGTGCAAATACACGGGTTCTGTCATCAAGGGAGATTATTCATGTATTATCAGTGGCTGCTTATCTTGAAGGGGATATCGGTGATCCAGAGGATATCCCGGTAGAGACAGGGCACAAGGCAGGGTTATGCCCAGGATAGGGCGCCAGTCCATCACAGGGCACCGGGGGCAATTTAGTCCGGGAGGAAAATGGAGTACCCAGCGAAATCCCACACGGATGCAGGGAGAATATGCAAATGAAACACAGAAAGGCATCTGAGCGAGAAATCGAACCCAGGATTCTCAATGTGCCATTATGCCGCCATTCAAGGGAGATTACATTATATATATTTTAAATTCACCAGCAGTGGTGAGAGCCAGAAATAGCAGAACCGCACCTATTTCTTTCACTATATTAAAGAGAACATTGTGCAGGCATGTGGCACAAAATCACAGCATATTTACAGCTCAGCATGCAGGATTTTTGTTCAACAACATACCCCAAAATCGCGTAAATGTAAAAGCAGCAATATAATTTCTCAGGATGTTTAAAAGGCTAATGAAAACATGTTCTGCCAAAATAATGTCCATAAATATACCTGTAGTGTCGTGCTCATAACTTTGCAGTGAAAGGTTATTTAAATATAGAATACTGCAGAAGTAATAGGCCTATAAGCAATGGACATGCTGGATATAATAATGTAATTTATATACAGGAATTTTAGATATGGAGTGGTGATTCGTTGGTTAGCGTCCTGCGCTATAAAACCAGGGACCTGAGTTTATTCTCAACCACGGCTTACATCAACCACGGCTGGAAGCAGTTTTGGACTTCCTCCCACCCCAACGCTGCCGCGCACCTCCAATACCCCCCAAACTGAATCAACCCACAGTAACCACCGAGATGGAATATAGTTAAACAACCTTATATGACCAATACGGTTTCCTCCCACAGTCCAAAGACATGCTGCTGTTGGATAGGTTAACTGGCCTGCGGACTACATTGCCCCCGGTGTCCCGTGATGGTCTCGCGTCCCATCCGAGGTGTAGCCCTGCCTTGCGCCCTGTCTCTGTCGGGATAGGCTCCGGCTCACCGCGACCCTGTACACGATTAAACGGTTTCTGACGATGGATGGTGTGGAGAGGCCTTCAACCAGCACAAGCAGCGGTTTAACAAAGAGTTGGAAGTTAGTATTATTCGATTATTATCACCACAACATATTAATGCGTACGTTTGAAAGGAAGGGAAGGCAACCTGCAGCTTAACATTACTGACAGTCAAGGCCAAAGTCATCTATTTCAGTGAATGTCCTTCCAACATCCTTCCTGATTTATACAAAAATGGCTTGTGCATTACAGCCGATGACAGGTGAGGGCGTTTTATGAAAAAGGCGAAATTGCTACGACTGTGGCTGTTCTCACAGACACAGGGCACAAGGCAGGGCTATACCCGGGATGGGACGCCTCAAGTCCTCTGTCAATGCACTGGTGATTGAATGCGTCCCCTGGTTGTGGTAGTCAAATAGCTGTGTGATTTGACCACACTTAACCACACCAGTCAGTGCAACTTGGTGAAGGGGATACCCAGAACCGGTACAGATATCACTCCCTACCAATGTTAGCATAACCTCGAATTGACCTCAGGTCGGCAGATTCATAGGGCAGTGGAATACAGACTGTCACCACGGTTAAAGTTCCAAGAGACTCGAAGTCAGACAGCTGCATTCATAGCACAGTGCGCAAACAACTGCGCCACTCTAATTTAATTAGTTTTAAAGCTCCATGCTAATTGAGGGATAACAGCAGCCTCAGTGGCAGATTTATTAACTCCTGATATGCGCGCCATTTGGCATATGTCATAAGCCAAGGCTTAAAAATAGACATATCACGCCGTCTTCTGTCCTCATCTCGCCCTGCTCTGTGTTCCAAATTCTGGTGGGACCCTGCGATTGTATTTTTGCCCGAGACTATTTATGGACGGTGTATATTTGGAAGTGAGTAATGGGCACCCCAGTGCAGTGACAGAATTCCTCGGTGAGAATGGGACACCTGCTCGTGTTCGGGCAGCATTAAGATTCCTTATCAATTATCATGCTCGAACGCTGAATAAGGAAGTCACTTAACATTCCTTCGTTATATAGGTCGACGGACTGCAAGTGGCACATTTTCAGCATGTTTGGGAAGGACTGGATCGGGATGATGTGGCGGTAGGATGGTCGGCTTCGTGGACGTGCATTTCAGAGATTGTTCCTTCGATCTCCTAACGTGGCAGTAGTCTAAATAACGAGGAAGCTTCTCAAATACTCCTCTGCCTCTTTCCACCAAGCAGTATTAAAATATGCACACTATAGTTAGTCGATTGACAGATGACGTGCGGTGGGGTAACGTGTGGGTACTTGAGTTGCCACCTTTCCACACGCCAAACCTACACTTTTCGTTCTACTTCAGCCTTGGTCTGTGCAGCCTACTGCAATACAATCATTGGATATCAGTACAAATCAATTCCTACCACCCAACGCACAGATCCTGGCTCTGGTGCCTTTCTGTGTGGAGTTTGCATGTTCTCCCCGTGTCCGCGTGGGTTTTCGCCGGGCATTGAGGGTGAAGATGCCTCCAACGTGGGAGGCAAAACGCCGCCAAGGAGGAGAGCACGCGACACGGCTATCCCGAAAGGACAGCTTTGAAAAGCAACCATCAGACATACCGATTTCCTGGAAAGCTACATCAGAAACCAGGACAGGTGACACCCCCACTTACAGCCCGTGAAGGTTTTTGTTCAGTTAATTTTAGGTTCACGTTCTGCCATAGTGGACGGGAACCGCAGTAAATGCATTGCGTAAGCAACCTGCCTGTTTGCTTCACTTGGCCTGGCATGGTGTTGAGAAATCGGAGAAGGAGGTCATGCCATCCTGCAGACCCTAAGCGGTGACCCTTGACCCACACTGCACTTGGCAGCTATAACCAAGTAGCCCCAGTGCAGCTAAGGGGATTGGCTGGTACCACTAGGACTGGCAAATGCTACTGGTATGTGCCAGGGGCAGTATCCGTCATGCGCATGGAGCTGAGTGTATTTAACGTAAAATAATAATAACAATAATAGCATTTATAGAGCGCCTTTCACCCGAGGGTCACAAAGCGCTGCACAAGGCTGTGGAGAGAACGGCATGTCAACAACATCAAGACAGATTCATTTGTTTGATTTGTTATACTGTACATGGGAAGTCCTATTTATTTCAAAGGTTGAATAAACAACCAATGACAGGGGTTGAGATTTAGACTTGATATCTAAGCAAGTATACGTATATTCCATAGACGTCTCATATCACATTCATATTCTTCCTCTGAATTGCTTTTCCCTGCTAAACATAAACACATTTCACATATCTATCGAACTTTCCCCATAAAAAAGATACCATGGTGACCTTGCTATCATACAAACTTATGATATAGAGATGAAATAGTTCTAAAAAACAACCGTTCACATGTTCCCCTTAGTGGTAGCTTAATCTATTTTTGGACCAATGGCTCAAAGTCTGGAGCTGACGCCGCTTCCTAAGTGAACAATGCCCTCTGGTGTTTACTTTCTCTCCTTCCCCCAAGACACGACATTTTCTGTCCTGCTTTAGCCACGTCAAAGCGAATGTCGTTCTTGTCGTATTCCCTACAACCCACACGGTACATCGGCCATTCCGAGATTGGTAATATTCATCTCATCTCATTGTCAGAAACCACTTAATCCTGTAATAGGGTTGCCGTGAGTAGGAGCCTATCCCGGCAGACACAGGCAAGGCTATACCTAGGATTGTACGTCAGTCCATCACCAGGCACCGGGGGCAATTTAGTCCGCAGGCCAATTAACCTATGCAGGAGCATGTATTTGGACTGTGGGAGGAAACCGGAGTGCCCGGCGAAAACCAACGCGGACCCGGGGAGAACATGCAAACTCCACACAGAAAGGCACCCGAGCCGGGATTCGAACCCGGGTCGTTCTTGCTGCGAGGCGGCAGCGTGACTCCACCGGTGGTGCATAAGCGCACGAAACCAATGACTCAACACATTCCAACATCCATGCGGATGGATGTGGTGAACAGATTCGGTGCGGCTTCGTGCTGCAGTGATGATGCGAATCACCTGTCCGTGTATTTTGTGAGGCGCGCGGTTTCCATGTTGTTCTCGAATGTGTTTGCTACTCAGTGTCTGCAATGTTATGACTTATCTGCCGATAGCCAAGGTCACTCTTGTGAAACAGCTCACGGCTGAATGTCCCTCACCCAAGTAAACAGATGCGTTTAGGCTGATTTTATTTGTTACACTGGATGATCCCGTTTAGCCAGTTTCACGGTTATTTTACAAGGGAGATCCGTGGTGCTGCACGAGTCCAGCAGCAACAAAACAAAGGCAAACACCTCAATATTGTACGTTGTACAATTAACTAACAAAGTACTTCGTGGTCGTTAACGAAGCAGTGCAAGTGTACTATATAAGTACACAGAAAGTCACCCGAGCCGGGATTGCTGTGAGGCGGCAGCGCTACTCAACACTGCATTCAAAGTAAAAATGTATAATTAGGCAAAGGCCCTTCGCTGTGATGAAGCGCCGCTATCCTCCAGAGAAACATGTTTCCTGAACTCTGCCCCTGACAGCTCCTGGTAAAAAATAAATAAACCTGAACAGCAGCTGACCATCGTGCTTCGAAGAATCGCAAAGACGAAGAAGCAACGACCAAGTAAGAGTGTAACCTTCATCCCGGTAGAATTCACAAACTGTAATTCACACGAGGAGACCATAGGTGTCAGTCGTGTGCCTCTCTCATTACGCTGGGGACAGGAATGTGTTACTCAAGGTCCCAAGGCTTGCTCAGTCACCAACCACACAGTGTTATGCAGCGAAACACAAGCCTAAATGTTGGCACGGTGACACACTCCGATTTTCCATGCTCAACGGGAGATTGCCCCTAAAGGACAAACACTGGATTTCCCCCCTGCCGGCAGCCTTGACACTTCAGAACATATCCGCTGAATATGCCTGGTAGGGCTAGTCAGCGGCGTGCCGATATTTCAAGTCGCAATGTCAAACTTGCACACCGTGAAGCAAGGCCAGGCTCTGTGCTCTGCTACAGTGTAAAAAAAAAAAACCATTCACTGCCACAAATCGTAAATTTACTTAACGAGTCCGTGCCTGGGCACCGGCGTTGAGAAGGAGTTGGAAACATATTTCAGATTCATTGCGCTGCCGTGAGAAATGTAAGGGTTATTCCAACGGGTGAATGCCTCAACCAAATACAATATGGTATTAAAAAAAACAACACGGGCTTTGACCAAATGACCCGGAATGCGTTAGAGTTTGGAAGTTAAGCAGGGTTGAGCCTGGGTAGTACTTGGGTGGGTGACCAGCACGCACCGAACGCAGAGCTGTCGGGCTTACCTGGTGTAGGGGAGTGTAGACAAACCCATTCTTGTCCCGTGTTGCTATGCTCCCACATCCACGCTCCTCGTCTTCAGAAACTCACACTGAGCAGTGTGGTGAAGTATGGTCAAATAACCCCCATGACCCGCAACAGCGTGAGGAGGCCCTCATCTAGCAGTGCATTGACGCAAGTTCCGTGAATGTATGTAAAAGCATAATTTTGTTGCTTTGTCAGCAAATGTAAGCATGTATTTCCAAATTGACATGAGAACGTCATTTAATTCCGATGATTCCATTAGAATCCCACCATGATCCGAAGGAACGCTGATGAACAGT
The DNA here is from genome assembly GCA_036362915.1 of Geotria australis. NCBI lineage: Eukaryota > Metazoa > Chordata > Hyperoartia > Petromyzontiformes > Geotriidae > Geotria > Geotria australis. The sequence goes on from JAZEWU010000014.1 coordinate 4,341,036, forward strand.
GGAACATCGAGGATGTCCAGAATTATAAACTCATTCGATACCTAAACGTCGCTCCTCCTGGCTTCGAAATTCTCCGTTAACGGCACTGGTGTAACCATCAGCCGCATCAGAACATCAACAGGCCGATGTGCACATCTCTGGCATAAATATTTAATACCAGCCCCAGTGTGATTGTGGCCATGGAATCCGAATTATGGACCGTACAGTACAGTAATCCACTGTAGTTTTTGCTCCTTCATCCGAGAAGGAATATCAAAACACCTCACGAACCCTCCTGTGGCCTCGTGGCTAACAGACTTCCACACTGGCACTCAGCTCCTGAACATATTTCCATTCGTAAGCGATAGAAAACAAATACTGACAATGTGCACTGAAGATGCAATGTATTAACTACAAATGTAATTCTGGCCTTTAATGTTACGAGGGGGGGAAATGCGTTGTTTCAGGTAGCACCCTATACAGCACTGCACAATGACGGTGTTTGAAATATGGCGGGGATGTGAAGGTTTCACAATTAATGAGTTTTCAGGGGAATTGATCCCTGGAGTTCACCAAGAACGAAACAACCATTGCTTCCTTCCTGTGCAAGACCGCTCACACGCTACATATTTTCAAACCAGTCACAGGATTGGAGGGGTGAAATAAACTGCATTAAAAACGCGTGGTTTTGCTTGAGTGAACTGTATGGAAGGATGGCAGTACACAACGCACAACAGATGTGGAATTGAAAAATCACCCCCTCCTTTCAGCAAGGGTCACTCACCCGCAGCGCTCAGATGTTGGCAGGTAATTTTAAAGAATGGGATTCGGGCTGTGACACCAATGCCGGTCCGTGATTGCAAAATTACAACGCGGAAGGATCGTTAACGTCTCCCTCAACTCATATGAGACCCAGAGCCTCGCACCTCCTGGCTGGCTGTGACATTCCTTCCCAAAGACACTGGTGGAAACCGTCAACCGCATCTGAACATCAACAAGCCGACTCGCACATTTCCTTCACGAAGGGCAAAATTAAAGACAAGTGCGTAACCGTGGCGTCTGTGGATTTGGTGATTCTCTCTAGACATAAGCAAGATAATTAGAATCAATCCACTGGCTCCATGCGAATTGACCGAGTAATGAGGCTGCTGACCGCTAGGCTGTCCAGTTGCCGACATCCATCCATTAAAAGAAACCGCTTAATCCTATACAGGGTTCCGGTTAGCCGGAGTCTATCTCGGCAGACACAGGGCGCAAGGAAAGGCTATACCCAGGATGGGACGCCAGGCCACCCTGTGTCTACCAGGATAGGCTCCGGCTCACCGCGACTCTGTACAGGGTAAAGCGGTTTCTGACAATGGACGGATGGATGGATTTTGCTGCACTGCCCTCTACTGCCCACAACCTCTTGTGCACCTGTCTTATCAACACGGGGGTCGCCCATGCTGGCACTGTCCAGGGTCAACCCGTGCTTAGCTCATGAGATGAGGCGCATTCTGGGTGATTTGGTCATAGCATGTAAGTTACATAAAATGTAAAATTCACATAGACACATCAATGGCTGTTTTGTGAGCACTAAAATCGATATGAATGGATGGTGTTTAGTACGGTAACATGCCTAGTTATTCTAAAGTTCGTAAAAAGTGGCAGCACTGTTTTCAAAAATGACCTTCAAATGCAAAACAGGGCATGTAGCTCAAGACCGTGCGCTGTGTCGACATCATACATTATTCCTCATTCCAGTTCAGTCTTGGCAATGCTGGTTTGTTTGTTTTCAAAACCTTTGCAAGGGCGTTTGGACTAATAACACACCGCCATATGCCTTTGCTTTCCAACACACAGAATACAAGTACTGTACAGAACTGATAGCATTAAAGGGAAACTATTGTGCTCGACTAGTGTGCAGATATTTGTAGGCTGACAAAGCAGGCAGCCTGACCGAAGATCTTTCCACGATCTGTTTTGAGTTTGGTTTAACCTGGCCCTGTACTGTTTCCAAGAATTACAGAGCGAGAGAGAGAGAGAAAAACCCGAACATGGGTGGGGAATTGAAAAACAAAAACCTCCCTTATAGTTTTTAGATTTCACCAACTGTAAATAAGTGGTTTCTTTATAGAGGAAAAGTAGGGGAGCGGCGTGTGAGAGCTGAGATTGGCCGGTCACAGCACTGGGCCCTCCTGTGTTGCCACTGATGCTGTAAAATCGAAGGAGAGGCCCAATAAAGGACTATCGAGCCGTGTTGACGCGCCGTCCGCTTCGCGGCCCTTGTGCAGCGCTTTGTGACCCTCGGGTGAAAGAGTGATAAAGATCGATAAATTGATATTATTATTATTATTCATCAAATCTCCCCCCCCTTCAGCGTCCGACTAGCGATTCAACAAATCGTCACGATTTGGGGTCATGATTCGATTTACTGTCAACTATTTTATTCAAGTTGTACCGTATTGTTTTGTTATTTTTGCGTCTTGTTTGTGCGGTTTTGTCGACTTCGTTAGCTTAGTTTTAACAGTAGTACATCGATTGCGTAGACGGTATATGTAAGATATTTTGACACGCATGAATTTATGCTTGCGTCTTTTTTGTAATATTTTTTTGGTTGTGGAGCAGGGAAAAAAAATCTGTCGTTTTTGTGCAGTCTTATACACTCCGCGCATCTGCTTGCTCAATATAATCGGGACATTTCTATCCACTGCTGGGTGGAGGCCTCCCCAGTCTGTCGCCGACCCCCAGGGTCCTACGATGCCAAGGTCCATATCACTCACGCAGATGAGCTCATCTAATTGTTCCATCTCTCCAGTGATCACCCCCTGCAGTGATCACCCCCTGATTGCTTGCTGCCATCTGTCAACAGACTCGTCAATTGGTCACCATTGCTTCTCGCGATGCGTCTTCCCCAAGCACATAATATTAATAGCATTTATGGAGCGCCTTTCACCCGAGGGTCACAAAGCGCTGCACAGGGCTGCGGAGAGAACGACATGTCAACAACGACAGAGAACGGACCGTTACATCGTGAGACCACGATCGAGGGAAAGCCTTCATCCAGCAGTTGACAGCTTACGACCGCCATCGGGGTGGATCCCTTAGATTAAAGAAACAAACATTACTCCGAGACGTTAGTTACACTATGGGTAGACTGTTGTTATTGATGTTGCATTTCATGGGACTGTACAAGTTGTTTACAGCTTATTCACAATGCTTTCACAGAGGAAGCCACCCATCGCTTGCTTCCTCCCCGCCCAAGCACTCCCCCACCTCTCCCGTAGCCGCCCACTGGCCCTTGTCGCTGTATTTCCTTGACCCCCTTGGGTGTGTCTCGGTCACTGGCAAAAGCTAAAACAATTAAGTCGTACTTGGTGCGACGCAGCCTGCCTATGTGTTCACACTGTGAGACCCGGCGAACGAAGCCTCGAGTTGTCTGGGCAACACGGACCTCGTGTGACACCGAAGGCGGTGCGTTTGTCTGTCTGTGCCGCGTTGCGTGCCGGAAATCCGCCGCGATTCCACTGAGAAGCGGGGGGCTCAGTCACCGTGGAAGTCACGGATGGCCAGACTCACCAACCGCAACTACATGTTTAGATACCTCTGAGAGAGAGAGAGAGAGTTGGCACCTCGGAGGCACTGAAAACCGGGACATGTCGTGGGGGGCAAACAGAATAAGAGAGCTAGGACTGTACCCTGGGTAACGGACAAGAATTCGGACTTTGAAAAATGACTTGTTCCGTGAAAACTTACAGATTTCCCTAGACGATCCTGGGCAAAACAGAAAAAGTGACAACCCTACTGAGAGACCAAAAGTCAAAGTGGTTGCCCGCTCAAATAAGCATTGAGGAGCCAGTGCTCATATCCTCTTTACAGCCTTGAGCTAATGGTGGTAATTCCACATTCCCATGGCAGGGGTGAGGGCATCCATATGACAACCACTGTTTACTTCCCCACAGAGTGTTACCCAATACCTACTGTATTCACCACATAGTTTTTAGCATATTCACCCCATAGCTATCTTTAGGTTGAGTTAACTGAATGAACGAACAACCAGGATTTAAACTTGCAACCTTGCGATGGCTAAGGGACATCCACAAAAATCATGATGATTTTGAGTCCACATTGTAATTCCTTAAACGAGGTGCCATAAACGTTGATTGTGCTGATGACAGAATCTTTGAATCAACGCAGTAGTGCACGATCAGTAGGCTCAGTCCTGGGTCTATAGCCAGTAGTTGCGCAGATTTAAAATATAGACGTATTTTGTTCAGTGGAACGCACATTTTCCGTGACCTTTGTTGATCGTATCTATGATCTAGAGTCCTAGACAATAACCACCAGCAAACATTGGAGAGGACGCCACTAGCTTCTAAGGTGTGGTGGCACCCGTAATTGAAAAGCATTTCCGAGTTAGGCCGGTTGGGCTTTTCTCTTAGGCTTTGGTAAATGGAATGTCGGTTGTTATTATTTAGAAATGTTTGTTTACACAAGCTTGTCGCGGGGCCCTTAGGCCGCCGCCCTCTGTCCTCCAAGGTGCTATCAGCACTCTCACAAGTTCAGGTTACTAAAACAGTGAACACAAAACAGTA
>JAZEWU010000014.1:4353284-4429309 GCA_036362915.1 Geotria australis
AAAACAGTTAATCAGAAATGCTTTTCAAAGTGCAATCCTTATCAGGCCCCGTGGTGCAAAACCACGTATTCCGTGGAAGACCATAACCAACTGGGCCAAGTGAGCCTTGAGGTGCAAAAGGTTGCGAACCCCTTATCTACTCTGTCTCTCTATCCTATTAAAGTGCTACGACGAAGGGCCATTTCACGAAATGTCACTTATTATAGATATATATTTTAAGGGCACGGTGTTATTGACAAACGTGTTGAGTTTGTTTTGTTATTTGTACACCACTGCCAATGAAGCAGCATCGCCAGATAATTTGTGCAACGTTTGTGTGCTCCATCCGAGGCCCTGTGTTCCACACTATCGCATCTGGAAGCCACCACCAACGCTGGGCAGAGCTAATTCTGAGCTACGCAACTCGGCTCGTGATCTCTGACCCAAACCGTTGTGAAATATCAAAAATAATGCTTTATATTTTTTACAGGGACGGCTTACATCAGTGCCAAGTAATGTCATAGCTGGCACAGTATGGGTTCCTCCCTTTTACCAGCCAGTACAGTGTGGTGAAGTATGATCAATCAACCCCCATGACCAACATGGCACGGGGAGCGTGTCATTCATCAGTGGAATGACAAAGGCATATAAGAATTCTCACACATCGAACCATGAAAACTTACATCGTGACAAAGGGATATCAATTATTTAAACAACACATCCTTATATCACACTCGTGGTGAGAGAGGAGTCAAAGGGCAACTTCTTATCTAATCACTCCCGGCTTTGCTCCAAAGGGTTGTGGTTATATCAAACTTTTGTAAGATTACACTGTCTAAAAAATGCCTGGGGTATATTTGAGTGTGGGTTAGTAGCTAGTTCTCTGTGCCAATGTGATCCCCTCAAAGGCCAAGTCGCATTCAACGTTTCATGTTTTCTCATTGCAGGGGCTGGAGAGTCTGGAAAGAGCACCATCGTTAAACAGATGAAGTGAGTTACGAGCCTTTAAATGAGCTACCACTCACCTAAAACACTTGAAAATATTCACTTAATTATGGACTAAATGTTATATTTAAAGTATGCTCACGAATCATCTCTAAGTGGGGTTATACTTGTTCGAATTTCACATCTCTGCGAATTTAAGCTTGTAACAACGTATAAAAAATACTATAAACATGGTTATGGAATTTAAGATGGATGTTTGGTGAAAAAAACAAACCCAAAAGTTAGTTTCATCCAGAGAAAATCCTGCATAACGGAAATCGAATCCGTAAGAAGAATCGGCTTATTCGCTTTCCAGGCCAATATTATGCAGTAGCATTTTTTTTTAAGCAAGTAGACTCTGGACCTATTTCGAACATCAATATTTTATCAGCAGGGGAGGCGAGCTTATAAAACGAATGTTGCTGTGTTCCCAGATGTTAGTGAACAACTTCTTCTTCTTTGCGATTCTTCGAAGCGCGATGTTAAATTACAGTTTCCCATTTTCTTACACAGCCCCTTGCAGTGAACAACAAACACCCCATTTAAACGTTGAACCTGTTCTACATCACAATTCTAAAGCAAAATGTTATTATAACATTGAAAAGGTTACAACTTTTAGGCTCTCACCACTCGTCCTTCCAATACTACCACCCCCCAGCCTCACTCCCAGTGTCCACCCAACACGTTAAACCTTTCCACTCCATTCCTGAAATTGTCACCCCAGCTGCTCTCTTGGCGTCATTTCTTTTGGATGTGATTCCACCTTAATTTTCCGGGGATAAATTGGATAGTGGATTATGTTGTCACACCGCTCTGTCCTTTTTTCAAATTATCGAATCTGAAAGCATTGGGGACGGATTAAGCACGTGGCACAGGCCCTGTTTTGCTGGCACCGTAGATCGGGCAATCGCTCGGGGGCAGGACGCATTGACATCCCCATCCACCATCCGTTCACACGCCCGTTTGTCTTCGTGAAAGAAAGAGGGGAAAAAAAGCACATTCAATTTCCTTCGGCGTGCGAAGTAAGAAAAGCAACAGAAATGGGTTCTCGGGGGCATGAGACAAATTGGCGGATAAATCAGTAAAAAATAGGGGATGCGAGCCGTTTATCCACGCTTGAAAACTGAGGTACGGGTGCCGTAGCAAAATGTGGGTTTCGACATCGGTTTGAAAATCGGTGAAATCGCAGGCCAATTCCCATTTAAGTGTCTTTAAATGTATTTGATGGACTTGCGTGATAAGGCCAAACACAGGCCACGCTTTTTCTAATGGAACGCCTCGTTAAGGCCACTCCAATTTAATTAGGGATTGGATTGCTTGCCATGAGAGCTGATGTTAAAGTGGATAAGGGCAAATCCCTCTCCTCCCATTCCAATGAGAAGTGGGTTCCTGATACCGCGCGTACTACGGAATCGATGACGACTTGAAACATTAATGTAGACAATGCTAATATTGTAAATGGGAAAGAGGTTTACGCTACCATAAGGGAGTATGGAGAAGGAACGCATTTGGATTCATTTGAAGAAGCAAAGAGGAAAGACTGATGACAAATGAGGAGCATGATGGTTGCTCTAGAGAGCTGTTCTTTCGGGATAGCCGTGTCGAGCAATCTCCCCCGCTCCCTCGCGATGTTTCACTTCCCACGTTGAAAGCATCATCAGGCGTTCCGCCTTGGGAGGCGAAACGTCGCGAGGCAGAGTGGAAGATCTTTCGACATGGCTATCCCGAAACAACAGCTCTGAAGAGCAACCAGTCTGTATCGAGTGCCACTTGATGAAACTGGGGATCATAGATATATTTGAGCATAGTACAACGTGGCCCCTCAGCGGCAGGCAGCACGCTCTGCTTTACACGTGATTTGTTTTATAACTCGAGCACTGCCCTGGCTGAACAATAATTAGCTGCTGTGATCTGAGGAAATCGAGTCCATTTCGGGTCATTTTGTCATCGGCGTAATAGTGTAATTGAGGTTAATTCACTGCCACGTACAAAAAAACAATGGTAGCATCTGTCATCTTTTGTTTAAATTAACTCCATTAATTTGTCAGTGGGCAGTACGGTGGCGCGGTGAGTAGCGCTGCCGCTTCAAAGCAAGAAGGTCGCGGGTTCAAATCTCGGCTCGGGTTCCTTTCTGTGTGGAGTTTGCATGTTCTCCCCGTGTCCGCGTGGATTGTTGCCGGGCATTCCGGTTTCCTCCCACAGTCCAAAGACATGCTGCTGCATAGGTTAATTGGCCTGCTGACTAAATTATCCCCGGTGCCCTATGATGGACTGGCATCCCGGCCTGGATATAGCCCTGCCTTGCGCCCTCTGTCTGCCGGGATAGGGTCCGGCTCACCGCAACCCTGTGCACGTGCTCTCACACTTACAATCACACATGCGTTTGTCTGTCGTGTCTCTCCAGAATTATCCATCAAGACGGTTACTCCGTTGAAGAGTGCATGGAGTTCATAGCCATCATCTACAGCAACACTTTGCAGTCCATCCTGGCTATAGTGCGAGCGATGGGAACCCTGAGCATAGACTTCGGGGACTCGGCACGGATGGTTAGTCTGAGTTTAAGCCGGACGTCGGCCGGTTGTATGGACTGTTCACGGGGTACTTTCTATGACCTTTCATCCCATTGACTTTCCAAACCTCATTGTAGTTTTTTTTACTTTTGTAGCCATGAGACGAGAGGTGTCCATTCTGAACTCGCACAGAGCATCACCCCTTTGTTAGAGAAACGGCGCGTGGAAGCTGATATTACGGAGCGAGTTCTGAGATCCCGAAAAGTAATTTTGTATGTGCATTAAACGAGCCAGAGACACTCGCCATGAGATTACCGTACAAACTCGTATTTTGGCAATTCATCTGAACACTTCCCCGCGTGCTTCTCGTGACAACGAATTGCATTTTGCTTTAATTCTCAGAAATATAATTTAAAAAAAATTAAGTCTAAGAACGAATGTAATATTATGGGTTTTTTGTGCATTCATTTCACTCCTGTCTGAGACCCACCATCAGCTTACCAGTACCAATTGTAATCCCAGCTATCAGAAAAAAAACCCAGATACAAATGCAGGATCTTAGCAGTGCCAGCTCATTGCTCTGACCTCTGGGTCACCGGGGCTACCTGTGTCCAGAGGCTATTAACGGAAGGTCACAGATGCCAGAGCACAAACCACTTTGGGACTGATCAGGTTCATATCATCACAATCATTCTCCATTGTCACTCACGCCGATGTGCGGATGTTGCCGCATGCCGGCGATGGAGATGAGCGATATTAGGACGAATGGTTTGAAAAACGAGCCAGAGACACTCGCCGTGAGATTGCTGTGCAGACTCGTATTTTGGGAATTCATCGAAACACTATGTCACACTCACAGATGTTGTCAAAGTGCCGCGACAAGTACAATTCAAGGTAATAATGTAGCAGTCTGTTCGTAGCATTTAAACTCTCGAATCGCAAATCTTCGTCTCACCGAATGGGATTTTTGCAGACAGGGAGCATGGGTCTATCTTAACTCAGCGCTGTGCTATAGTGAAGCAGTGGCAAAGGTCAGTGTGGGCGAAGTGTTCGCACAAGCAGCACCAAAGTTATGGAACGGTTTCCCATTAACAATGTAGGCATTGACATTTTCAGATGTTTAAAAATAAATGTGCACAAGGGCACTTGTCAAAAGAGCTATGCATGTAAGCTATGAAGGAAACCTACATCAGTACATGATTTAAAAAATGTTTGTTTCCACGGGAAAAAAAAAATGCAAAGTGCGTCACCGTTTGTTCATTTCCATTATTGAATGTTCCTATTTGATCAATGCCTCATCTGTACTTGAGACAATTACGTGTAATGATAAAACATGACGCTCAGCTATGGTTATGCTAATGATGGCGATGCCTATGCTGCTGCTAAGAATGATGAATTTGCCGCTAGTGCTAGATAGATAGATGTTTATTATTACAGCAAAAAAATACCCAGTGAGCTTGCAAGCTCTTTACTGAGCCACCGCTCCCCACACCCGCACACACACACGCGCGTGTCGTTTGCAGGACGACTCGAGGCAGCTGCACAACCTGGCCGACTCAATCGACGAGGGAACCATGCCCAACGAGCTCTATCTCATCATCAAGCGCCTGTGGACCGACTCGGGCATCCAGGTGTGCTTCGACCGGGCCTCCGAGTACCAGCTCAACGACTCGGCATCATAGTGAGTGCAGTGGCCTCCCCCTCTCCCCCCGTCTGGACACCTGCGTTACACGCAGGGCCGGCGCCAGACTATTTTGCGCCCTAGGCAAGGCCAGCTACTTGCACCCCCCCACCACTAACAAAATAAAAAAACTTGCCAACTTCAAGTTTTAAAAACAGATGTTTTGTAGAAAAAATAGTTATGCCGTCAACAAAAAACACAAAAAAACACAACAATTAGATCGACTTGAGTAAAAAAAAAAATCCTGAATATAATTCAAAGTCCCTGAATAAAATTCAAAGCCCCTCTGAGATCTGCACCCTAGGCGGCTGCCTAGTTGGCCGAATGTTAGCGCCAGACCTGGTGACAGGTCACTGTCGTCATCGTCCGGTATCATGGTCACGTTCATCCCCGCTATTTCTACCAGATTACCAGATGCTCCACCGTTTCGGGTCGCTATGTGGCTCGCATTGAGTTTTACACTGGTGAAGGAGGTGTGCGTAACAGCAAGCGACGCGCCATTGTCTTGAATAAATGGACAAATAAGGACACCCCACGACGGGAGTGTAATTTTGGTCATCTAACCAAAACTTCGGCCCATAAAGTGCAACATTGTGTTCTGAAATATTTTACGAATGCTGTGTTTTTTCTGAGGGCGGCGCGGTGAGTGGCGCTGCCGCCTCACAGCAAGAAAGCCCCGGTTCGATTCCCGGGTCGGGTACCTTTACGCGTGACGTTTGCATGTTCTCTCTGGCTCCGCGTGTGTTTTTGCCGGGTACTCCAGATTCCACAAACAATCCAAAGACATGCTGCCTAGATTAATTGCCCTGACGAGATTGCGCCCGGTGCCCTCAGATGTTGCAACTTGTTTACCCCTCGTCGCTGGACAACTGCTAAAAAGAGCCACATTGCTTAACGGGTTAATTTCAGTTTGAGTAAAAACTGACTGAAGCTTGCAGGGCTCGACATTCGCATTGAGCTTCTGTACAAATTTCCGTCATATGCAAGGATAGAATACAATTTTGTAGAAAGTAAAATATTTTCCTAGAAAAATACTACGTTCCCGGTAAGCAGGAAATAAGGGCTATAAATGTAAAATTATACTAGGAAAATGTGGTAATAGTGGAGGTGACTGTACGGTGGCAATAACGTTTCATATTGGAGCGCAGTAATATTACTGCGCCATCGATCTGGAAAGTTACACTATAACGTAATTAATGAATACACTTCCCTCCACCTCTGCACAAATTCAATACTTAAGTCCAGTAGTTCTCCGCATCTTCCATGCTATTGTCACACTGTTATTCAGCATTGTTTGTGATGAGCGAGCAAAGTCTAGACCGGCTGTCAACATTCTACAGCCGTGACGTGTCCCGCCGGGGATAGATGTTTATTAAATAGATGTTTATTTTTCACAGCAGAAAAATACCCCGTGAGCTCGCAAGCGGGACTCCTGCGACACAACAAACATGTGAACCGCTGACAATAATTTAAAATATATATTCAAGATTCACTTTGCGTGTGCTTCGGTGCAGCTACCTGAACGACATCGACCGCCTGGTGCAGCCCGGATACCTCCCCACCGAGCAGGACGTCCTGCGGTCCCGAGTCAAAACCACCGGCATCATCGAGACGCAGTTCAGCTTCAAGGACCTGCACTTCAGGTGCAGCATGGGTAGTCTCGGGTTGCCACCTGTCCCGGTTTAACCGGGGTCATCCTCGTTTTGAGGCAGATGTCCTGAGAAATCGGTAAGTCGTACCGGGGGACGTTAAAAGTCCCAGTTTTTTTGTTGTCAATTGCGTGATAGTACACAACCCGAGACTACGCGATTGCACGTATTGTGAAATTGTTCTCTGATACTGTGAGTTATTCCTCTTTATGCCAGGACAAGTGCTGGTTTTTTTTGTAACTCGGAGGTGGCATTAACCCCAATGGGCAGTCACGTCTCACTGTGTTCCGGACATAACCGACGTGTTGCCTTCGTCTGGGACCAGCGACCAGGGCTGTGGTGTCGCTATCGAGTGTGGAGGCGGTGCATCTGCAGCGGTTCCAGGGGCCAAGGCACTGGGCTATGAAGAGGAGGGGATATTGGACAAGGGACCCCATTCCCATTGCTGTCGCTGTGATGATGTGGACTGATAAGGCGGTGCGACATCTGACAAAGATGGTGAAAGACGGACTCAAAGAGGAGAGGGGTATTATCGGTGGGGAGCATGCCAACCCCTGAATGAGCGTATGGGCATCACAGCGATGAGTTTCAACGCACTTTTATCTGCGAGAGTGACATTTAAAATATCAATAATTTGTACTTGTTAAAATAGACCAACCGCATTCTCCATTATTTGAACACCTTTTGTCAATCGTCACGAGCGGCAGATCATCCCAACACATCTACCGCACCTTCCTCCTCAACGGCCACCAATTAACCGCGCTGTCTCATTAACAAATTTCATTATTAATTTTGAACTCTCAGGGCTCTAAACCTGATGAAGTAAAAATCCAGATGTGCTACGATATTTTGTGGAGGTGTTGGTGACTAAGCCAAGACCTTAAACACACTGCGGTTGGGCATCCGGTGTAATCATGGGTGCTGGTTACCTATCAATCCCAGGGTCTCAGCTGTTCCAGCACAGTGTCTGCTCTGCCATTAGCTCTCTGACTCACCCAGCCGACCTCCTACGTGAACAAATACCTCTGGCTATATATATATTTACACTCTATATAAATGATATCAACTGACAATAACGTTTGCATAATATCTAATTTAAAAAGAACCCCTACAGATACGTAAAAAAAAAACATGATTTGCGTCACCGTTAATTACATTTGCACAAAATCCACGGGATATGTTTTTCCATCGGTTTGCTTTACTTCCTGAAAGCCTTGTATGTGTCAGCGAGGGACAGGTTGCGTGTATTAAATTACGCCTCTATAATTCTAATTATCTGGCGCGGGGGGGAAATGCTGCGTAATGTGTCTCGTGCCCCCGCCCCCCGACTGTGTGTGTGCGTGGCGAGTGGTGGCGCAGCGGTTAGCGCGCTGCGCCACGAACCAAGCGACCCCAGTTCGATTCCCGCTCACAGTCAACACCAGTGACGATTTTATTCACTGGTCCTGGGCCTCCACTAGGTCGACTTAGCCTCAAATTAGTACCTGGTTCAGTGTGTAAGCATCGCTGCTAGGGAGACAAAGGCGGCCGGGTGTGGTGCTAGGCACTTGACCCTACAGTCTGTTGAGAATATACGGGGATATTTGCCTTTGTTTGTGCGTTAGTTGTCTCAGCTGTAGCGTAGTGGTTAGCGGTGAACTCAGAGATGAAAGGAAGCTGCTACGGTCCGGGACGGCCGAGTGGTAATAAAGTGGCTAAGCTTTCAGTACCAGTGGGTAGGAAGGGAGGTTGGGAAACGATCATACTTTCACTCTTGGCCGAGCTACAAACCCATAAATCTGAATTTCATTGCAGCTCACAGCCAACATCAATGGTGACATCTAATCCTGATCCTGGGGCTATCCGAGGAACCTTAATTGAGTACCTCGCGTGGTGTGTAAACATTAGCACTGGTAGAGACAAAGGCAGCTGTGTGTAGTGCGGGCCACACAGCCCACTCATAATCCGTGGCCGAACTTCATAAGTTGCTAGCTAACAGCACCTTCCCCAATAGTTTCAGTAGGCTATATGGGGTCACTTGTCTTTGTGAGGTGTCTCAGCCACAGCTTGTTCGTGATACCAACTACAGTTTTCAGTTAGGGGTGCCGTTTGCGAAAACTTGTTCAACCAACAAAGCAATGTTAGCGTAATTGAATTGGCGCCAGTTTTCGCGTGTTGTTAAGTACATAGCGCATTCCTAGTCAGAGTTGGCATTCCTCCCAATGTGGCAGCTACACCTTGCTCCCGCAAGGTCTTACTACAATAAACAAACAGATGTCAGGCATTGAAAGCTATGATTAGTAAGCGCATCAAGGATGCAAGCCACGGAAATAAAATTGTTCTCTTGTTATTTGGAAAACAGAATACGCATCTGTTATTGACATGGTTTCTGAATTTGTTTTTAAAAAGTGTGCGAAATGCCATTCTCAAGGCCAAATATGGGGTGCTGTTATTCTCACTGTATTACATCCACAACAGTGTGTTGCCTTAACTTAGGGAATCTGTCCAAAACATCGCAACTAAAGTTTGTAAAATCTCAACAACCGCTTCACAATAACGAAAACACGAAACAACAACAACACAAGGACGCGGCTTCCAAACGGACGAGTGGTGTGTACCGTGTGAGAGACGAGCGGCGCCATTCGTAATTTTTTTCGGAGCCGCGGCACGGTGGCACAGTGGGTAGCGCTGCCGCCTCACAGCAAGTTGTCCCGCGTTCGAATCTCGGCTCGGGGGCCTTTCTGGCTGGAGTCTGCATGTTCTCCCCGTGTCCGTGTGGGTTTTCGCCGGGTACTCCGGTTTCCTCCCACCGTCCAAAAGACATGCTGCCAGGTTAATCGGCGTACTGACTAAATGTCCCCTGGCGCCTTGCGATGGACTGGCGTCCCATCCTCGGTGTTCCCCTGCTTTGCGCCCTGTGTCTGCCGTGATAGGCCACGGCTCACCGCGACCCTGTACAGGATTAAGCGGTTTCTGAAAATGGATGGATGGATGGCAGAAGCACGCAGGATCTGCCGTGCCCTTCTCCGCAGGATATATTAAAAAAAAAAATCTGACTTGTTGCCCGCAGGATGTTCGACGTTGGAGGGCAGCGCTCGGAGCGAAAGAAGTGGATCCACTGCTTCGAGGGCGTCACCTGCATCATCTTCTGCGCCGCCCTAAGCGCCTATGACATGGTGCTGGTGGAGGACGACGAAGTGGTAAGTTTGACTGTCGCGCCAGGGTTGTCTATGCGGTGGTCACATTTGCGCCTCACACAAAAGAAGGTCCTGCCCGAGGCGCTTCGATTTCCGGCTCTAGCGCCTTTCTGTACGGAGTTTGTGTGTTCTCCCTCTGTCCTGCGTGGGTTTCATCCGGGTTAACCGTTTTCCTCCCACAACAAAAATAAAATCATCCATCCATCGTCAGAAACTGCTTATTCCTGTACAGGGTTGCGGTGAGCCGGAGCCTATCCCGGCAGACACAGGGCGCAAGGCAGGGCTATACCCCGGATGGGATTACAGCCCACCACAGGGCTACTGAAAAAGCTACTGAAAAAACGCTCATTAAATAATTGGCCGATAACGTTATAATGTATAGGACGCGATATCTGGTGGGTTGGCGCCGGCTCACCGCGTGGCTGACTCCCGCCAATCCCGGCGGTTCCCTCGCGCCCCTGAGTCTTCGAATGAATACCTTCGAAGTCGAGCGAATGTGGCGCGCGTTGTAAAAACGTGCTTTTTTTAATAATTATTCGGCAAGTTTGACCGTCGCAGTATAAACCCACCGGCCACGTAAAGCCCGCGGCTCGGAAGGGAGAGAGCGAGAGAGTGCGAGCTGGTTTCGGAAACCGCGGTGGGAAATAATTGCCGCCGCGTGTTGGCGGCGTCAGCTGTAGAGCGCTCACACCTGAGTGCGACACCTGAGTGCGACACCGTGCCCCCAATTAAGCCGCGCATCTATTTTCGCGCCGAGAGAACGGGTCCCACGGTCGTTGGCGGAGCGCGCTTTGGCAGCGACGCAGCGCGCCCCGCGGCGTGATGCGCTCGAATCTATTTTCCTCGCACGCGGAGAGACGGGTGGAAATACGGTTCGTCCCATTTAAACGTATCGCGAAATAACGCGCCGCTGATGGTACGCGAGTTTGTTTTCATACGGAACGGCGTGTTGTTGCGAGCACGGCCGCGTCGAGTAAGGCGCAAGCGAGCTGGTCAATGACACGTACGTCAACCCGGCAGCAGTTGTTTAACAAGCACGACTCGGCAATGAGACCCTGAAAGTCGAAAGCGGATCAGAATTTGCCCTTTAAAAAATACGTGGCTGAAAAAAATTAATCCGTTGGTGCCGAAGAACCGTACGTTGGCGGTCAAATAAACAATATATTTCACAATGAAAAACACACTTCCTGCCTCCTCAGTGTATTCGAAAATAACTTCCCATCTGTTTGTGATGTATGTTAAACCTTCAACGAGACGACCGTTTAGGAGAGTGGTAGCAGATGGAGACCGTGTCATAACGCTTGCGTCGTTATCCTAAAAAAAAAACGTAAATAGGTATTTGTATGTTTTCCTGCAAATATCCTGTTGCACATAAATAATTTAGGCGCACAAACGCGTACACGCATGCACATCGATTTTCCTAGGCATTGCATAATGAACTGCAGCTGATGCTAAATCTGCCAAATTATCATCACCTGCTGCAACAAAGAAACAAATATGGTGATCTCATAAATAAAACCATTAGCCGTAATGTCAGCTTCCTTCCACAGTATTTGTTTGTTGGATGATCGTATTAAAATCCTGGATTAAGAAAACACCAGTAGCAATAATAATTATGACTTCTTTTCCACAAGACGTCATGAACATTGAAACATTATTTCCTGCGTAGGCCAAGAGATTATCATCCTAATGCTCGATGTAAACAGGATTTCATGACAATTGATCTCTAAAGGATTTTGCGCCACTTGAGTGCATTTGACGTCATTCTACGTCAGTGTTTAGACATTTTTATTTTTTTTCCAGAAATGTAATGTATTCGTGGAACAATCTTCTACGCACGCGGCATTCAAACTGTCCAAAAACGTCACTTTCTTTGGCTCATACTAATGCATTTCTCTAGTGATGGCTATTATGGAACTGCAGTACTCATAATAGTGTAATGCACTTACGAAGAGTCATTAATTTAAGATGGGCACATGTTTAACTCTTTAAACAAGCGTGAACATCAGGCTTTATAAAAGTAGACAGGCGCTATGCTGTGCTTGAGAGGGTTACTGGCTTTTCCCACTTAAGTGCAACTTAGGTATTCAGTAAAATAAATATTACAATCATAATACGTTAGAGCGCATTAGACGTTTCGCCTCCCACGCTGGAGGCGTCTTCAGGCGAAACGTCGCGTAGGAGAGAGAACAAACACTCGACACGGCAACCCCGATATAACAGCTATGGAAAGCAATTCTGACACATGGAGACGTGAGCACATTCTGAAGCCACTGCTGGAAGAAGGCCCCCTCCCACACCTCATTGCCACTATATCACACCAAGCGTTCAGTTAGTTTACATTAATACTGGGCGCGTACGAAACCGCATGCATCGCGCATCCATAATGCAGCTATCTCTCTTTGCATTGAAAGCGGCGCGAAGCAGTTGTGCACTTTAAAGGCGCGCTGTCTGCACGGCGAGCGGAATGGGCTGTGTGTGCTGCACACTCAGCAGCACACTTGTGACAAATGGGCACATCAGCCGAGCAAGAGATTGCAGCGCTATTCCTGATGAGTTCGGCTTGTGTCACGATTGCCTCTTCCAGCTCGTTCAATCGAAGGCAAGAAATGGAAGGGAACGAGACAAAAAAAAACCCGACGAATAATGCCTTCCCTCGGGTGGCTGCTAACGATACGCGGAATATGCACTTTGAGCCGCCACTGGCCTGAGCACGTTTCGTTGGAAGTTTTTTTTATTATATATTTTTTTTACACTACCAGCGAGCGCTGACAAGATATCCGTGTGTCGACACCGGCGGCGCGATGCAGCCTTGCCGATGCAATTCTCGTAACCTTTCCTTTCCGACCGTCCGTCCGGTGTGCGTACGTGAGCATGCGCTTTTTCAAAGGTGGAAAATCAATGGGTATTTTTAGCCGAATGTGTTAGCGCGCCATTCCAACTGTGTCGCATATTTACACGCATTTCAACCAGGTCAGCACAGCCCGATGTGACACCCTCGTGTCTCCAGGAATCTGCGCGCCCAAGAGAACGTAAACGTTGCCTGCGATGCTCCGGTATTTATATGAAACACCCGTTTCATATGAAAGGAGCATTTGCTGATCGAGGGTATGAGGAACGTTGCAGATTTGTGTTTTGTTATTTAAATTTTTATATTGAGAAGAGATGCTTTGGAAAATCCCTCTTTTATCATTCTATTTTGTGTTTTCTGTTTAACGTTGTTCTAGGGGTTTTTTTCTATTACAATATAACTCGTAGGCTACAATATAACTCGTAGGCTACAATATAGTTGCATCTTTGTCCTATCACGAGACGGAGAATCCGTTTGTAACTCTTGGAAAGCAGTGCCATCACCCCATGTTAGATGACAAACGATAGAAAGAGGTGTCACAGGACCTCTTCTGAGATTTATTTCACGTGACCTCTAATCCACCCTGAGGATCTCTGCACTTTCCTGTGTGCCTCGCTGTAGAAATGATTGACAGGCAGCGGTCTGATATTTTAAAATCTAACAGTTGAAATATTGTCAAAATTAAATGAAAGCAAAATTGAATGAAGTAGTTTCTATGAAAATTTGAGACCGTGAGATCGATAAACTATAATCTTTAAAAAAAGCATTAAAATTAACCAGAGACGGAATCCCAAATGAGAACCCATTATCTCAGTGGTGCTTGCTCAGTGCTCTGACACCTGAGTCACCTGCTCACCTCTTGGTATGTTTTACATTATTTAAAAGTTTTCTTCTGTACATTTCGAGGACCATTTTTCAGGTCAGCATGCAGCAGCAGATGTTAGTGGGTCATGTCAGCGGTGCATGTTTTCCTGCTGAGCCAATGCACTTTAAATTAATGTGCCCACTCCAAACGTGACTGGGCAGTTCCAGTGTCAGAGCAATAAGCCCTCACTGCTGAGAATCTGGGTTCAAATCCAGGTTTTAGATGTCTGTGATTAGACTGGGTTCTCAAGTGGAGTTAGTTGTTGGTTTCAACCAATGCCACCAATGTCAACACAATAATAATCTACCCCAATATGGGGTTTTTTGCACGTCATTTGGCTGAATTCCACCCCTGATAGTTAATTATAATTATTTGGCCATCGTGTGAAAAACAATACTCCACAGCGGTGCGTGTGGGAAAGTACAATCTGCCAAGGCGTGTGGATTTAAAAGGTCACTTGAAGGAATCCCCGAAGATGTCTTCTTCTGTGGGCCATTCTCTAACACACATGGATTTACTGCTCTATGACAGTTACAAATAGATACTTCATCTCATGACATAACGTCAATAGCACGAAAAATCGGAATGTGACAAATAAATAAAATAAACTACCCACACTCTCAACATGACCATAGTGCTGTGTGACCATGCACACGTGGATATTATATTGATGTCGCTCCAATTTATTCACACATTTAAATACAAAAAAGCTCATCCCTGACATTCTAATCATTAAATTGACTAGCAAAATCCTATTCAAACAGACATCCATTTCCATCATGGGAGTTTATTACATAAATTTGCAGTGTAGTGGGAATTTGGCTTGAAAGCTTCTTGAAATGGAATTCTAAATATGACACCAGGATAACAAAAAAATGTAACCCCCCCCTAGCCTTACTGTTTAGGAACACAAGACCTTTAATATTCATGCGTCAGGCACTAGGGAGACAGAAATAATTCACTTTAAATGTCAGAGTCATAAGGTGACACATTAGAGAACACAGTGCCTCCTATTGCCTCGTTGGTTCATCCAATGGTGGTGGACATGTTCCTCACTGAGAGTCGGATGCTGGTCACCTTATATTTACTGTCGTTTCACATCCAAATACTGATCAGTCTTCAATGTCGCTTCATAGCAGAGGCTACACGAGTATTTTGGCTACGAGCTGTGAGGAGAGTTGACACCAGAAACGGAAATCTCTTGCAGACGAGAGGCGCGAGGAAATCGCAGAGAAGGGTGAAGTGAGCCAGGTGGTCAGCCGGCGCCAACCCACTAGAGACTGCTTCTTACGTATCGTGATGTTATTGGCCAATTAATTGATGAGCGTTTTTTTTTTGTTGTGGGAGGGAACCGGGGAATCCTGGAGGAAACCCGTGCAGAACAGGGGGAGAACACGCAAACTCCACACAGAGGCGGGAATCGAACTGCCTTGGGCGTGACTTTCTTTCTGTGAGGCGCAGATGTTACTACTGTACCACCCTGCCAGGATTGTTGCGTGAACTCAGATGCTACGGCGCTGCCTCTGTGGCTTTCGACCCCTAGAATCCGGGGGAAGGGGGGGCGGTGAGAACTACGCATTCGACCGCAGATCTGCAATCCCAGCGAGTGCTTAGCAGAAAAGGGCAGTTTTATTAATAAAATATTGAGTGCATTGCTGCGGAGAAATTGCTATCGACAGATGTTACTCGATCCTACGAAGCGACCGGTGACGAAATGGAATAATAATGAAACCGCTTGGTGTGTAACTCCGGCCAAAAGTGGGCTATAAAGGTAAACGAAAGAGATCACAGACACCTCGATACAAAGTGACCGTGCAGGAGTCAAGCGTTTAGAATTCACCGGGCTGCTGTGCAGAAGAGGAACACGTGGATTACAGAACATTTCATTCATTCATCCATTGACAGAAACCGCTTAATCCTTGACAGGGTTGCGGTGAGCCGGAGCCTATCCCGGCAGACACAGGGCGCACGGCAGGGATATACCCAGGATGGGACGCCAGTCCATCACAGGGCATCGGGGGGAAATTAAGCAGGAGGGCAATTAACCTATGCAGCAGCGTGTATTTGGACTGTGGGAGGAAACCGGAGAGCCCGGCGAAAACCCACGCGGACACGGGGCCGGAATTGAACCTCCTCGGGCAAGACCATTATTTATGTGAGGCGCAGATGATATCACTGCGCCACCCTGCCACCCAGTTGCCAGTGCTCTGGGGATTATTCCGT
Organism: Geotria australis; assembly: GCA_036362915.1. Lineage (NCBI taxonomy): Eukaryota > Metazoa > Chordata > Hyperoartia > Petromyzontiformes > Geotriidae > Geotria > Geotria australis. The sequence goes on from JAZEWU010000014.1 coordinate 4,369,203, forward strand.
CACTCGATACTGAGAAGTGTTGGCGGCATGGAGAGGCTTTCATCCAGCAGTAGATTAATCATAGCAGATGGTGACGATGATGTACAAAAGGATACCTGAGTGCATTATGCAAGGTGCGGATGATAATTGGCATGTACTGGGGTGCTGGTCAGGTTCTATAAAGTCTTTTTCCCAGTGGTTGAAAATATATTCAACGATTTAACCGGGTCTTAATAAATTTAGATGCATTCAGCAAAACGAATACGTTCAGCTCACTCTTATAATAGAACAGTATGAACAGTAATAAATGCCTCATTTGATACCACACTTAGAATTCATATTTTTTTTTTACAATTTACCGTGAGAACCGTCAGTGAAATTAATGCACATTCTGTGTTGAAAAGCAATTGAAATGCACAAACGCCCAGTGATTTTCGCGAATGGTAAAACAGACCCCTTTCCACGTGGCAAGGAACTCCCAAAAGATTGGTATGTAAAAGTGGTAAAAGAATCTGTGGACTTTGCACGGCCCACGTGATTTTCTAACACAAGAGGCCACGGGAAATGCTGCTGGGAATTTACGTGGAGGGCTGTAACTGTGTACGTCTAACTGCCACTACCATGCCCCCACGAATTTAATTACTGGCACGTATTCCCAAAAGGGTTCAAAAGCCGTTGCTAATTGCAGAATTCCAGTGGGGCCAGTAATTCCAATTCACATCTGCATTGGGAATAAAACAAGGAATCCTGCTTCCAAATATACGTAAGCCTGCATGCATTACCCAGGCAAGCGCCACTAAAATATTGAGCAAAGTCATTTAAGTATCGGTTTACTATAATTTTCCAGACTTTCGTTATTGCGTATGGCAGTAAAATGTTTAGGGGCTAAATTCAAACATCTTCTAGCTATGACGAGAGGGTTTCAAGAGAGCGTTTGTGTTCTTTTTATATTGTTGAAAATGCATATGCTTCAGCGACTTACTATATGGTCCATAGCTTCCGCTCGCAATTTCAAGAACAGAGACCAACAGGTAAACGAGGTTGAACTTGCTCGGTTTGAGATCCACTTAGGTACTTGGCCTCGTAACCATTACATGAATCGCGCAATCAGGACAGAATCGGTGGGGGGAGGAGTAAGAACAACTACAAAAGATGAGGGGAGCACTTAAAGGCCTCAGAGATGAATAAGACAGCATCCTGCTGTAACGGCCTCCGATTAGTAACCGCATGCTTGCACTTTTGCTACAGATTAAACCGCGCTTTCATCTGCAAAACTGAAGGAAAGAAAAAAATCCCACGCTGCCTGCTTTAGCATTAAACGTACAGTGAGTTTCCTAGGAGCAAAGACCATCACGATAACATTTGCGGAATATCCTGAGGTTAAAACTTTTCACTTGAATCGTATTGAATCCCACTGCATTTTCTGTGCCCTCGCACTCCTTCGAGAATTTAAGGTCAGAAAGGGCTCGCATCCCTGAATAATCTTCCACAGTACTGCTCAGTCTTGTGGTGAGCTACAAACCTAATAGATCAGATTGAAGAATGTTTGTAACCCCTTTTCATATATCTGGGGAAATACAAGGTCATATTCCGTGGCCCACTTAGCATTCATTTTTCGTACTTTTCTCTGTCACATGATTGATGGCTGCCTTTAGTTTTTGAAGCTGTAGTCAGCGTTTTTATCTTTCTACCTCACCGCCTCATGATTAGTCCAGCTGCCACTGAACAGCGACATTAGTCATCCGTGTGAATGCATCATCATTTATCTGAGAGTGAGCAATGTTTGTTCCCTTCCAAAGACTTCAAATCAAAAGGAGGCAATAAAGATTTTACGAACCGTCGCGTAAATTTCTGTTTCATGTCGCACATTCATGACGTCCATCCAACATTTACGCCTAACTCCATGTAAAAGCACACATTGTTTGGCAGCAGCAAAGGCCTGTACTGTAAATAAAGTCTCCGCTTACCGATAAAACGAATAGACGTTGGCACGTGGATTTCAACACACCGACCAATAGGCGTGACAGGCGAGCACAAGCAACGGACTGGGTCACAAAATGCCTCGTACAGCACTCGAATGCACACGATTTCACAAACGCTGTCGCAACTGTGCAGACAGACCATTACGCGAGGTGGCAAGCGGTGTGATATGTGGGCAGGCAGGCAGTCAGGTAGACAGGTCCATAAAGCGTCAGACGCAATTCCATCCGCAGCTTGACATCAACTTATCATTCACTAGCAGCAAGCGGAGAGGCGCCTCGCAGCTGGCCCTCAGCGTGCCAGCTCTGGTCCTGTGAACGCGGCGATTAACCGCACGACAGGGAGTTTGAGCACACGGCTATCTTTGGTTAACGAACGAGACGTTTCACCTACGGCAAGGAAATCGCAGAACTCATTTGACTGGCAGCCGTGATCTATCCACTGCTGGATGAAGGCTTTCCCCGCGCCGGCAATAAATAGGCGCTCGCTAACGGCACCCGTCCGGATGTCTGTTCAAGCATGGGTTCTCAACTTTTTGCACCTCGAGGCCCACTTGGCCCACTTGGGGTATGGTCTCCACGGACCACTAGGTGGCGCTCGCGGCCCACTGATGGGTTGCGACCCACCGGTTGAGAATGGCGGTGGCTAAAGTCTATACGGGAGAGCTTTGTCTTGCTCATGTCTGTACATATAAATGGCTACTTTGTCGTGAGCTGGATTTTGGCTGCAGCTGGCACGGTGTACAAACATCACCACTGGGGAGACAAAGGCGGCCGGGCGTGGTGTCAGTCACACCTCCTCCACGGTGTGCCATGCCGACCATAATAGATGCTCTCTAACAGCACTTGCCCCACCAGTTAAAGGCTACACGGCGGTGGAGCGGGGGTGACCTTTGTCTTTGTCTTGGCGCTCACAGAACCGCATGCACGAGAGCCTGCACCTGTTCAACAGCATCTGCAACCACCGCTACTTCAACGCCACCTCCATCGTGCTCTTCCTCAACAAGAAGGATCTGTTTGAAGAGAAGGTGAAGAAGGCCCATCTGAGCATCTGCTTCCCCGAATACGACGGTAGGCACCGGCGGCACTTATTGCAGGGCGGCACGGTGGCGCAGTGAGTAGCGCTGCCGCCTCACAGCAAGAAGGTCCCGGGTTCGAATCCCCGGCTCGGGGGCCTTTCTGTGTGGAGTTTGCATGTTCTCCCCGTGTCCGTGTGGGTTTTCGCCAGACACTCCGGTTTCCTCCCACCGTCCAAATACATGCTGCTGCATAGGTTAATTGGCCTGCGGACTAAATTGCCCCCGGTGCCCTGTGATGGACTGGCATCCCATCCAGAGTATAGCCCTGTCTTGCGCCCTGTGTCTGCCGGGATAGGCTCCGGCTCACCGCGACCCTGCATAGGAGTAAGCGGTTCCTGATAATGGATGGATGGATGGACAATTCGTTGACACGCTAGAGGGTGACTTGTTATCTTCCTGGCGTATGCATGAGACGCTGTCTTGTTTCTGTTGGCGCTCACGTGACCAGGGTCCAACACGTACGACGATGCGGGCAATTACATCAAGCTGCAGTTCCTCGACCTGAACATGCGCAAGGAATCAAAGGAGATCTACTCGCACATGACGTGCGCCACCGACACCAAGAACGTCAAGTTCGTGTTCGACGCCGTCACCGACATCATCATCAAGGAAAACCTCAAGGACTGCGGTCTCTTCTGAGCAGCGGCTCAAGCCGGTGGCCCTCGGCGGGGGAGGCTGTGGCCGACCACGCAGCCCGTGAACGACGCCCGTGAGCGTTTTGATTCATCGTTGTCACCTCCGTCTCCTTCTGCCCGTTCCGTCAGTTCGTTAGCGACGACGAGACCCAACCAATTCCCCGCCCCCCACGGTTCTTCTCCGTTCGTCAGCGTCACAGCTGTGTTTTCGTCTTCCCACTTCATCCCCGTTCTCTTCAACTCCTGCGAAGCGCTTGAGTGGTGTTGTTATCTGTCGCCAGGCTAGTGCGTACGACATCGATTGAATGGTACAATTAAAATGACCCGCTAATATTTGAGCGCATCAGCCTGCCTGATGTTTTGTTTGACTAGGTTCCGGGTAACCAAGGTATTTTTCTAATGGTAGCGTTACAGTATTCTCTCTAACACACGTCGATTGGTCGCTGGATGAGGGCATCCCCACACCGTGTGGGTCGTTTTTTGATCGTACTTCACCAAGCCGATCAGTGGTCAATGGTGAAGGCGGGGGGCATAGACATGCGAGCGTATAATTCTAGCGCAACGATTGATTTGGCTGCACTATCGTATCAATCTTTGGGGGTGTCGTACCTCTCGAAACCAATGTATTTTGTAATTTGTGAGCCACCGTTGGCATAGTGCTATCATTAATGCAGGAATGACAGCGTATAGATATCGCACATTGTGCTACGTGTCGTAGTTATAAGACTTGTCGGTAATTTAAAAAAAAAGAAAACGAGAAATATATTCCAAAACCAGATTTCCAGTTCACTTTTTGTTCGAATGAGTGCTGTTAAAACGGTTAAAGAGTGTTGGGAAAATCGATGGGAGGGATACAAATGTATACGAATGTGCTGAATAAATGACTTTAGGGCAGAGTTAATACGGTATAAGTCACCCTAGACACGTAATGAAGTCTGTCCAGTTACAATCACGACCCCGACTGTAGAGACAACACGAAAATCACAGGACACGTTTAACGGTAGCAACTGTCGAACATAAAAAAAAAATCCATTTCTGAAAGTAGTCGCTCAGATTATTTGAATCAATTATGATTTGAATCAGCCGAGCAAAGGATCTAAACTCCTTCGAGGTAACCTACTAATTCTAGTTCATTAACACATTAATGGGCCACGCAAGTAAAAATATTAATGATGAGCGGCAACCAGTGGCCAAAGGGCCGCACATCGGACGACTCTGCTGTCCTTGAACGCCACACGTACATGTACAGCCCGGTTATAAATCCACTGCTGGATGAGCACCCGTCTCCCCCTCCACATTGTGGGTCGTGGGGGCGGGTTACCTGACCATACTTCACCACGCCGATTCAGCGCGGGTTGGTGAAGGCAGGTATCATGAACGTTGGAGCATAGTAGAATATATTGCAATAGTGTTTGATGCAGTGCCGTCTGCCGACACAAAGCGCTACATAAACCCATGTAATATGGTAGCGATCATAATCATCACTTTATACCGCACCTCCCATGCGGTTCATCTTGAGCTGCCCAGCGTCGAGGGGGTATTCCCCTGCCACAGCTGTGTCCGTGTAGCACAAGGTAAACGTAAAATTATTATTATTATTAAGGCAGCGCTGACCTACAAGTGGGAATTACTGTGCTGGTTTGAGGGAAATGCTGTTACGTGACTTTGCCTATGAAGTCGTTTTATGGTAGTGCGTTACGATTCGAAAATATTGCTTTCTATAGTCGGGTGGCACGGTGGAGCAGTGAGTAGCACTGCCGCCTCACAGCAAGAAGCACCCGGGTTTGACTTCCGACTCGGGTGCCTTTCTGTGTGGAGTTGGCATGTTCTCCCCGTGTCTGCATGGGTTTTTTGTCCTGTACTCCAGTTTCCTCCCACAGGCCTAGGTTAACTAGCCTGACTAAAATTGTCCCCTATGCACTGGATATAACCCTTCCTTGCTCCCCCTGTGTCTGCGGGGATAGGCGCCTGCTCACCGCGACCCTGGACAGGATTAAGCGGTACATATTAATGACGATGATGGGCGAATTAGGAATTAAAACGTGCTATGATGACGATGGTGACCTTGGCGAGCAGAATCGTGGAAGGCGTCAATGGCGATACGCGTTATATGGGGTTCACGGCCTGTAATCCATGCGTGCGAGCCCAATTCCACTGGGTTGGTCGCCCGCTCGGTGACCCGGTGCCAGCTCCGGTCTTGGCATCTGGCGACGATAAGAGTGGTGGGAACAATTTTCCGATATCGGCACGTCGGCCTTTCGGCTGACGTGTCCCGTCTGTCAGGCTGGGGACGCAAAAGGACGCGTGGAATTGTTTTCAAGTGCAGGCTAAACCGTGTGCCAATGTCACGGTGCACGGTGCCCATTGAGCACACATTTCCAGGAGGGGTTGTACTCAGGCCACAGGGCTGTGCCGGTGCGTGAGCAGGACGGAACCAGAACCGGGCCAAGGCTGTGTCATTTCTTCACAAAATGATCTTGTCCGACTTCCCGTTAACGCTGCAGTCGAGCAGCGATATTACACAAATAATAATAATACTAATCTACATTTGAAGTGAAGCTTAATGTAGATGGACTGATGTTACTGTGTTATCTGTAATTGTAAAACACTCCTCTGTGCACTGACGTAGGTTTTCACGGCTCAACGTGTGAGAATCGCTATGCAAAGCTTTCCAAAGCTGTTCTGCGAAGGAGAGAGCGAGAGACGGAGCGCTATCCCGAAAGAACAGCTTTGGAAGGCAATTCTCACTCCTCTGTGTGGTTTTAAACCTCGTGCAGCGTTATGGCTGAGTGAGATGACGGACGTCACGAGCTTGCGTGTTGACCCCGTGAGATCGCAGCCAGTACCCGGGTCGGCCCGGTTTGTAACCTCGGTCCCAGGATCGGCTCACGTGCTACGGTTCCGCGACCATTGGGAAGCTGACCCGTGCTGTGCTGGGCCGTTCGGAAAAACAACCCCGGCAAGCGCCAATTTCTTATACGCAACACTTCAAGAGCCGCGCAGCTCTGTGCGCTCCGCACCCCCCTCTTCGTTTACGTGGCCGTAGAGATGTGATCGTAATCGATTTCAAACAAAGTTTTATATCTGCTCAGGTCAAGTTACCACTATCCCAAGCTCAAACGTAATATTCTGGTAATTTCCACCGGGTTTATTTTTTTATTTACAAAATACAGCCCTGATATTGATCTAGCAAAAGACACCGTTGACTATGCATTGTGACTGTTTTATAATGGGCCACCTAGCTAATAAGGGGGTGGCTTCCATCGACAAATGGAGCTACACAGCCCAGTTTCAGTGAGTATTGTCTTGGTGGCAGAGGTGAAAGCAAGCCGGTACAGTCCAGTATGGCATATCGAGAAGAAAGTGGCTGAAGCATTCAGTACAGTACAGCTGGGAAGGGGGATTGCGAAGCGACTGTACGGGTAAAATACATTTAAGTTATTTTCACCCCTGGTTACTGATGGCTTGGGCTGGTGAGGCTTCCACGGATACCCAGGCCGATACCCACGTGCCCAGCTCGCAAACCATGCCCGCTAAGCTCCACCACAGTGGGCCACTGTGGAGACAGATGGCTCCTTTGAGATGATCTGGACCCAGCCCAGTTCCAAAGCTAACCAACGTCAGCAAGCCTTTACAGTAGGCACGATTGAAGCGAGGCGGTGTTACTGCCCCGTTATATTTATTGAGTAGATTTCACGCACAATGTTCCATGCACAGGTTTCATTATGCGAGCGCATGGACCCTTGCTGCACAGGTAATTTGGCAATGGTAACATGAAAAAAAGGTTGTCATAGGAGCTGGGAGTGGTTTTTTCTGGGCCATGCATGAGCCCGGTATCTGATGCGACAGCTGCAGATAATGCACGAAATGCTTCCCTTCTTCCAAGGTTAATGTTACAACCGCAGAGTTGATCAAACGCGCATTAAGGTTGCGCTTTATTGCATCACACCGTATAGTGTTTTCACTTCAGCGATATTCAAACGGTCATTTAGACGGACCTCTTACTGGATTAATTCGCGAGTTTGACCACTCTTGCATCTTCTAATTCGTAGAAATTCACTGAGATGAGAGTTTCCGCTTTCTCCGCCGTGTGAAGCATTACTGCGGAACCAGAAGAAAAAAAATCCCATCTCCCTCATTACGTGCAGCTCATCTCAGGCAAGATGAGATAAGTTGCTGCATTGCAGAACCGAGCTCCCTTTATGGGGATTTAAAATATATACAAAGTATGAGGTAAAGGTGCAGCCCTGAAATGTCTTGCTCACGCCACTACTGGTGCAATGGCTTCTACTGGATAGAGCTCGAGAGAATCCCCAGAGGGTACCTTGGCCTACCTTTCCACGATGACCCGATGCCTTGAAAGAGGTGGGAGTACCCACGTTTTACGCAACCAGCCGATCAACTCACCCATTTTTACTGCTGGAAGGACGGAGGCGGTGGGCGGCGGGGGGGTTGAGGATTTAAGAAATTAGTTTCAACCGCCGCGACGGGAGATCCAACAGTTATCGCTCTGCGTTGCGGGTGCGGTGAGCCAACCATGACACCGTGGCTGCGTCCCTCATCGGACAGTATAGAGCAACAAATTGATTTCACGTTACGCAGCAGTTGCGTAAGCCCTCGTGGGAATTTATTTAACAATGTAGAATAAAGGAAGCGTATTTAATACGAGGGACCGAAAAATAACGGGGAAAGTATGACGCGAGAATTGCAGTCTTTATCTGGATTTGATTCGGAAGGCTCGTTTAAAAATGTATGTCTTGCATAAATGCATGCTTATCCATTTGTTATTGATAAATATTGCAAAATGTCAAACACGGCAACGCCAGGGTAAAACACCCGCACGCCTGTGCTAATGTTCTGGCTGACAGATTTGCGTGGAGCTGTGTCTACGAATGCGTGTGTTTCTCTGACACGCATCCCACTCCCTTACAATGATTAGCACCCACTTGCAAAGGCAGCCCACGAGAATTTAATAGGGAGTTTGATTTCACTAAATTGGAACGGCAATCAGGACGGCACTTTCCTCAGAGCGAAAAGCATGCTCAGCGAACACAGTAATCGCTTACAAGGTCTAATTGCTGAACACACGTTAGCGACCGAGAGCTGAAACTGCTTATAACTGCGGACGGAATGTATTTGAACACTGTGAATATTACAGCGTGGTGTCAAATAATTAAACCACGTGGACTCTTGGCGTCGCACAACAGCAATGCTATGAAGCTGTTTTGCCCGAGCTCATATATCAGCGTTGCATTTAATATTAGGCATGTAACGATGCATCTAATTGTGCGCGCGTAAGAATTGACTGGTGTTGATTTATACGTGTTGTAATTGGTTTATGTGACTGCCTGCAGCTGCTAGATTCATCACAACGTTAAAAACACGTTAAAAACACACAGACCGATTCTTGAACGGAAACACGACCCAGAATCGTGGCACCACAGACATCCAAAGAGGGTGAATTATTCCATGCATATTATAGAAGTGCAGGTGTGATTGTGCTTCCTGCATCATGTTAAATGCTGTATACCACTTTAATATTTTAGAGCGATAATTAAAGAGTGCAATATATTAAAAACAGTCTGTGTAATGTTACATATATTCTTGCAACAGAAGCCAACTGAACGGTCATAGGAAGTGATGTCTTGTCCAACTGAGTCTTTAGGCGGTGCCCATCTCCCATTTATTGCCCTGAGCCAGTGGTGGACATTCCACATTCCTATGACGGGGGCGAGTCTATCCATAGGACAACCACTGCTCACTTCCCCACAGTGGTACATCTTTTTTCGACACCCCGAAACATTATCGGCCAAGTTGACACCCAATCAGAATTCAAATTAAAAATCTTCCGATTGCGAGCTGCTCGCTTTACCGCTGAGAGATTTGAATTACATGTCCATTAAGTAGAATTTGATTATTTAATACAGTGCTTATATATTGTTGTAGGATTTTACGGTATGATGTATGATACGCTCTCACAAGAGAGGATCTTTCAGGATAGCCGTGTCAAGCGTTCCTCCTCTCTCCTCCCATGTTGGAGGCATCATCAGGCTATGTATGGTTTAACTGAAAGTTGTATTTTTACATGTGATTTGGGTGTCAGCAGCTTAAGAAATACAACTGTGAAAATAATACAGCCGATAACATTCATTCACAACTGAAAGTCTCAACATCAATAACCTCTGATAAATACGAGTACGGGTTTTCAAACGGTTAGTGGCACACCGTATTTGCATTACATTCTCCAGAAAAATGTAACCAATGTCGGCCAAACTTTCTTATCAGCCACACATGCAAAAAAAACCATGTCATTTTTCTTACAATTTGGAGAAAAATACACAGCTGAGATTATTGCCTCTAATTTACAGACTGCCGCTTCACGTTGGCTCATCTCCCATAAAACCTCGTTAACGGGCGATGTATTAATGGCCCATTGCTGCCGAGGAGACTCACTGCAACACTTAACCCTGTATCACCTCGCGGATTACTTTCTATTCACGTCAGCCGCTGCAGAACATCTTTTGGACAACGGGGCCAATTTGAGGTGACCCCTATGGGTTAAGGCGATGTGCAAATGTCATGCCGCATCCAACAAGACCTCGGTATATTTCAGCATTCGCCGAATGGATGGAAGGCAATAAACGGGTGGTTTGTCGCTCTTGTTGAGATTGAGCAGATTTTTTGTTTGGGGCAATTTGCTTGGAGTCTCTGTCATGGAGAAATGAAGCCGTAGCATTGACACTTGAGCCAGCAGTGTGCATTATGGGATTTGCTAGATTTAGATGAGTTTGTCGAGAAAGAAATAGAGTCTGGAACTGATCATGCTGGGGTATAACACGCCGAGAAGATTGCCAGAATATATAGCGTCTCAATTTGTCAAGGTCGAGAACACGTCTTTTAATAAGAGCCGCAAGCATAACACTCTCCGCCAAAGTACCCACGAAATAAGATAAGTAAATCCCTCCACGACAATTTAACAAGCCGATAACAAAAATCACCCTCGATGCACCTGCTGTCATCAGATGTCACAAACTAGGCAGGGTTGAGCTTGGAGAGTGCTTGGTTGGGTGTCCAGCAAGCACAGACATGTTGCCATAGGCTTGTGTTGGCTATATGGTGGCAGCAAAGGGTGGTGCACTAAAATTATTCATTGTTGCACAGAATTTCGTACTCTCGATAGGCATAACTGCCTTCAACGTCCACTGAATAGGCATGGTGAAGTATGCTGAAAAGATCCCCCACATTGCACACGGTGTGGGAAAGCTCTCATCCAGCAGTGGATTGACAAAAACGTCTGCACCACGCACACACGTACGAGAATTAATTTCAACCGAGTAACTGACCCATCATCGCAAGCGTTGTCGTCTATAACGTGAGTTTTTAGGGGACAATGAATGCTCCGCTTTGACAAGGTCACAATTCCACCCAATAAAGACAATCCAAAAGACGCTCCCATCTGATAAGAAACCATCTTAAGTTTTATTACAGACTTGCAAAGCTTCGTGTATCAAATAAATGATAAAATGCTCTCAAACAGCACATGTTGGTATATGTGAAGATGGTAAATTTTGTGTTGCCATTTTTTAAAAAACAAATTGGGTTTTTTTTTGTAGCAACAATCATTTCATTAGCATTTAAGGGGAAAAAACAACGGAATATTACAAATTAAAACCTTCTAAGTACATACAATTATACCAGAAACATACCATTTACCTCACATTAAATGCATCATATATCCTGCACGGGGTTAACAAAGCTTAACAAGGACATCGGTTGGATCCCCCTACTTTAGCGGCAAATTCAATCGTAGAAAAGTAACAAAATAAAACTGCTCACCACAGAGGTCGAGGCAAGAACTCGATGTTAATGAGAATAACAATGTTGCTGACAAAGAACCCTCAAAAATATATTTTTTGTGGGTGACATTTCCTTGAAAATGCCGAAGGAAATGTATTTCTACCAGGATAAATAATAACTCAACATTTGGTATTTAATCTTGGATGACAACAGATCACTTCATACAGGGGATAACACGTTGCTGCTGTCAACTACCGCGATGGAGAAGACACATTCCAGCCACGGTCCGTGCACAGCTGCGTATGTATGTGTGCGCACATGTACGCCCAGAGTAACACGCTAGACCTACAAGATAACACACACACAAAACACACCTTCAATTCTCTGTACAAAAGTTAACATTTTTCAAAATCTAATTGGCGTCCAATCTCGTAAAATGACCATGGTGAATAAACCAGCCACTGTTCCTGTACGTTAATGCTCCCCTAAGAACGAAAGTACAGGGGCCTTTTTTTGCAGGTGTGATTGTCTATCGTTTACGAAATTACATTTACGGTGACTCATTCCACATTTGCGTTGTGTGAGCGCGATTTAACTTAGTTTGCACATTTACCAGAGGTGTAATGATTCACTTCCGATTCAGATTCGTAACTTGATCACTGCTGCACCCTCCGGGGCATAAACAAAACCGGGGAAATATCATCGAAAGATAAATTTCTCGCTGAAAGCGGAAGAGGGAAAAGCAGTACGTGAATGGAAATATTACGCATCTGACAAAAACCACGACTGTTAATCTCCCAGGAAGACTGAAAGCTATCCCAGGATGCCCATCTAAAAACACGAGAGGGCAACCTCGGAAAAACCAGCACAGGTGGAAACCTTAGATTTAACTCAAGAATCGATATATATATATTTTAACAATGTGGTTAATGTAGTGGTTGCAAGAGTGCCATGAACTCATTAGTTGCAACATAAACACATTTGAAAACACGAATTGATTTTATGCGCTTATCATGAGCCAAAAAATGAACACCAATTCATGAATCGATGAATGATTACACCTCTAACAACTACAACAAACCTGTTCCTGCCAACAACTTCCTGTGTATCCATTTAAGAAACCTGAAATGGCTTCAGCTAACTCTTATAAGTTAATGCTTTATTTAAAGAGAGCAAATGTGACGAATTAGTAAATCAATCTGAGAAACGTTAAACAAGTTCCTCGTTCATTAGGTTTGGTCATTTTGGCGGTGATGGTCCAAAAAGAAAGTAAAACTCTTATGAAATAAACCATAGTCCCGTCTTTCATGCACAAGGGTGACTCATACGTAACAATGGGAAAGCTCTCGTTGATGGATAGGCCCCTCCACATGCACAGCATCGTTTCAATTAAAAATAACTGCACTTAGCATTGTGTCAACTAATAGACGTCTATTTCAGCAGGAAACTGCCATGACAGGTTTAACGTGCATTCGTTTCAATCGCTATTTAAAGCAACAACGTGAGCTCCAGAGAACAACTGAGATCAGGACCTATATTTAGAATGGCATGGTCCAGACTGCGCTATCAAGTCTATTCCCTGGCCAATTTTAAATTCACTGAATAGGACCCATTGCTGTGCATAGGATCCAATGCTGTCCCTAGAGCCCAATGTTGGCCCTAAAAGCCCAATGTTGGTCCTAAGAGCCCAATGCTGTACTTATGATGCAATGAAGTACCTATATCCCATTGCTGTGCCTAGGATCCAATGCTGTGGCTAAGACCCATTGCTGCCGTGGTGTAACGCACACTGGACTTGCAATCCAGAGGTCCCCGGGATTCGATCTCCTAACACTTTTTTTTAACTACCCCCCCCATCCCCCGCTCAGCCGCCTCTGTCCACCCAACAGTATAAATGGGTACGCCAGGTAGTCAATCAAGCAGGTAGCATTTGGTGGGGTAAAATGTGTGTACTACCAAGACGTCTGGCCAGCATTATCGAGTAAGCAAAAACACCCTCTAGAGGGCACCTCTAGAGCTTCCTCTAGTGGAGGGCGTTCTGCTAGCAGTGGCATGAGCAAGACATTGCAGGACTGCACCTTTACCGTATACATAGGACCGGGCACAAATTCAAAAACTGCTTTTCTATTCCCAACGGTCATTTGGAACCATTATAGGATCCTGAATGGATAATAATTATAATTATTTGCACTGTTATATTTACACACATGGGAAGGAAACTATGTAGGTTTGCACAGGACTTTCTTTGCTGAGGGTATTGCTAAGCTGGAAGGTTATATGTGGGAAAAAAATCAATCAACAGTGAATTACAGAAGCAACAAAACACATCTCTGTGCACATAAGCAGACAATGAATGGCTTTCCGGTCAATAACCTCTGAAACGCTAAGCTTTCACTACGAGGACAAGATACCACCCTGCCCCACATGTTATCAAAACATCTAAACAAATGGTATCTAATGCAGTAGCACATACGTATACATACAAAACAACTTGAAAGGTGCCTGGTATTTTGAGAGGTGCTGCAGGCCTCAAAAAAGCGTTTATCGATTCATGTTAGTCCAGCTTCACGTACTTAATTATATTAAATGTTAACTTACGTAGAACATTGCTTCCACACTGATGAATATTTATAGCAGACATCAACTTTGCCCAGAAACTCACCACACTACCTGTTCGTTTTTGTTGTTGTTGCTACTACACTTAACAGATACATTGCATATAAAATAACAATAACTCAAGTATGCTATGATTCTGATGAATTTTAAAATAGCGGAAAATGTTCCCACGTTAAGCGTCGATGAATTATCTCTGCAGTGCAAACTCTGTTTTTTGAATATTCCCCAAACATGTCGCCACTGCCTGGCGCCAAAACAAATGGGACCAGCTCTCTCGCTCTCTCTGCAAAGCGACGGGCAACGGACAAACAAGGCTAGCGCGCTGTACTTGCACATCTCGCCCCCGTGACAATCTATCAACGCTGGTACCAAATTTTAAAGAACATCGGTGCGATCGCCAACAATAAACCATTACACGACACTCATGCACCCACGTATGCACGTGCAAACACATGCAAAACACACTCGGGGTCAGAGAGGGCCCGAATGAAAACTAACTCAATAAGCAAGCTTTGCCCCTTACAACCTTTTGACTTATTGCCCCTACAGAAATGACATTTTGGTCGACAGGCGTGTTGGCTTAGTGGCACAGAAGTGGCCTCCCATTTGTTTAGACTGCACTTTCAATATCTCGAGGGCAGGAAATGTTGCAGGAGGCGGGCGGCGGTGAATGCTGCTCTCTTGCGACAATAAACTCACGTCCGCCGGCTTTCCGCTGTTACCACGCAAACATTGCCCAGTTTTGGTGGCAAGGTTTCCAACATCCATGCCTCGAATGATGACAGCATAAAACAGACACGACCTTTAACGCTGCACGGTCGAAATGTTTTTCCAACACAGTAGAACGTCGCATATCCGCCCTGACCTACGAACCACTCAAGCCCAGTGCAGTATTTGTGCGCGGTGGTGTTGAATAACTTAATTTAATGATTTAGTTTCCCAATTTATAATGCGCACAGTATTCGTTCAATGTCGAAAGTATTCGTTCGAAGAGAGAACGACTGAGGGGCTCGAGGACACCGCAAAGAGACGGGGGGAAGGCAGCCCCGTGGTTAGCTGGTGCCAACATTTGCCAGACACTGCGTCCGAGCGCTTGTTTTCTGCGGATGTTCCCAAATCTGACCGTTTCACACACAGTCGCGTGTTTTTAATCTCGCCTGAGTGGTGGTGGTGTAACCGTCGTTTTCTAAAGATGTTGACATATCTGACCTTACCACATTTCCACCTATACCTCAGTCCTCAGCGAGGATGTATATGCGACGTTGTACCTACAAGGGCTGCCATGTCACCTCCCTTAGTGAAGTGATCGGTTTCAAAACATTTGAACGGCTTTTGGTTGCTTCCAAAGTGTGCATTCAGCAAGCTGTGTATTTCACCAAAAGTAAAAGTTCACTATAACCATTTGTTGACAAAATCACCTTACCCAGTTACCTCCTCGTTATTTCCTCATCCACAGGATACCACCTGCTTGACAGAGAAAAAGCATCGATGAATCGAATCAGTCCCATTTCTTCGCAGCTTCTCTTAAATCCCACACTAATTTGCCAGGCAGCAAGCCAAAGTTGTATTTTTAAAATGATTACATCGAGCCAAAAAATCTTCACTGCAACCATCTGCGTTACAGCCAACGATGGAAGACCACAGTGGAGCAAACATTGAAATCTGAATGGGGGAGGGGGTGCACAACAAACAGCCCCTGGGGCTCAGGGGAGCCCGGGTGGGTTTCTATCAATGGTGTCCATTGAGACGTCCTTTTACAACTATTTATCCAGAATAAGCTTCACCTAGCTTTTCGCAATAGGGGCGACGACTACTCCGTACAGTACATTCTAATTGAGTACATCTGGAACAATTTGGCACCAGGACTGCGGCACACCGCTCTTGCGAATCACGTCATGGGATCTACAACGTCCGCTGTGAAGTCGTCGGAGCGTGTCGTGTCATCATTGATACACACGGAGTGATGGCGGCCTGGTGGATTGGAACCGTTAAAGGCCGGGCTCACGCTGTGGAATTTCACCATCATCAACAAGGCCACGGTTACCATAGTTACAGTATCTCTGTGCTGCATCCATAAAAACAAAAATCTAGTCGCACGACCTTAAATACGTGTAAAAAAAAAATATTGGGGTCGGCCTGACCGGGATAATTTTTCCCGTTAACGTCTGCGTGAATGATTATGAAGCCAGCGGTGAGCGATGATTACTAACCGCGGTGTCGTCCAAAAATCGACCCTCAGAATGTTTAGGCAATTCGGGATTTGTTTTCTATAACAGCACGGCGATGAGACAGCCCAGCGTTTCATAACCAGTAGCCGCCCTGGTTAATACTGCGAGCGTATTAACCGTGAGTATCATGCGCTATCTTCTTCTCAACGGATGTTAAAAATCCTGTGACATGAAAAAAAGGTCAACGCGGCCGGCGTCAAGTTCCAAATTTGACGATGATTCGCAAATTCCTTTGTTCGGTAAAAGCACATAGCAATATTGCCCTCTACTGTGAACCTATAGCAGACCATTTCCATTGGTGAAATATTCCAACCTTGTGATGTAAGAATGATGCAATGTCAAATACACTAATGATTTGAGTTGATTTAGTATGTGGTGTTGGAAGGTTAAAGGTTGTGGTGAGCCCCCTTGAATTTCAGTGGCTCGAGCGGTGTTGTAGGTGACATCTTTTGGGGTTAATGAAGGAACCTGTTCCAAACCTTTCATTAACAGACCTCCTAAACCCGCAAAATGTATTTACAATGTCAACTTCACAAAAAGACCCAACCAAAATTGCAATGTAGGATTTTCTAACTCTAGACTGCTTGCAAAGGCCTATCAAAGTATCCACACTGCACTTTAAATGTACCAAAAATGTAAAAATCGGCTTCGTTCAAATTTAACACAGAACCTTAAAGATTGGGAGATATTTGATTTTTGATTTTTGTTTTAATCCTTTCAATTGGCACACCATCACCAGCAAAACGGAATGCTTTTGTTTTTGTGACTTACAACTGGTGGAGCATGCACGACTGCAAGCGTCTGCACAGGAGTGGAAAATCCATCAAAAACTTTAACCGAGGGACTTTTATTAAATAACAATACTGACAACATACTAATGCTACAGGTGAGGATTCATAGCAGGCTAAATATCGGTAAGACTAGAACTACATAGGCAGCTACATGCTACGCACATTAAACTCTAGAATGCATGTTAGGTAAGCAGCTTTTACTTTGAAATTTAAATCGAATGTCACTTATCTTTCATTTTCAAGCTAGTCTGCTTAACCCGCAGTAAAAAAAAAAATCTTACTTTCGTTGAAGAACAGTACACAGAAGTACGGTAAACTTCTAGAGAGAGTGAGAGAGAGAGAGAAAAAAACACACGCGCACAGATCCAGGCATTTGGTCAAGAACCAGCTTCCGTCACTTCACGCTATTTTACAGACACTTTCATCTACAGGCCGAATGCTATAAATATCCAAAGAGAAGGGGGTGCCGTGTGAAGGTGAGGGGTGGGGGGCAAGGGTGGGAGGGGGGCACCGGTCATCAGAAGCTAGTGTCCCAGGATTTTAGCGCCTGAAGTTTTGCGGTCAGGGCGTGCAAGGTCACTATCGTTTTTGAGAAACACGTAGAGAGTGGTAGAAGGTCACTTGACTTGGCTCGAACGGCCGGTTGGTCGCAGGGCGGACACGCGAGCAAACCTGGAGAACAAGAAAAAGGCCGCCCGGCGTTAGCGGCGAACTGCCAAGCGGCGAACTGCCAAGCAGCTCCATCGTCACCGACGAAATGTCACGAAGAAGAGGAATAATGGTCGCCATGGATATCCCGAAAGAACAGCTCTTAAGAGCAACTTTAACGATGTAATTTACCTGCGTATGCTCTCTAATCCACTTGTTCCCCTTTCTGTCTCCCATTTATGTCTCTCAATGTAATTACGAGCATGCGCCCCTATGCTTTATTGTGCACTTTTGAGAATGTATTAAAGATTTTTGTTAATGACCACGTTTCACCTATCTGCCAAGCGGCTAATGGGACCATAATCGGTCTTTCCGCATGGTTTCTTTGGCAGCACACGTTTACTTTTGAACTTGAACTACAAAGAAAGACTGACAGCTTTGGAAAGCAATTGGTGAACAGTGACCTGTCAACCCATTTTTGGCAGACATCGCAGAGTCGACACAAAAGTGTAACCCATACCGTTCCCCCAACCTTCATCACAGAATGAATCAACCTTCCGCTGTTTATAAAACAACGTCACTGCGACAGTAACTGCTGATGTTGAACACTCTCACAAGACATTACGAGAGCTTAATTTTACACTGCCTTGTACGCCGTGGCGACCAGTTAAAGCGGTTGGACACGTACAGCGATAAGCCACTGTTTGGAGAATGCAAATATTATTGTTATACTAACACGAAGACTATTTTTGGCGGTAGGCACACGTGTTGCCATAGTGATGAGAGTGGGACTCGTCCCTGAATAGACAGGCCAAAGTTGTGCGGTGTATTACGCGGTCAACAAAATCCACAGATTATGTGAGGCTTATCTCTTCACTTTCAGGACACACCTGGGACTTTAACTCACTGCACCACCCAACCGTGCAGGAAACACACGTACATTAACACCAACACAGATAAAGCCAAAGACCCCGCATTAGGCCGTGATAACATTTTGTTGCAAGTGCTGTTAGCGAGCACCTACGAAGGCCGGTATGACAGACGGGGGTGGCGGGTGGGTGGACAGCACCATGCACCAGGTACTCATTGCAGGCCGAGTTGACCTACGGGAAGCCCAGGACCAGTTCAAACATTCGCCACTTTGATTGTCCAGGAGCGTTAGTTGAATGTGGGCCTCCGGGTTTGAAGCGCCGTGCCGCTAACCACTCCACCGCCACTTCCCATAAACACATTCGCAGACAAGTATACGGACGTTCCACACCTGCATTTGAACTTTAACCTAGCAACATCAGCTACAGCTGAACAGGGGCAGAGCCACAGCCACTGTGGGGTGGGGTCATCGGTGTCCGGACACCGTCAACATGTTTAGACATGGCTAGGTGACATCCAAAACATGTTGTGGCCCTGGCCAGCAGACACACACACACACACATGGTCAGCACACAAACATTAAAATAGTCAGCGACCACACGCTCAGTCAAGCGGTCAGCGCCCACACGCAAACTCTAGTAAGTCACCCTCAACTTGCCAAGCGAGCTGCGCCCCTGAACGGCAATGGCGGTGGTTACCCACCGGGGTGGTGGGGGATGGGGGCGTGCGGCCGCCGCTCTAGAACAGGCCGCAGTCCTTGAGGTTGTTCTTGATGATCACGTCGGTGACGGCGTCGAAGACGAACTGCACGTTCTTGGTGTCGGTGGCGCAGGTGAAGTGCGAGTAGATCTCCTTAGTGTCCTTGCGCTTGTTGAGGTCCTCGAAGCGGTTCTGGATGTACGATGACGCCGCCTCGTACGTGCTCGGGCCTGAGGGGTCACGCGGCCACACGGTAGAGGTCACCGTCAAGGCTATCGTCGGTCATCGTCGTCAGCAGTTATGGTCTATCCGATGCTGGGTAAAAGTACGGGATTTAGACAAGGAGACACGCTATGGCCAATGTTGTTGACAGTTGACGAGAGGATTTTTTTTGTTAAAATTCGGTTGTTTTTTTATAGGAAACATTAGTTCACCACGGTAGTCGACTGGCAGGTCGCATGTGGTAGGGTAACGTGTGGGTACTTCCACCTCTTCCAAAACGTTTGGCCAGAGTGAAAGGGTAGGCCAAATGTCCTCGAGAGCTGTCTCTCTAGAGCTCCCGCTATCGGAAGCTCCACAGCAAGCAGTGTCGTCAACAAGTTATTTCAGGGCTGCACTTTTATCTCACCGATTTACTGTACAGTTCGCTAATGATTTCTAATTAATCTTATCATCATGTAATATTACTACACGATCTCACTGACGTTAACCCTACCCATGACAAGTAACACGTCCAAGATGCAAACACCACCATCATTTAACTATAATGAAAAAAACCATCCATCTGAACGCAATCAAACTAGGCGCAAAAACCAATTTTGTTCGCTTTGTAACAGCGCCGCATGATTGTTCAAGACGCGGGCAGCAATCAAACACTAACAGCCCGAGGGGCTTCGCGAGTCTAGAAATCCGCTCGCCTTCAAACTCCGCTGCACAACATAAGCCCAGACACAATGCTGTCTTTGTTTAATGCGGCCCCACGCTTGGCTTGGTGTAGAATTGATTTTTTTTTTACAGATTTGCTGATGCGGTCGAACCTGTGTATAACGCCGCTGCGAGCAGCGCCAGATTTGAAACGACGACTCTAATGAGGCAAGAGATAGCGAAGCGAGGCCCTGTGCGTCACCGCGGAATGTTTGCCGCGAAATATTTTCGCAAGAAATGAAATACGGCACTAAGATAAAATAATAATAATAATGACGATGATGATATACGACCGCTAATATGTTGGGAAGATTTATCTCAACCGTAACGGCAACTCACGTGAAAAATTGCGCTCGAAATGGTTTGTTAAACATGCCTCTTAATGTCGCACGCTGTAAATAATGATTTTACCCCTGCTCATCAGCTTTCTGTTGTGATTGTGTTTGCAGCAAATCACACATCTTTGTATACGCGCACTGGCTGTGGCGCCCGCTCACAGAACAAACACGTTCAGTTTTCATGACAGATCGCGGGAGATAATTTATTCGCGATGCATGTGCTTCAAACAAATGACAGTGCCACGGCCTGCAAATGTATTTTAACGCGATTAAAATAATTTGAGTCAAATCCACCCAACGATCAATCATCCGCAATGTGCGTATCCACACACAAAGGCCCTAGGCCGGGCGCTTTCCGTTAAAGCCTCAGTTATCCCAGCTCGCACACGCTAAAGCCGAGGCCTGCTCGGACGATAGCCGGCAGCCTGCAACCTACCCATATACTCGGGGAAGCACGAGGTGATGGGGCACAGAGCGATCTTCTCCTCGAAGATGTCCTTCTTGTTGAGGAAGAGGATAATGGACGTCTCTGTAAACCACTTGTTGTTGCATATGCTGTCGAAGAGCTTCATGCTCTCCTGCATGCGGTTCTGGGGGAGAGAAAGCGATAATCGGGAAGTGAGGGGTGCGGCATGGTGGTGCCGTGAGTAGCGCTGCTGTCTCGCAGCAAGAAGGTCCGGGGTTCGATTCCTGGCTCCGATTACTGGTTCCGGTGTCTTTCTGTGCAGAATGTTGATGTTCTCCCTGTGTCCGTGTGGGTTTTCACCAAGGTACTCCAGTTTCCTCCCACAGTCCAAAGACATGCAGCTGCCTTGGTTAATTGACCTGTCTTAATTGTCCCCGGTGCCCTGCGATCGACTGGCGTCCCTTTCTAGGTAGAACCCTGCCCCGTGCCCTGTGTCTGATAATGAATGAAGAAATGGGCTGTAGGGACATTTGGAAAAAAGTGACCCTACTGGGGCTGACACGGTGGTGGTGTGATCAGAGGCAAGTACAGGAACACGGCAAATATTCTTCAGCTACCAGCCATAAATATTGCAAGAGTTGATATGGTTTACATATGTTTGTGTTAAAAGATTAATATTGATCTGTAAGCTCTTGACATGCAAAGTGATTCACGTGTGCGTAGGAATTAATGATTTTCAATTCATATACGTCAACCCCTCCTGCCACATCAGGCATCATCATTCACTGCACCACAATATTATTTAAAAAACATGAATTGCTTCCTGACCGTGAATTAAGGAGATTCATCTGATCCCCGGGAAAGTGATTTTGTATGCGTTTAATGCCCCGTTGTCATACTCGTCAATCTGAACTCGGACAACCGCCAAAAAGACACCGGCCTTTAATCGTTAGCAGAGCCCCGTTTAACCGATGTGTTTTCACTACTGCTCTTGGGATAACCTCGGCTACTTTATGGACTGTCGAGATTCAGCGCCGCGATTTAATTCAACAACCGATTCCATTCAACTACCGATTCCGTTACAAACACCGCGGTGAATCCAAAGCGTCGCTTTTCTCTAATTTCTGGTCAATTCGAGGTCAGGCCGCGCGTCGAGCGTTTTCCCTCTCTCCCAAGCTTCAGTCTCGCGCCACTGCGGGCATCTTGAATTCCCGAAGCGTTCATCATCAATCTATGAAGATGCGCGCGGTAGTGCGTGGCCAAAGCTTGATAGGAGATATGCTCAACACACGGCCTTCTGCAACCAGAAAACCACACTTTGATTCCGAGCGGCTGGGGAAACGTGTGTGCTGATTCGCGGTGAACGGCGGTATGGCCTCTTGTGACCGCAAACGCCACGCGAACCGAAACCAAATTCAATGGCGACCCGGTGCGAGTGTCATGGGCCGGGCGATCGATATCAATCTAGCGTTTGGGACGAGGGTTTTCATTTGTCTCCTCTGTTCAATTGCAAAGAGATAATAACAAATTACGGGTCAATCCATTTGCATTGAATGCGTGGCCGAAGCGAACTGCGGGTTAAAAACGCACACGGCGAGAGATCCCACGGCTTTTATCGATAAACGCGAGCATTGCGCAGACTGCATTGTGAGCTCTGCCAAATTAAAATAGAAGACGGACCGCAGAGTCACTCCATCACATCGATTTTCAGGGTCTCAAGTGACGCCAGCACTTTGCAATGTGGCGCGCTCTCGCGAGGCAGAAATTGCTAACACCGCACACCACACACACGCAACGCAGATGCTGCTCAGTTGTGACTTCAGTGTCAGTAATAAGCGCATCCCGACTGATTCGTCACGAATCAGGGCGACGATCCGATTCGGGACTTGATCGTTTCGTGTCTAATTGTTAAGCGTTTGGTGTTAATCGTTTTGCATTTGTTCGGTTTTGTTTGTGCCGCTCAGATGGCCCAGGCGTAGCATCGTTGTATAATTTGCACAACATTTGTAGTAACCACAAGTAGTCAACCAATAACTCAATCCCCGCCTCTGTCCTCCCCGCAGTATCAATAGCACACACCACAGTGGGTTGATCGGCAGGCGGCATTTGTTGGCGTAAAGTGTGGATACCCCACCTTTTCAAAGATGTCTGGACAGCGTGGAAGAGCAGGCCAAAAAACCCTCTAAGAAACATCTCTGGAGCTCCTGCGAGCAGCGACCGTTCAGTCATCAGTAAGCATGAGAAATCAATTGCAAGGCTGCACCTTTACCTTTAATACATCGCACACAACCAAATGTAATTGAATGCCCTGCTGAACCACAAAGAGGGATTTTCGTGCTGCACTGCCGGTACACGCGCACTTCGTAAACAAGAGACTCGGGTATTAAAAACCAGGGCCCCGGAGGAGGCGTTCCGCTGATGCAAGCACCGACAGTGGCCTCGTGAACCTCCCAGGGGAAAAGCTGTGCGAGCGTCGGGCTTGTAAGCAAAGCAGGTCAGGACTTGTCTGAGATTGTCACAGCGCCTAATGCCACTTTCATTACCGCGATGTTGTGCCACGTGCCGACTCTTAAGGAAATGAGCGTTTACCCGTGCGGGCGTTAACCGCAGTTGCCACCTCTTAGGTACAGAAATCCGGGACGTGTCGCGCAAAGAAGAGAATCTCACAAGAGGAGGGGGAAACTACGCCGAGTAACTTGTCTTAATTGAGTGCCAAAAACTGGGATTTTTTAATGAGCCGGGAAGACTCAAGCGATTTCCCAAGATGGCCATCTCAACAAGAGGACCATCGTGGGAAAACCTACAGACAGGTGGCAACCCTAATATTAGAATTCAAATAGCGACTCGTAATTGCGACAATTCATCAAATCGCCAGGGGAGGTGTAAGTGTTATCCCAAAACGCCGAGCGAAGCATTTTCCTTTTGCCTCGCTACCTCGGCCGATGTCGCCCTACAGCTGCGTGTCAGGTCGAGGCACGCAGGACCAAGTGGCGGTTGGAAGCATCCAGCCGACTGGTCGCGTCGCACCTGGCCCCATCACGCCTGGCGTCACTACACCTGGCCGAGACGCGGGCCTCTCTGCTACAGAGACACGTACTGCCACGAGCGGCTGTCTGGGCTGTACGGCATTACAGGCCTGGACAATTTTAAAATTTGAAAGTGAAAATAACGGATTCGCGATGGCACCCACCATCTCCTCGTCCTCGGCCAGGACCAGATCGTAAGCGCTCATGGCGACGCAGAAGATGATGGCGGTGACGCCCTCGAAGCAGTGGATCCACTTCTTCCGCTCGGAGCGCTGCCCTCCCACGTCGAACATCCTGTGCGGGGTCGCAGACACGCACAAACATCCCCCCGTGTAGCCTTAACAGACTGTAGGCTGAAGCGCTGTTAGCGAGAAGCACCGATAAGCGGTGGGTGGCCAGCACCGCGCCCGGCCGCCTATGTCTACCTAGTGGCGACGTTAACACACCGCGCCAGGCATTCGTTTGAGGCTGGGTCGACCTAGCGTATGACCAGGACCGGTTCAGAGAATCGTTTCCAGTGTTGAGCGTGAGCGGGAATTAAACGTAGGTCACCAGGTTCATGTGCGTAGCATGCTAGCCGCTACACCACCGCTCCCCCCACACACACGCAAACACACACGCGCAAGTGCACACATCCGTCGTCAGGCTCATAAATCTCCCGCGGACCCTGCATCGATCCGCACGCGTGTCACTCTCACGGGGGTCGGGATCGGCTTTGGGCGCCGGCGAGCGAGCGCGGAACCCAGCCAACACCAGCAGCGCTGCCAGCAGCACCGCCGCGGGAACCTTGCCCCCCCCTTACGCGTGTGGGCATCGCTCACTTGAAGTGCAGGTCCTTGAAGGTGAAGTGCGTCTCCACGATGCCCGTGGTCTTGACGCGCGTGCGCAGCACGTCCTGCTGCGTGGGCACGTAGTCGGGTCGCGAGATCCGCTCCAGGTCGTTGAGGTAGCTGCGGGGAGGGCAAGTCGGCGGCGCAAACCACAGAGTTCACGGAGCGTCGGGGGCGAGCGTGCGCCGCGAGCGAGAGCACGTTAGCCCCGATCCTCGGTTCCGCCAATCCGCCGCTAGCGACTGCGCGCATGGCAGACGTGGCCCGTGTAGGCCGTGACTGGCTCGCTCATGCCCCGCTCACCCACGCCACGTGGAATAGGAATGCCAATGCAGACCGCAAGCAAGGGGATATGTTGGGCATTGATTATGGCCCCCGCAAACCCCGTGTAATGAATACAGCGGATCAACTGGCTGCGATCGGTTCTCGAGCTCGCGATACGCGCATCGAACCGCGCGCGTCACAACGTATGTTTTCCCGATTCGCGTACGCTGCACGTAATGGGTTCACGTGACCCGTGCCTTGGGAGCGGTGGTTACAATCACTTGCCACGCAGATTAAGCTTTACCCAACCCAAGTCCACGCAAAGCCTTTCAGCAGGACAATTGGACGTTCGTTTTTCGAGCATCCCGTTGTGTTAACGCGTGCGAGGCAGATGGGGCAAAAGCTCCCGTAAGAGCCGTGACCTCTTGAGCCGAGCATCTGGACGCCGAGTCTCGCGTCTCGACGAATAGGCGGCGAGACGCGTCTGCGGAAACCTTTGTGCGCGTTGTAATTAAGTTTGCTCGGGCGAGCTCCGCGCACGGCGCCGGTGTTTGCGAGCCCGAGACAGGCGGACAATGGTTACGCACACCTTCTGGCGATCCGCGTGAACACACGGGGGCCGCGACGGCAAACACCACCACCTGCTTGTGCTCCACAGCAGCAGTGGTGGCGGCCGAGTTGCGGGAGGTTTTGCGCGCGTTCGATTAAACAAACAAGGAAAAGGAAAAAAAGAAAATGGCCAATTTAAGTTCGCAGATGGCCCGGGGTTATAAAATGTCGTAAAATTGGGGCAATTTGCCGCGATCAGAAAAGTGAGAGAGCCCTTCGCTGACGTTAGTAGCGACGGCTGATATGAAACGGGCCGAAAATAGGAGGCCCGCAGACGCACGCCGGGGAATTGCAGGTGTCCCAGCGACCAGCGAATGGCTCCCAGTGGTCGCTGGGTCAGGGTACAGACGGGACCTACAAAGTTCATCTTCCCCCACGCCGTTTAGGAGGAGTTCTACTGCACTCTGATTATACAAAATCTGCAGAACCACTGGCTCAGTGCGCAGCCACTACTGACGTCGAGCAGTGCAAGGGAAGAAGCAGCAGGAGAATCATGGTGAGCGGCAGCATGGTGGGCAGGTGAGCGAGCTGGTGAGTGGCTGCGACCTGCAGTGTGGTGAGTGGGTAGGTGGGTGTGCGAGTGAGTGGATTCGATTCGATGACTGTGGGAGAGACGAAGGAGTCTGGTATACCTCGTTGTCACACAGTTCTACGATTACAAAACCGTAATCAGGACCCAAATAATAAAAACTCGGCAACTCAACAAGACAATATAACGCTCTTTTGTTATTTTCGAAAGTGCAACGAATTCAAACGCAAATCCCATGCCACCGCCGTGCGCACAGCAACAAATAGGCAACGACTCGACGGCAGAATTACGGCTGTGTCAGTGCGGCCGGCGGCCACAAACGCGCAATCTGGTCGCGCCGCCACCTGAGCGCGCGTTCCCAGGCGGTGGCAACAGCGCGCGTTCCGCGATTTGCTTTTGGTTTTCTTTATCTCTCCGTCGGGCCTCCTCCGGAAAAACATACTACCGCCGAGCTAACGAGAGCCGCTGGGCCATGCCCGAACCCTCGAGCGAGCCACCGTGCGCGATTGAACTTAGGCTAGAGGAGGAAACGCAGCTTCCTTCCCTCCCCCGGGGCTGGTGCCAGATGCAAGTGGCAGATTGCGCGCACTTCCCCAAATGCAAACACAGGAAGTGTACGCGGGGAGCTTGCGTGCGCACCCGCGCCACTGCCTGTGCGCACTGTGCCATCGGCCGCGCGTCCGCTCGGCCTACTGGAATGCCAGCCGAGCGCTGCTCGAGAGCACCTATTTTGTTCACGAATTACATAAGGTGCTCGATGAATTGTTATTTCGCACGATT
Organism: Geotria australis; assembly: GCA_036362915.1. Classification (NCBI taxonomy): domain Eukaryota; kingdom Metazoa; phylum Chordata; class Hyperoartia; order Petromyzontiformes; family Geotriidae; genus Geotria; species Geotria australis. The sequence continues at coordinate 4,396,230 of JAZEWU010000014.1, forward strand.
GAGAATTGCTAGTCAAGAGATGCTCTTTCGGGACAAGCCGTTCGAGGCATCACCGGGCTTCGGAAAGCAGACGATGCCTGATGATGATGCCTCCGGAGTGGGAGGTGAAACGTTACGTAGGAGAGAGGAGAACTGCTCACCACGGCTATGCCAAAAAGGCAGCTCTTCAGACGATGCTCATACATCGACCCGTGAAAACCTTCATCAATACGCTTCGTAGGATTGTTATAACGTAACGAGGTAAAGACATTCTCATTTGCGAAGTCTCACAGCGAGCAGGGCATCAGCCTGTGTTAGAGAACAGCTTTCGAAGTTGACCTTACAAAACCGACCGCTTGAGTTATATCATGAGACCCTATTATTCAATCTAGCTGCACAACTTGCACTGCCCTGATATTACGCAACACCGACCATCGAACCTAGCTTGGTGAAACTGTAGTGCGGCGCGTGAAGCAATTACGCCACCTCTCCCCACGCACGCACACGCACGCACGTGTCCCACACACGGCGCCACTCACCACTCGCACCCTTCCGCTTATTAAACAGCGCAGGGGTTGAGAGGTTAAAGTCAACTGCGCCCTCACGCGATGAATCACGGACACATTCACAACCTATCACGGCGCTCACAGTGTTGAATCTGCAACGCTGCCCAAGACTAAATCACCCCGAATGGCCCTGCTATCGAGAGACCACCCAAAGCTAAGCGGGATTAAAGCCTGGTTAGTCCTTAGATAGATAGATGTTTGTTATTACGGAGTAAAATACCAAGTGAGCTTGCAAGCTCTGGATGTGGGAGTGCTGCGATGCAACAAACTTGGATAGGACACTGCCCAGGAATACCAGGTGTTGTGGGCTTTAGGCTGCAACGTGGCCAGAAGACGGAAGTATAGCAATGTATTCTTGAATCTATCTGTGCACAGCTGTAAGTGTTACTTCCCGCCCCTATGCATGTGGGTTTTCTCCGGATACTCTGGTTTCATCCGACGTTTCTGCAAATATCGAGTAACGAAACTGACCCAACATCCAAATAGCAACCTCCTAAATAAATGAAATATCACTATGCGATTCTGTATTGATATTCTGTATCAATACGGGCCAATATTTATATTTTTATCATCATCGTCAATATCATATTTGCACACAGCCTCGAGTGTTCACAGCACTGGCTCATCTCACACGACAGGAGGACCTCACTGACCAGGGTTGAATTCCCGGGAGACCAGTTCAACAAACGCGCGGACCGTTTTGCCAATTGCGCCAACAGGAAGGACACAGTCGACGAGGTTCTCCTCTGTAACGCAAGGCCAGTAGCCCATCCATCCATCCATTTTCAGAAACCGCTTAATCCTGTACAGGGTCGCGGTGAGCCGGAGCCTATCCCGGCATACACAGGACGCAGGCCCCATTCAATAAATTAATGGTGAGGGCACATTCCTACAAAGTAGCAGAGGGATTGTGATTCCATTACAGTGACCGCAAAGCAGCGCTGCGCTTCCCGAATATTCATGTCTCACAATGATATGGCCTCCGCCGACCGTAACACACATCCGGTTCTCCGCTGTTGCACACATACGTGGTGAAAAACACAACGCATTCAAATAAATAAATAAATAAATATGTATTAAGGAGCAGCCCTGCAACTGCTCGCTCGTGTCTCTGCTGGCGGATGGGCCTCCACTGGAGGGCTGTACAACCGCACGGCGGGCTGAGCTTCATGCTAGTACTGCCCTACACTGAGCCAACACACCTCTTAACGAGTAAAATCAAACTGGAGGACACACGCACAGTTGTACAGGGTGGGCCAGACACATTACTGACACATTACTATAAACAAACGTTTGAAATGTGTCGGTTAATTCTGGCCAACCCTGTATTCAACAATAGAGATACAAAGTGGAGGGCATAGAGCCACACACAGCCAGGGCGAGCAGTGCTGCATCTGCTTGCTCAAGGCCACTGCTGGTGTAAAGGCCTCCACTAGAGCGAGATATTGAGAGTCCCTTCTCGAGCAGGATCTCTCAACATTTTGCAGCTCAAGGCCCACCAGGCCTACATGGGTCTGGTCTCCACGGACCGCTAGGCGGCGCTCGCAGCTCACTGATGGGTCGCGACCCACCGGTTGAGAACGGCGGCTCTAGAGGTTGTTTGGCCTACTGGCCCGAAATCTTGCAACATGTGGGAGCAACTCACAACTTACACCACCATACAGACCTGCCAATAACAGGACTGGATATCATTTTAGCACAGCGCACATTCCTAGGCAAGTGTAGCATTTGTCATGCTAAAATATGGGTCGAGCTACCCAGTGAAATATAAATTGCGAAAACATTATTTAATTATTTCACAATTGAGTTTCATATCCGCCATGAAAGGCTGCCAGCTGCGCATCGCCAAGGTCGTGCAATCAAAGGTCTTCAATTTTCCGCCAGGTGAATTTCTCCTCGCTTTCATCAGTGATAAACCTCTTCAATGCATGGCTAGAGTTTATATATATATTTTTAAATCATCAACTCGCTCAAGTACTAATTCAAACACAGATAGAAATGTATTGCAATTGTCGTTTCATCAGCTCAATATAGCCCCTTTGGCAATTTCCTCTTTAGAACTTTAAATCTAAAAATAAAAACCACTAAGATAAGTATTTATCCCAATTAACGTTTGAAAAATGCCGCTTTGCTTTTCGTGAGAACGCATCATTTCACGAGCCAATGAGCTGCGCAGCACTTGTGGAGGTTCACGGTTGCACTGCGACCTGCTTCTGTGTCGTACCACGTGTTGTCGGGCACGATGCCCGACGTTTTGCTCCACGTGCGAGGGAGAGATTTTCAGCAGAACTCAGTTCCTGAAGCTCCCAGCGCATGGAGCAAAATGTCAGACGTCGTGCCGAATAACACGCACCCCAACTCGAAAGCACATCGGAGTGCGACAGCTTGACGGGACGGTTTGATTCCACATGCCAGGACAGAAGACTTGAGGGCCAAAGTGAACCGTTACATCTCGTCACTGCAACACCTTGCTATGCAACAACCCAAGGTTTTTTTTTTCTTTCTCTCAGGTGCAATGCAACACCAAATTGGCTCGAGGTAATTAATCTCAAACCAGGTTTTATTTTAAGCACACCCTGGCTGCATCACCTGCAAGCTGCAAGCCGTTCACACCTCTAGCAAGAGGAACAATCTCACAAAGCACAGTGCACGTTTCCCATTAACAATGACACCATTATAATTGTCTGCTCCGTCCGAGGCAGCTCCTCGGAGGCTTAACTCCCGTGTCAGAGCACCGAGTGCCGGTTACGATCGAGGTGCCCGGGTCAAATTCGGGAAGCCACTCTTGTAGCTGAATCGAGTTCTCACGTGCAGGCGGTTGATGGTCTCGGCCCAGTCACCAGTGACGCCAGAAAGCCATCATAATAAAGAGGGTATTGACGTTAAATACAGCTCTGTTGTGGGCCCTGTGAGTTAAACGTCTTGGTTTGATTGATACGTGATAAACACCACAGTATTTGCAGGGCAGACAGAAAGTGTGCTGCTCTAGTGAGACTTTACGGTGTCTATTGAAGTTACTTCAGTGACAATATATTGTGGCTTGTTCTCCCACACACGGTGGCATACTGCTCACTCGCTCTGAGAGTACCAAGTAGAAATATCTCCACCTCGTCATATAATACAGACAGCACGATCAGAATACAGTTGGGGGGGAAAGAAAAAAAAATTACAAGAGCATAATTTTAAATTCCAAAAATAACTTACATAATAATGCCAATTATTTGTAATAATGGCAATTATTTAGCCAGGAAAGCCTCACCGGGCCCACAGATGTTTTCTGAAGGGTCGTGTATTTTGCCAAAATGCCTCTAATGAGTGTTTTTCCGACGAGAAAAAAGCGGAGAACCTGGAAAAAATCGACACGTACAAAGAATAGCACTATGGCTTTAAAAGATAAAGGCAACTAATAGGTAACATTTGGGCAATGGTCCGTGTTTACAGCAGAGACAACATACTGCTCTTCTCTCTCTATCTGCTCTGAAGAAGATCACCTGAAACATTACCTATTATGTACTTTTTCCTTATTGCTGCCTGTGCTTGCACACCACTGCCAATGCAATATCACCACGTAATTAAGGAAAACATTATCAACCTAAAATTATGTTTGAAATAACACGTTTGTATTAAAATTAACATTACCCTGACACTGCACAAATTACTTCCGTAGCATTTTTGTGGTATCGCAGGAATCCAACACCCAGAGCTTGCAAGCTCACATGGTATTTTTTGCTGTGATAATAAACATCTATCTAACATCTATCTAAACACAACGCGGTATATCTAAACACAAAGCAGTATTAATCAGGGTGGCCACTGGATTTGAACCGTGAACCTCTGTAAGAAGCAGCCAACACACGACCACCAGGCCTCGTCACCGCCGCTGCACGCACTGAACGTTGCAGTGAGCCTTGCAGTGAACCTTGCAGAACAAGAATATGATGATTGCCAGTTTTCTTCGCTCGTCAACACCGAGGTGTAAGCGTAGGTCCCCTCTCGTAAGGCTCCAAGTCAGCAGCTCAACACGCTGCATTAGTACCCAAAGTCACGCAGCCACTCACCCACAGACTCCTTTTCATCTGCCCTGCCTGTCACTCCACCAAGCCATAACAGTCAAACTGCCATGACAACCAGATTTAATATATATGGTATACATGAAGGGTGATCCTTCAATAATCCACGATTCGCTCCCCTGCAGAGCGTGAATATTAACAGCGGAAGTTACAACCCCTGCATTTATATTGCGTTACATTATTTACCCATTTATTGCAATGTCAAATAAGCCCGACTTAACGATTGTGAAGCCGGTGGCTTCTTGCTTAGGGGAAACGATGGTGGAAATCAGACCGGCCATGCGTAGGCACTCGCAATTCCGTCACACGATAGCGATCTGAAGCGGAGAAATGTGCACCAAGCAGCATTTCTGATAAACAACATCAAGGTTTACAAGTCAGATTAGCTACTGTTAAACGCTGCTTACGTGTATGCGTGCAAAGCCCAATCTTACAATGCAGGGGGCACAACAAGCCTCACTGCTGATGAGACCCAAAAGGTCAAAACCAGTCTTATATTCCACAATAACCTACTCTACCTGTCCATTTCATTTACCTGTCCATTTACCTGTCCATTTAACCTCGTGTGCTCAGCCCTTTGTCAATCCACTGCTGGATGAAAGCCTAGGCATTGTGTGTTGGTCAAGGGAAGCTGTTTGACCGTACTTCATGGTGGTCAGTGCGGGCTGGTGAAGGGGGTACAGATGACCTATATCACGCTACAACACATGTCACTTGATTCAGAGGCACGAGAAACCACAGACAAGCTCAAAGGCGGCCAGAACTGGCGCCAAGAATTGCCCAAGCTCTGCAGTCTTCTACTGGGATGTTTGGCCAACTCCATTAATGACGGTGATTAATCCACTTGCTGTACTGCAATCTCCTGGCGAACCTGTGCTTGGTGACCTTGATTGCCACGAGAAGGGAATATCGCGACATCTGTGTGTTCAATCCAACCCCGGTCACCACAACGCCAGATTGCAGGGATTCACCACTACTGCCCTGCGAATATCACTCACCAGGTATCGAACTCAGGTGGCCAGGTTCACGGTGCAATGAGCCTCTACGTCATTTCACGATCCTAACAGCGCGCATACGACGGTTGTCCTGTCAATTGGGATACGGTTTCCACGTTGTATTATCTGCGTTAATAATATACACGGCTTTAATGGTGCACGATCGTTAATTTGATTAATTTATCTCGGATGGTGTTCACTAATGGGCTGATTTTCTTTTGTTATGAATATAATCTTCACGCACGGCACACTGCGTGTGCAAACACGCGTTGACACACAACGTACAGAACACGCACAAGCACATACAAATTAAGCAACTATGTAAGCACATTCACATAATTGTTTGTGTGTGTATATATAAAGCACTGTACACACACAAATTATGGATAATTGTATAATTGCATACACAAACAACCCAGATGCTTTTCACCACTTAAGGGCATTGGCTGGAGATGCGTTTGGACAAGCTAATGCCCATAGTAGGCAGTACAGCAAGTAGGTTACACATACACACACACAGATATTTGGTGCCAAGTATGAGTATTATGTAGGGGAGTAATTAACGTCCACTTGCAAGTGAGTTCTCTGATTTGTGCGGCAAGGTGGCACAGTGGTAACATCTGCCCCTCTCAGAAAGAAGGTCCTGTCCGAGGCGGTTTAATTCCCGCCTCGGTTGCCTTTTTTGTGTGGAGTTTGTGAGTTCTCCCCCTGTTCTGCATGGGTTTCCTCAGCGTTCTCCGGTTTCGTCCCACCTATAGGACATAGTGTCTGGCGGATTGGCTCCGGCTGTCCACGCGGCTGCCTCCCCCCACCTCTCTTTTCTCCAGCGGGGAGAGCAAAGCAAGTTACAATATCTCAGGGCATCAGGTGCAATTTAGTCAGGACAATTAACCTAGGCAGCATGTCTTCGGACTGTGGGAGGAAACCGGAGCAGCCAGCGAAAACCCACGCGGACACGGGGTGAAAGTGCAAATGCCACACAAAAAGGCACCCAAGTCGGGCATTAAACCGGGGACTGTCTTGCTGCGAGGCGGCAGCGCTACCCACCGCGCCGCCATGCCCCCCTCCCAAACACGATCCGAGTCGCCGAGAGCTTGCATCGCTGCAGCCGGGTACCCGGGAGTGCGCACGCGAACGGCCAATTAATCGCTCCGTAAGGGTGACCCGCTCGGGGCGGTTGAGGCGGCAGGGACGGCACTAACGAGACAACAGATCTATCACCATCTGTGAGCGAGCAGCGCAGGGCCGCGGTGTTAATCACACCACTTACGACGCACCGCCGCCGCTGCGCGCTACAGCGAAAGCCATTCTTCAAGATTGGCGCCACTTAGCATCAGCAAAACCACACCGCAATTGTCAGCCTAAATGCACCTACACCCAACGGGATGACAGTAATGGGAGAAGGCTTTTATATACCTACCTTAATAACACGCATTACACAGTCTTCATCTGGGTTGTATTTGTCATTTGCCTTTTTTTTTCCTCTCCCTTTTTATCGTTAATTCGTGGGCGGTTGTGTGCTTTTTTTTAATCAGGGCAAGGCGGAGGATGAAGGGGGGGGGGGTGGTTTATTGCAAACCTCGGCATGGAACCATGGCCAGATGGTTAATTTTGTTTAAAGCGCTGCACGAATCAAATACCAAATGTCCCTGCACTTGCTGTCCACACAACACCATCCAGTTCGGGGAGTCATACGGCATCACCGTCGTTCCTGACAGACGCTACTTTCACACACATATATATTCTGGTATGAATACCAGCAATCTATATATAATGGAACAAGTGTTTGTGTATATATGTCCACACTGAAGGTCCTGGGTTTGAAACCTTTACAAGCGCACAGTTTATCGACGCAACACAAAAGCTTGTATGCTTGATTTCAGCTTTACTTCCCACTTACTGATTACTGTTCTGCAACTTTAGATAGCGAGGAGCGATATTCACAAAAGAACATCGCGAAGAAATGCAGGTCAAAGCGTGTCAGCAGAAATTGTCAGCGACAAGATGCGTCAGAAAAACGTGTCACACGCTTGGAACAAGATCGCCCGTAGGGAGGATACTTTGCAACTAATGATGATGAAAATAAATGTGCTTTTGAGCCCTTGGCTAATCCACTGCTGGATGGTCTCCCCAAGCTTAATAGGTCTGTGTAGGTTTGAAAAAAGTGGGTACGACCACTTTATATCACTCACTAATGATGTTAGTCATGGCTAGGAGCCAAGGCTTAAGGCACAGTGAGCTAACCAGTGCCACTGCTCTTTTTGAAATTGTATCCTTGCTCTATTTAAAATGTGCTTTTGTAATAATAATAACTTTAAAAAATAAAGTAGAACACTTTAAAAATTTCAAAACGCACCCAATCTCCTCTGATTCCGAAAGCCAGGCAAGCTTGAATCCGGATAGCAATTCGATAAGTAAGGGGTGTTACAGGCGGCTGTGGAGTGACGCTGTGGGCAGCAGAGAGCCGTACGGCAAACCCGATTGCTGTTCTGTACTTCTATGCCAAGCCGCAGATGTTACCACTGCGCCCTGGGCCAACCCGCGCTGAGCAGTGTGGCGAATCATAGTTAAATAACCCCAACGACCCACACGGTGTGAAAAACCACCTCATCCGGCAGCTGGCCGACAAAAACGGCTCGAACCGCGACAGGGCTGCACGTCCGACGATGCTTCAGCGCGTATCCGCGAATCAAAACACGCGGCGCAAACTCACGAGCCGTTTTCGCGCGCCATCATCGCCGCATCATCAGCGCACCAGCGCGCTTCATTATCTGTCGCGAGCCCCTGTGCGGCGTTAATAGACTCCAAGCCCGGGCTGGTTCTGAGCAGCAAAACAACAGTGCGCCAGACTGCAACGTCTTCAAAACAACCTAGCACGTGCAGTCCTCAACATCAAAGCGACCGACCGACCAACCACAAAATGCACGGGCACTACACTGGCCACCCATCCACCAACGCATCACTTACAAAATAGCAATAATATGCCACCGCGCTATCCACACAGGGCACCCTAAATACCTCGCATCGCTACTCCGGCCACTCGCCTCAACACAATCCCGCACTCTACGCAGCTCACCGCAGCACCTACTCCGCACACCGCGCTCGCGCACAACCTTCGCACGACGCCGATTCTCGGTCGCGGCACCCACAACCTGGAACAGCCTGCCACACCTATTACGCCTAACCACAGTCCCCCACAACCTTCGAAAAACTTTTAAAAAGTCACCCTTTCACCGACTCACAACAAACCGACTGAGCCAGGCTCCGCGCCTCCGAATCAACAGGTGCAACGCGCCCGGAGAAAAACGCGCGCGTTGCGAATATATATTATTATGATAACGCAGCAACCGGGCATGCACACGCCGCCACCATCGTTCCATCGGTGGCACGGGGGCGGAGGGCGACCGGCAGGGTTGCATTTTCTTGCCGTCCGTATAACATTTTAAATTCAGTGGCAATTGCTGTTTGGGTGTTAATTGTCACCGGGGCCTCTGCGAGGCGCTGGGGCGGGTCTTGTGAACCGTGTTGCGACGAGCGGCGTTTATTGTTTGCTGTGCGCGGCATCGTTAATGCGAGCGGTGTGCGGAAGCTAGGCACGCGTGGCGATTCGCTCCTGCCGTTTTGCCTTCGTTTCGGCTGTTCGTACGGTTTTGCACGCTCCGTTAGCTATCTATAAGGTTATGCTGACATGACCTCGCACGAATCGTGAAAACATATATATTCCTTCACGGACTACTCGCAATTAACGTAAAGGTACGAATCTATTTGCATCGGCGCACCGCTACACGCCCGACGGCCGTGTAACAAACAACCGAAACAAGACGAAGGTTGCCAGCGTTTCGTGCAGATATTAAAGCACACAAAGGTGACAAAATCCCAAACACGCACGGACGAAGACCGCATTTATAGGTCGGGTCAGCCTGCCCCAGCAAGCATTGTTAGGGAGCACCTGTTCCAGGCGAAACGGCAAACAAGCCGGTGGGGAGATTACCGGGACACCTGACGAGCGAGCGCGGATGTATTGTACCCCCAGCGCTAGTGTTGACACGGGTGAAGTACGACAGAGGTCTCTGGTGTGTTTTCGGGGTCGCGCCGAGTGCCGCTCGGCACGATGTCCCACGTTTGGCCCGCGCGGAAGCTCTGCCAGCACGTGGAGCGATAAGTCGCATCCCGGAGCTGTGCCGCACAACGAAGATATCCTACCCCGTACGGAGCACTCTGTGGGCGGCAACTGCCAGCGATGCTCTGGGTGAGGAATGCAATGCGGCTGGATGGACACATTTCGTTTTGTTACCTGCCGCTGCCGCCCTCCGTCAACACCGGGCACGGAACGGTGCGCCGCTTCGTCGATTATTCAGCTCGCGATGCACAGCATCCGATTGTGGCACGTGTGAACGGATTATTTCCAATGTTTTCAAACGATATGTAAAGTATATGCAAATGTTACGTTTAGGCTACCGGAGCAATCGAGACTGTAAGAAACGGCACGAAAAACAAAGAGAATAAAAAGAACGGAGATGATTAGAAAATGTTAAATATATGCCTGAATTACAAACCACAACGTTGACATTTTCATAAATTGCTCGGAGGTGAGGAGGCGGTGATATTATGACATGCCTGCTAAATTCAACGCGTGCTTAGGTTGCAGTCAGGTGTAGGCGAGAGATATCGAAAAAACACAGCCCCAAAGAAATCTATGCAGACTGAAACAAGACGATCGCCGTACAGTGCACTGGCGAGGCAATTATCACCCTGTGCTCTTGTTACGACACCGAACAAAACGAGTGAATATGTTATTCTCGCGAGGGTGACGCCGGGATACCGCAACAACAACTGCGATGTGTTCCGTGAGAACATGGACAATCCAGAGAGATCAAGACGCGCTAAAACGCTAAAACGGATCAAATTGCTGCGATAATGGAATCATTGGATCATTGGTCCGGACTGAATGAAATCGCTCACGGAAAGTTAAGCTAATTGCAGCGTAAATATTTACCAAATAACGGACGGATCGTAATCTTTTTGATTATTGCTAATTAGGGTGCAGTGCTTAAAAATTCAACAATAACGGTGGGGCAATGTCACGGTGCGAATGACGGGGCAACCTTCGTAAATTAAACAAGGGGGACGACAAGTCAAAGCGTTCACCAGGAAAGAATACGTGACAGGTGACATTTCGGGCAGTGGCCTCCTGCTTTGAAGAAGGGTCATTGTCCAAACTGGCAACCTGCATTAACCTCACTCCCCATCCATCAATAAAACACTTACGGCTACAACGATGATCTTGGGGGAAAAGCAGAACACCCCTCAGGCAAGCACCCTGCGCTTCGAGCACCGGCAAACAAGCGATGGTCATTTCGGTTTTTTCCACTTTTCATTATTATTATTATTATGTTTAATGATTGTTTTGTTTGGCTTTAGGATGCATCGGGCGACTGACTTAACGGAAATTGCACATCTTAGTTTGCAATCGCCCGGCCATCTAATTGCATTCGGGACTGTCTGACATAACACAGACCGCAGCAACCCGAACAGGATGAAACAACAACGCAGGCATCGCATTAAACCAGCAGAGTGTCTTCTACACAAGTTACATTTGGAATACCCACTCTGAGCTATTGGCCGTATTGCATCACTGATGTTTGGTTACGGTCACTGTTTGGCCATTGCTGTTAGCATCGTAAGGAATGAGGTGTAGGGGAATACAGAACACAATGTGGATCGATGCAGTGGTAACAGGTCTAGAACGGAACGGAACGTAATACAAAGTGGTGATGCTGAATATGGGAACCGTGGCTGAGAATTGTTCCGTTCAACAAGCGGTAGCATTTAAAGCTAATTTCCATTTTTAATGTGAATTATGAACGATGACAACACAAGGGGGTGGTTGACAGGATTTTAATTAAATGAAAAACTAATAATTTCGAGCCCTGCTGGATGAAAGCCTCCCCATGTTACGGCTGTTGTGCGAGCTGTTTGACCATACTTCACCATGTTTCATCATGCTGGTCAGTGTGAGTTGATAAATGGGTTGCACAGGACCTGATCAAGTATCACGCTCCAGTGATGTTAGCCATGGCCAACGGTTTAACTCGGGTCTCTAGATTTATAGTCCAGATCGCTAACCAACCCTCTTTAATGCAAATAAGCACTCATAAATGTTTACATCGGTCCTCGTCACTGTTAAACATCTCTTGGATTAAAAAATATATAAAATAAAAAAACATGCATCTATTGCTGGGGTGGAGTCGGCATGGTGCAATCGTTCGCACAATTGAACTATGAACCCGGTGACTCAAGTTTGATTCCCAGCCAAAGGTAACGTCATCGGTGAGGGGTATCTGTACCAGCATCGGGAATTCATCCAGCAGTGGAAAGGCAAAGGGCTGTAATTGTTTTTTATATGTACAGCTACATACGCACACGCAAAACAAAAATGTATAGCCACCGTTCAATATTGCTCATGACGCTCCACTGCTGGATGACCATCGCGCTTCGAAGAATCGCAAAGAAGAAGATGACGCTCCACCCCCACAGACACTGGAAACCTCTGTCATGAGTCATAAAAAAAACCTATGTTTATCATGGGTATTCAAGGGAATCAACTGCTGTCAATCTATTATGTGAGTGTTTGACTAATTCTCAAGATTCCTTTAGCGAGTCATTTTGCAACTGAAGCTGGTCGCATTTTCATAATCCCTCAAAAATTGCCTCAGAGAATTTCCTTACAGGTTGCTTTTTCTGGTGGTAGGGGGGGGGAGGGTCAGGTTGAGTAAAAGTGTGATCTTCAAATTATTATCCTCTTGACAGCTGAGATGTTGTCGCATGAGTCACTGGCCAAAGTGACGGAAACTGTTGCCACCGCAAATCATTTGCAGCACTGGCTGTTGCCACATTCAGTCTGGATTTACCAGACCTGAATGACGGACAAATTACTCTTTTCAATTACCAAACCCAAAAGAAAATATATAAATAGATAAAGATAGAATGATGGCTCAAATGCTAGAGAGGCATTCGCACACCACTTGACATTCCACTCATTTAAATTCCGGGCTACAAATTACTTAGTTGCTGACTTGCAAACCGTAGTAAGTGGAGGTGGCAGGGTTGCTTGGGGGTCAGTGCAGTGAGCTGTCTCAGCTGATCTCCTGGCTTCCAATCTGGGACTCAGCTACCTGCGATTAAAGTGGATTTTTAAATACAGTCACTTTATGGCCTCTACCCGGTCACACCAATGATAGTTGACACATACAATCTTACCATTTTCAATTTAGCTTTAGAATTAATTGGGCAAAACACTTGTGTGAGTTGGTCTCCATATTGTGATGCGCCACTCTGTGAGAATTCCAAACGGATGTTGCATTACGTCATGACCTGATGTGCGACGGCACAACTACCATCTTCTTCTTTGTGATTCTTCGAAGCACGATGGTCAGCTTCTGGACACAACTACCATAAAACTGTGGAAGAAACTAAAAAAATGGATACAAAAATCATGTAGACTAAATTTGCTTGATACGGTACAATATTTCTTTACAGGCACTGCTTGGTACGGAAGGCTTAACGCATTCCGTGGTAAAGTCTTGTAAGCCAAAACAGGTGTCACAATGTATTGCAAAATCCAATGTGTTGTTCATTCTTTTATTAGAACAGTCTAGACCACGGCAACATCAGCACCGTTAGCCAAGTTTGCCATCTATGTCCATTCGTGCGATAGCTTTGACGTTGTTTTACGTCTGGAACGAACGGACGCCCACAGAGCTGGTTTCAAACCCACGTCACGGTTGCTGTTTATCGGACTGCCTAGGCAGGTGCGACATTTTGACCGACGCTCATCTCAAACCTTCGCCTCTCACCCACCCCCCTCCACCCATTCTCCACAACTAACGAATTATGAAAGCCCATTACACCGGTTTAATTTCGCAATCATTTTTTACACACGCAGGCAAATTACATAATGTTAACGTAGTTTACCTTGCAAAAATGTACAAAAAAAACTAATCACATCAATCGGCAGTTTAATACTGAATTATGCGTCAAATATAATGAACCCTGACTCATGATGCCGTAGTTGCAAAATACTACTGCTGCGGCTGCTGATGGGACTGTGACTGATGCTGATGCCACTTACGACTGCTGTGGTTACTAAGGCTACTGTGCTACTGCTAATATTATGACAACTGAGCCTAATATTCCTCCTAATGCTTATACATTCATGACTACTGCTGATAATATTAATAGCACTACTGCTTCCACCTAATATACAGTGCTCCCTCACTTTACAACGGCCTCACAATACAATGATTCACTTTACGATACAGCCTCTATAAGAACATTAGTATCACATTACGATCACATTTCAATTTACGATACGCGTCACGATATGGATGCGAGTGAGCCTGGGTGGCACAGCAGCCAATCCGCGACGCAAACGCATGTCGCGTGGGTGGCTTCTCAGCCAATAGCAGCGCTCTTTAGTGTTCACGTCTCAGAGTTTACTTGTCTATCGTTTGAAACACGTGTGTTCTGCTCTTACCGTACTATTTATCCTGCAATTATTTGGTCTCACTTCACGATGGTTTCACATTATGATACGTGTTCTGGAACGGATTAATATCGTAAAGCGAGGGACAACTGTAACTCCAGCTGTTGCTACTACTATGACGACTGCTGTTGCTGACGCTAACATGGCTACAGCTGCAGATGCTAATATCTATATATAACGCGGCAGTTGGGCCGTCATGCGACAGCTCTGCGGAGAATCTCGCCAATCAGCTGTGGGGCTGTTCTCTCGGCTCCGAGCTGATGGCATCATCGGCATCTAGCGGTGCTTTTGAGAAACAAACCTGGCCTAGGCTGCCAAAGGCCACCGTAACCTGCCAGTGATAATAATAATAATTTACGGCTATTTTGCAATCTACTCCTCAGTCAAGGCTTCCCCCAGTGCCGCGTCAGTTGCTTGACCACGTGTCGCCACGCTCGTGACCACGAACGAGGTCGTCCGTCGGCAGGGGTGCTACTCACTACGCAGCCGAGTCGTTGAGCTGGTACTCGTTGGCACGGCCGAAGCAGGTCTTGACGCCCTCGTCCATCCACAGCCGCTGGATGTTTCCGGCGAGCTCCGGCGTGAGCGCCACCTCCTCCGACGAACTCGCCAACTCAAACAGCTGCCGGGCATCGTCCTGCGGGGGGGAACAAAGTTGAGGACGAGCGGATGGGGCGTTTGTCGCTCGACATCGAGACATCGTTCGGCGCGTATATTCCGATTTGCGTTCACATTCCGCAGGTTTAATGACGAGAAGTCTAGACGGACGGCAGATCGATACACCGAGAACGGCGCAGTTTATAAAGTTGCAGGAAGGCTTCGACGTCAGACTTGAAAAAGTGCTAATTGCAATCAGGCGGGAAGACAGAGGCGGTGAAGAAGTTTAATGTAGCAGCACGGGGCTTGAACGATGAGGAAAAGTGCTCTGGGTGGCAGGTTGGCAGGGCACAGACTATTGTATCACGTCCATACGACGGGTAAATCTAAGTGGCTATGCTCCTTGCTATAAATATTAAAATGTAAAGTCAGAAGGCGTAAACCATCGTCTTGACAGTACACGACAGAGAAGCATATTAACGTGATCAGGGCTGGAATGTTTTAGTGGAATGTGGGAGGGAAACTGGAGGATGGTGGGGAGGCAGTGGAGGTTGAATGACCCGGACTGGAAGAAATACAAAATACAAAATAACCGTGACTCAATATTGCACAAGACAGGCAGCAACTTATCAACTTGCAAACATATGTTTTCCGTAACCTTACAAAAAGATGTTCAAAGTGTTATGAATCGCTAAAACTCGAGATGAAATACCAAATACTTTAACACTGAAAAGAGCTGACTCGACTATAAAAAGTAAAACTTCAACAAAATATTGTAAAAGCCGTGCAGAGCATATCTGGGTAGTAGATCGCCTTGCCACAATATTGTTTATCACAATGCAATATGATATCCATTTTCACAAGTGATGATTAAAAAGACATTAGTTTCCCAGAAACTCTGTAACTGGACTTTGGGTTTTAATTGTTTTGTTGATATGGTTTGCCGTACTTCACGTATGAATAACGATTATCTGAAAGTTCAGCCAGCCAAGTCCAGGCAGCTTACTCCTTTAACAATCGCATTATAAGCTTTATTGCTTGCAATGCACACACTGTCAGCTATACAGCAATGCAATTGAATTAATTATGAATATGGTGACATCGAATAACAAGACCGTTAATTACTCTGAAAAACATTAAGTCGCACAATACATTATTTAACGGGTAATATAAATTCATGAAGAAGTTGTATTGTTGTGTTTGCCATTTCATTATCGTTTAATTAAAACAATTAAATATTCAAAACATAAAACGAGCAACGACATTTGTGACCCTCGGGTGAAAGGCGCGATATAAATGTTATTATTATTATTATTACACTATTTGGGAAAACCGACGATGGAATTACCTAACTCTAACCCAATCGCTGCGTTGTGTTTTTTTGCCTGGATTGCAGGTGATGTCACACCTTCTCAACAACCAGACCTGCATATCGGATATGAGAATGGCTTTTTTGCTGATGTGTTTATACATTGCTCATCGTCACACAGTATGGGCCAATAGAGAAGTGGTCGAACGGAAGTCGTGAGTCTTGGTAAACGACCGTCACCTCCGCTGTAGCCTCGCTCCTCCGCACCGCACGGCATGGTACACAGAGCAAGACTGGCGATGCTCACGCGTACAGTAACGCACAGTGTTACATTTTAATCCTGTGACATGCCTCGCCACGCGGCGGCAGCGATTTCGAAGTTGCCAAAAAAACGGGACAAAGTCCGCGACTGTAGTCGTACATGATTAATGCCAAAATTCCAGCACACTGCGACATTGTTTATCCCCTGTTACTATTCGGCCAGTTGTTTTGGAAACTGTTTGCTGCCACGGGCTCCAACGCGAGCGAGCGGAGGGAAGGAAATGCCAGCCAACGGGAAGCACGGAATTAAAATGGCATCGAGCATTTGTAATTCGCTTCTGTGCGTTCATTTCCTCTCACGCGGTCATTTTTTTTCTCAAGTGCGTCAGTGTCCTTGGAGATGAATCCACGGCGCAGGAATTTAATAGACAGCCACGACACTCGGCCTGTTAGCAGCTTACTCTGCCCGATAGCAATACATCACTTAACAGCGCAGCCACCGCAGAGGCATGACAAGTCTTGAGACTTGACCAAATGAAAGTAAAATGAGCTGCCAGCACTTGATATAAATTCATAAGCACACATTATTATACAACCCTGCCATCAATAGATGCGTGTACAATATGTGCGAGTTCTGACCAAGGTCAACCCCATCATCACCGCAATCATAATCCCTCACGGTGGTAAAATAAGTACCGCAGGGTGAGTGGTATTGTATGGTAAGTCACGGGTGGTATTACTCCAGACAAACTGGTCCATGTCATGGTAATGTGGAATTTCCACAACTGGCTCTGGGCAGGTAACAGGCAAGACTGCACAACCCAATATTAAAAGCAACATACGAATAAACTTACATTGTTAAAAATGCCAGTCCTGTGATACAGTACTGTTTATAACTCACTCCTGCTCTAACACACGTTTTTTTAACAGATACCGTAAATCTTGAAAGGGCAGAGACGTAACTAATGTTATGGAAATATCTAAAAAGAACGTGCATTGTACGGCAAATGCATTATATTCCACGAACTATAAATCATTGCCACCTCACGTGCAGGCCATAACAAGTGTAATGGCGCTACCTTGAACAACAACGTGAGTACGAAGGAGGGCCCTTCGTACACAACACATTAACGCGGCCAAAAAGGCGCCACAGTTAAAAAAGTAATGTAATGGAAAGAAATCGCAACCTTGATGTAGGTTTTCACGGCTCGATAATGCTCCCAACGTGTGAGGCGAAACGTCGCGAGGGAGCAAAGGAGATTGCTCGACACGGCTATCCCGGAAGAACAGCTCTGAAGAGCAACCATCAAATCACCATCCTTTTACTAACATCAAATGCGGCAACGTGTGGTTGATTAAAATGCTCAATGGGTGGACAAACACACACGGCCAGCGTGTGTGTTAGGGAACACAGTGGCAATAAACACAAAATCTCAGCCAGGTGCAACAACAAAACCAATGCTACAATCACTCGCTGCAGTGCGACCAATCTCCATCACGCGAGAACATCCCCACTAGCCTGCGGTACACGCAAGCCGCTTCCTCTATCGCTCAGCCACATGGCTGGGTGCACAAACATGGCGCCTACAGTTAGTACTTCGTCCTGATAATAAGGCCATAATGATAACGACACTGCCCCATCGCATACAAGGTAAGGCTATAAAAAAAAACTATTTTCCTCCTGCAGCTATTTAATAACCTCTGATGTACGACTTATCGGAACATGCACATTGAATGCCAGATTCAATTATTAAAATAATGAGCTTTTTTTTTTAAACCATCCACAAAAGCCTTTCTCTTCCCCCATTTCAATTAGTTCAAGAGGTACCAATGAGATTGTCAACACCGTATGCAATCACAGAAATTTAATGTTAAGACTCCCAATTCTGAAAAAATGTGCCTGCTCATTTCCACTTTTTTTTTTATTTCATCAGAGCTCAGCTTATGCTCATTTAGCAGGTTTCACACCGCTTCTGTCGGAACGTCCGAACCGAAAACAGGAGCCATCCCCTGTTGAACAAGTCATCACAAAGCCATCGTCGACTGACTCAACACATTGGTCAACACCACTGCGGCATTGAGAGCAAAAAAATATAAAACTGGCTACATTTTGGGCAATACATCTTCTTCGTCATAGCACATGCATCAACGTCAATTAGACGGTTTGTCCGTGGAAAGTGCGCTAATCCCACCGCAGGCCTCGCGATGCCAGCCAACTTGAGCAACCGTGATCGCACGTTCATCGCCCTCTCAGGACGACTCCCGATTGGTTTCACCGCCCAGCGACTGTGAACCGGATCTTCCAGACGTGGGGGAGAGGTCCCGGGTACTCATCAATTACGCCCGGGGGCTGTCTCCTCGGCAGGCGCGGCGTTACTCACGGCTCGGCTGGCGTCGGAGAACTCGATGCGGAGGTTGCCCATGGCGCGTATGATCGCGATGATCGACTGTATGGTGTTGCTGTACACCACGGCCTTGTACTGCAGGCACTCCTCGGGCGTGTAGCCGTCTTCGTGGATAATCCTGGAACGCAGACGACCGACGCAACGCGATCATTCCCGCACCCGCCACGAATCTGCGTGCTGTCTGGATTTATGTCAGATCAGGGTGCGATGGAGACAGAGGTTCAATGCAGCTGGGTTCCCCGTGAGTGTGTTAGGCACAAACGTACACACACACACACAAAGACCCCACGTTTTTGCTTAAAAGGTTGTATATAAAGAACAGTGTTGGGTAATAATTTAACGGAAAATGGATTGCGCAAGAATGTGGGACAATGCCGAGATGTCTTTTCTCGACGTGAAAAATCTAATGAATATCTGCGCTCGCACGCAGGTGTTGGTAGTGATTTTTTAATCACGAGCCAACACGCACACGAGCCTGCGCGGCACTAAACTCGCGCCCTCTCATCCAACTCCACGCTCTTGAACCACTTATCCTGCGGCACCTGCTTCCGATTATGAAACGTCGGATGACGCCTACGTCACCACAAGGGCCACATGATGTTCGTAATTGCGTCCGCCGAGCGTTACGCGTAAAGGCTTTGGCAACTGACGTCCGCCAACCTGCCCCGTCACGCGGACGGTCTGCCCTGCGATGATCGCCCGCGTGCGCGCACACGCGCTCTGCGTTAAAATAAAACTTCAAACACGCGGGACGGACGAACTCACTTCATCTGTTTGACGATGGTGCTTTTCCCAGATTCGCCAGCACCTGAAACACAAGAGGAAACGAAACGGCTAATCAGACGAGTGAAGAACAAGCACGACGAATGATTTCAGGATCCAATCTGCAAGTTAAAGATTTTCCAATTGACCAAAAATCTAATCCTGCTTGCCCAGAGGCTGTGATCTGAACACATAAAAACAAATAAAAGCCCATCTCAGCGGAGATAATTCTTCAACGTTTAAGTGTCTCGATCCTTTCGGACAATGTGTGCACTGCTGTCTTTAGGTCCTATGTCCTATAATTTATCGATATTGCTCGACTCTCGGTTAATCTGTCTTGATGTTGTTGACATGCCGTTCTCTCCACAGCCTTGTGCAGCGCTTTGCGACCCTTGAGCAATAGGACCAGGAAGGGAAGGAAACGTGAATGGGCTATTAGACTTAAGTATTGTAATGATAATATTTATAATACATTAATATACAGTACAAATGCTATAAGCGGCTCAAGATGGACTATATGGCAAGAATGTAAACACAATCAGCGCAGGCAGACAAAATAACGAAACCAAAAGAAAACAGGGACATGTGTCGGGCAGATTGGGCAGAGGCACGACCACTGAACAACCCCCACGGACACAGTGACCTGTGCAGTAATGCGAAATTATTAATGCAGCAACATCTCTCATTTTCACTTCTGGAAGGAAAACCGGGATGGTTGATAAGTGATAATTAGAGTGGAGACACGAGGGAAAGAGGTCGGGAATAGTTAATGAGAGCGGTGTTCAGCCGAATCCAAAAAATGTCAGAGGACACATCGAATACGATGCTCAGACTGGACTTATAAAGGAGGGAATCAAGTGTGGACAACTGAGGGAGAGTTGCTCTCAAGAGCTGCTCTTTCCGAATATCCGTGTTGAGAATTCCTCATCTCTCTAGCTGGGCCATTTATTAGCCTTATGATGCCTTCAACATGAGAGGTGAAACATCCAACGGAACACAGGGCTTTCCCAAAAAGCAGCTCTTGTGAGAAATTCTCATAAACCGAGCCATGAAAACCTACATCAGCACAACTGGGGGTGAGCATTCCAAACAGCAGGGGCCGGCAGAGGAGAGTGAGCAACCCCCCCAAAGATTGAAGGTCAACTTTGGGTTTTTACCAAGGGGGCCACATCTCGGCACAAGGGGGCAGGCACAAGCACTGCACAACCGACTGCACTACCGCCAGAAGCTGCAAGGAAGTTGTAGCCATCGCCCTACAGTCTGTGGAGATCGATGTGCGGAGCTCTTGTCGATATCATTCTGAGGTGAGGGCCTGTCCACGCCGCCGTACGGGTCGCAGGGGTTATTTCACCACACTTCACCACGCTGGTCGGTGCGGGTTGAAAGGTGGTGAGTGCAGACGTGGGAGCGTCGCGCGGTTTTATACTGATTTGCCGAACGATAGTCGGACATGTGTAGCTGTTAAGCACATTGAATATAATGCATTCTTGTTCATTTCAAATCGCACGAGGATATCGCTTGCTATTTCAACCAAAGGTCTGGGGAATAAGGAAACAAAAACCAGAAGAAAGTTTTTTTTCTTCTCCTCTCTCTCTCTGTTGTTATTGATTTATGCGAGTCTAATCTTTCACAGGCAGTTCACAACTGCTAACTGTGCCCAGAGGGAGTCTAGTCCACTTATAAAGGACAGCGGGCCTCCCTTTGCACACATATTGAAATATAAAGCGGGCGTGAGAGGGCGAAGGAGAGGTTGGAGGAAAGCTATTCACAAGGGGTTGCTCGTTTGGAGGTCATACGTTCATATTTTGTTGAAATGATCAGCCGTCAGCGAGAGCCGCCTGCAGTTCGGCATTCTTGTTTACCAGACACGCGATGCATTACACGATGTCTGCATGTAAACGGCAAGCGGTACACGCGAAAATGTGAGAACTGCTCTTAAGGGCTGCTCTTCCGGGATAGCCCTGTCGAATTTTACGCTCCTGAGAGCGATTCTCATATCAACGGACGCACGAGAACTTGAGCTCACAGTCGAGGTGAAATAAAAAATAAAGTGCGAGTTGAAAAGTAACTTTATCACTTGAGGTTAATGATTGTTCAAACTTACTAACTTGTAAGTGAGCCACATTAATAATGCATGGTATGCACCTGGGGGGTGAGCGAGCTTTCATCTGGCTGGGAAGCCCTGTAATGAGATTGTTTTGTGCAACACGTTTCGAAAAATTCCACGAATTTAAGGCAACCCCTGCCGCTTACTGATCAGAGCGCGCCACGTGCTACAGCCATTACGAAGACGAACGAGAGTCAGCCAATGAACGCGAAGTTTACCTGCGTCGTTTAGTTACCGCTGCGATAATAGCTTTTAAAAAGAGCCGCATTTATTACCTACAAAGCTCGTTTACAATTCCACAATGCATTATATTTATTCGTGAACGGCCAAATGTTGTGTGCATAGATAATTGTTCTGCACGGATTTGAGATTGGAACGGCCGATGCCATGTGATTTGTTTAAAGAGATCACAAGACTCTAAGCTTTAATGTTCTAATCACCTAAGAAAGGAATGCTGCAAGAGTGTAATTAGTTTAGCCACTCATTACTGTATTAAACACACTGCTAACATTGTAAGATAAGAACGAGTTTGTGTCCTTTTATATGAAGGCATCTTTGTTCCGACCCCTGACATTTAAAACCCTTTAAATACCCATGTATGTTTCCTGGTTGGGCCTAATGAAGCCCTGGTACCCCTATTGCCTGAGAATAATAACTCTCTTTCTTAATAACCATTTTTATAGGTCCTTGACAGACCCTTTTTTTAATAATCCACGTATTTATTATCTTTAAGTATGAGTAGATTTCTTCCTGTAATTAAATGAATGATTAGTTTGTGACATTTCAATAGCGTACTCATTTACATTACGATGCCTCTTTTACAAGCAACGGTTTGTGAGATTAAAATTCATATTTATTTTCTTCGCTGACATTGCACAAACACGCGAATTCAGCCGAGCCGAAATCCATTTGTTGCAAATACGGCACTGCTCAACTGCTATATTTTCTGATATCCTGCAAATCATATCTAAATTATTTTTTCAGTGCACATTCCAAGACGAATACAAACAGCGTGTGCAAATGGACAACCAAAAGAACAGTGGCACATACAGTACCGGTCTCAGCGATGTGCAACAAATAAATGTCAAAACACATGCGCCCTGCATACAAATGGCAGTTCGGACGGCGAACCCACAAATTTGTTAATGAAACCGTGAGCGTTTCATTTCCCACCCCCCATACCCCCATCCTCCACTCGCTTCCACTCCATGGAACTGGGCGTCAAAATGTCATTGACCATGCGGCATTTAACGAGAAGTCTTATCACCGCAGGTCAAGGTAGAAGCGTTCACGTCGCGATCCCTGTCAGGTAGTACTTGGTATTGCCTGCGAATTCTACCAAACACTTCGAAGCCAAGCTGAAAGACAACGATGTCCAGAAGCTAGCCATCGTGCTTCGAAGAATCGCAAAGAAGAAGAAGACCGCAGGCAAGGCGAAGAGTGGCTGGCGGCGGAAGAGGCCTTTGAGATGGACGGTGTAGAGTCTGCTCAGCCGGGTTGGGGCGTGCACAACCAATTAACCACAGCAGCCCCAACACGATCAAAACACTTAAACGGACGCCAAGAGGTATAGGTGCAGCCCTGTAGTCGCTTGCTCAACGCTACTGTTGCCCAAACCCACTTTCACATGCAGACATATTATAAATAGTGGGAGTACTCGACAAATAGGCTGCACACATTTATTCTGCCAACCGCCCACCCCACCATACAGCGCGTCTCTTGAACACACTCTTGAGCGGTGTGCTGGGCCCTGAGATGCTTCGTTACTGAGAAAAACAGAACTTTCAATCTTATGGGCAATTGCGTCATTACCACACTCCCGTGACGTTACTCGCATCCATTTTAATGAAAAGAAATCAATGCAGTGCTTTCACTTGAGCACTCTGACCGAGTGCAAGACAGGAAACTTTTAAGTATTTTGTTCCCATCACCGCAGCTTCAAACTTAAGTAGGTCAGGCTCAGGAACACACAGCCAACGTATGTACTAGGGACGTTTGGCAACGATTCATCAATTTGTTGCGATTTTACTCCCAAACAGATTACCTGTTTCAGACCATGGTGCATGTTAGCGGTTTCTTGTGGCTGCAGGAGACACCCTAACAATAATACTGGTGTTAAGATGATCATATACCAAATAAACACTTCTTTCAAGGCATCAAGTTTGCAATAACCAGACAGGCTTGTGCTAAAACATGCAAACAGTACGCTTTGATAATGATACGCATCGCCCTGGTCAATCCATCTGTATACTGGCAAAAAAGGAGCTCATAGCTAATAACACAGCACTTACAATGCGTAGAATTCAAATTTATTCTTGCTCATGCGATGCCATGCTTGGACTGTGAATTGGAGAATGAACATCAATCTGCAGATCAGTGTATCGTGACACCCGCCGTGTGTACAAGGCAAGGGCAAACGTTTTCGGGCCTGCTCGGTGCTTTAATGAACAACAGGAAGTTGACCTCTGTGCTACTGTGGAATGGGAACTCTGAGTGCTGCCGAACACAGCGTGTATCTTTATGCTCTGTGGGTCTAGAGACGTGAGCTGTGTAGGGAATAGATGCTTTATAAATTATTAACAGGACCAAAACAAGTCAACGTGCATTTAAAGTTGTCCTTTTCAATCAGCTCTAATTTCCAGGTTCGCCGTTAACCTGTAGCTAGATGAAAGGCGTCTCCAAGATTTATTGTTTGACCATACTTCACCACGCTGGTCATGCGGGTTGGTAAAGGGAGGCTTTTCACCATTAGTTCTCTCCTCACTGATGTTCGCCAGGAACAGCATCCAAACTAAGGTCGTGAGTTCGTAGCGCAATGTGCCAGCTACTGTGCCACTGCTCCACGGCACTATCATTGTATTCCATGAATTTCAGCATTTGTCAAGCGGTAGAATTATTTTATAAAAATAGCACATTCTGTATGAATAAACTGGGACTGCTTTCAAGAATGGGTTATGTCTTAAGCAAGAATGCAGACACAAACTAATGTATGCCAGCCTAATCCTGGCCTGGATACGCAAAATGTGCGTCCAATAAGTTCAAGGCAAACCCCAGCAGCTTTATCTGGTCGAGCCTAGTTTCTCTCGTCTTTATGTTGCGCTTTGTACTGCTGGTTTTATATTAAATCCACAGAACTCTTTTCACAAAGCCTCTGAGCTGCTCATGGGCAAGCTTATCTCTAGCTTTTTTTTCTTTCTGGGATAGAAACTGCTGTTGGGATATGGAAATTCCCACACTCAAGAGAGTGTCACTGGATGCTTAATGAAAAGCTCGAGATAATCACCTCTGCAGATTCTGCTAATCCATCCCTATTATTCAGCTAATAAAGGGACAACAACGTTCACAATCTTTCCATTAGCTCGACAATTAAATGGCAGCCAACCGGGTCTAATTTAGTTTTCCTACCACCATCAATACCAATTGAACAATACGATGACAACTTAAACTTCACTAACTTTTTATCGCCTCTATTTTTTGTCCAACAGCAATTATAAGGATGATAATTATTTGCCCAAAAAGGTCTCACCATGTCTCAAGACTCATGTTCAGTAATGGTCCTGAAATCGGGATTATTTTGACGATTCAGTTCAAGATTGTTGTCGGCTTCGTTTGTCATCAGCAGCCTTCTTTTTATCAACTGCTGGAAAAATGCCACTTTCCCTCGCACAATACCGCAAACCATCGCGCTGCGGCACGTGAGCCGGTCAATCACTCTAATTCCACCGAGGTCGACCTGTCAAGCACAGTAGTCCCCTGGCTGCCGTTCACTGCACTCGTTCCGGCTACTGGTGAAATAGCCAGTTCCAGCTACCTGCCCAAGCCCACGTTCCTTTCTCAGTCGTCAAACGCTGTCTCTGATTTGCATTGGTTCTCTGAACCCGTGCGTTCCTCTTCCTAACTGTCGGTGTCGGTAGCAGCAAGATGTGGCTCCTGTTTCTGACACGTAAATAATAATTGACTGTTGAATAAAACCACATCCCTCAGTGTACACACCTATTTGCTTAACTAGGCAGGGCACCCTGAACAGATGGTGTTCATACACAAGACAAAGATCCCATATATATATTGATTTACTTTTCATTGTTGACATGCCGTTCTCGTCGCGGCCCTTGTGCAGCGCTTTGTGACCCTCGGGTGAAAGGCGCTATATAAAACGCTATTATTATTATTATATTGCCTTAACAGACTGTAGGGCAAGTGCACACTCACACAGACGATTTTCTGAACCGGTCCTGGGGCCTTCCCTAGGTCGACTCAGCTTATTATTATTCTGTTTATTATTTATTATTATTATTACAGCTGAAAGGTGCCCAGTGAGCTTGCATTCGGTACAGTAAAAATGGGAAGAGGGTATTGCGATACGACTGTACTGGTATATTTCTATGTATATGGGTACGTACATACATGTGCATATCTAGATACAACGGTATAGAGGGTAAAGGTGAAGACCTACAATTGCTTGCTCATGCCACTGCTGGCAGAAGAGGCTCGACTGGTGGTAGCTCTAGAGAGCCATCCCAGGGGGCTACTCAGCCTCCTCTTTCAAGCCGGCTCGGCATCTCGGAAAAGCTGGGAGTACCCACGCTTTGCCCCACCGCAGATGACCTGTGGCGGTCGACGGCGGTGTACCGGGTGTCGAGGGTGGATTGAAAAACTCGCATCACCCGTCAGCTCTCCCAACCCAGATGTGCACGTACGCAACGGAACACACGCAACAACAAAAAACAACCAGGATGAAATGCAGGTAAATTAATAAATAAACGCTCAGATAATTCCAAGGAGATGCCATAACTTTTTTTGTACACTTTCAAAGGCGCGTGTTCGGTGCCACGTTTCCACATTAAAAGTTAAAACCCGGAGCACATGCGTGTCGACTCTTACGGGAACCAGGGACCGATTTCTTTTAACGGGTTACAGTGTTTGCCATTCATGGGCCCCCCGCGTTCCCCCCAGTGGCTGCGTGGCGGAGTTCTGACTCTGCTCCCAGCTCCTGTTCCGACGCGGTCACTGCGCCTCTATATCGCCGACAGCATCTCCGGCCTGCACGTGTGCACCTAAACCACCAGCCACGAGGAGGAGGCTTTTGGAGCTCAGAATACAACAAGGGGCGTTACCGATTTACACGATAAAGTATTACGCGTGACACGATGTTATAGGATCGGGCAGGGGGGAACGAGGGATTCAGAATCTTTTTTTGGGGTTTTTTTGTTTTAAAGTTGTTTGCAACATTAATTCGATCAAGTTTAAGTGATGTCCTGCTCAAATGAGCATTGAGGCAGTGACAATCTCCGGTTTACAGCCTTGAGCCTGCTGGTGGAAATTCAGAATTAACAATAATAATAATTTATTTTTTTAGGTCACCGCGCAGTATTCGCTCAACTCTCAATGACCCAAACAAACGGGAAGGCAGCCACACGGTGCACTGGCACCGACAGTTGCCCGAACTCCAAGGTCCTCTATATATTAAGATGGTTTCGGCAAATTAATAAGTGTTTGAATGCGGAAGGAAACTGGCGCACCCGGAGAAAACACAAAAGAGTGTGAGGGGGCAACATTATACCCCGTGAAAAAGGGACAGATAATATTAGTCCACATATTGCTGTAACACTTTATCCTGTCAAGCCAGGGTATGGGTCCTCAACACCGACAGGGAGGGAGTTCCGCAACAATTGTCCGATCCACCAACCACCACCGCCCGGCAGAGATGAGGGTTGGTGGATCACACAAATGTTCCTATAGCAGAGGTGGGTCTATCTATAGGATAACCACTATTGATTTACCCTTAAAGTGGCCCTCATTTGATCAACTCCTGATCGATGATAGGCTGAGTCAATCCTTTGGATTCACAAACCTTCCAAAAGCAAGTTGTAAAATTAGCAACACCAAAAAAAACACAACTGCACCTCTGCATGAAAAAAACAATATTTTTTCGCAGTCCGTAGGTCTTTCGTAGTAATGTTCCATAAGAGCGTTTGTTTAGACAGGCAAACTCAAATGAATAAACTTGGAATTCCACACGAACAAAATAGCAGCAGCCAAAGCTATTCTAAACTGTGCGGGGCGGCAATAAAACATACTTTGCTATTTCTGTGTAGGGCTTGAAAACGAGTGTGCAAACACAACGGCGGAAAAACAACAAATCAAGCTACCAGACAAGACACTAACACAATTTACAACTCTCCTAAGTGGAAGCGGTCACAAGGCAGGCCAGCCCTTTTTTGGAGACGAGACATGACATTTAAAGTGTTAAGACTTCTCTCTCAAAGCACACGGGAACAATTGGTGCCACTGTTCCGAGTGGCTCCGAGCAGTGTTGCACCGTCGCTACAAAAGCAGCATTGTGAAGCCGCTTCACCGGCTGTCAAGACAGACGCCAACACGCGGACGCACGGCAGAGCCGGTTTTTTTCTTCTTCTTCTTCAGATTCAGCATCGTCGCAGGGAGGCCAACGTGAGTTCGGCCAGCTAGCGCCGCGTTCAGTCGAGGCCTTGTTTCTCAGCGTTGATGCATCGACTGCGACAAGTGCCAAACGTGCCCGGGGAGCCGTGCGTCGGGTTGGGAGCGCTCCGCTAATCCTCGGTCGCGCCCTCGCTCCGTGCGCGGGGGCACGGCGCCGACGAAACCGCGCACACGTACGTACGGCGCTCGCGTCGTCACTCAGCCGTGCTCGAGCGGTCCCTCGAGAGCCCGGGGGGAGATGGTTCGCAGCGATGCTCCACCACTCGACGACTCACGATGCAATCACGTGGCTCAGCCAGCCAAATATCACAAATTATAGCTGTGTACTCTACAGGAGCATGCGAAGAAAGATTATGCTGCTGAGTGGTCACATCCCCACAACATCCCGAGTCGTGGTAGATTTTTGACCGCACTTGACCACGCTGGTCAGTGCGGACATGTCAAGGAGGGCTACTGAGATTTTTCTGCACTCCCTCTGTCGTCCGCCATGTAAACAGATAGATGTTTATTATTACAGCAGAACATACTCGGTGAGCTTGCAAGGTCTGGATGCAGGATTCCGGCGATGTGACAAACTTTCGAACTAACCAACGCACACAATAATAACACCTCTTAACGGATGGTGGCCACCCACCAAAGCACTGTTCAGGCTTAAACCTGCTTAGCCTCTAATATGTGAAAAGACTGGCTGCATGCCGGGAAGTTTGGTCATCGCCACATTTGTCCAAGGGGTACATAAATAGCATACTACAGCCGATACGCTTGTGTGATAAATCCAAATTAACAAAGTCACAGAGTTTCTCCAAATCCACGTTGGCAACACAATCCATGCCTTGTTGACAAAGCCTCACAGCCCAAGGAGCCAAGAGTATTTGTTTTCTTGGTGATGGATTGAAAAGATGCAAACCGCGGGACTCTGGGCAAAGAGTTAAGCCATTGTGCACTGATGTCATGGGAATATTGACCGCCATTAATTGTGCGGTTGAATACCCTAAAAGAAAACAGGCACTCATTGTATACAAACCGAATGTACTTAGCTTAACTGTACACGATGCTTTTGTCAAGGATCAAATCCATCACATGTGGCCAAATGAAACACCAAGTTCCCCATTACATCTTGAAAGCTCATGCCCAACTCTCGGTGTGAAAAGATTCATCCCTTGCCAGATATCCCATTATAAAAACAATTATTTAAAAATAAATAAGGTGACGAGGTAACGGGGCACTGTTGCAGTTGCTCACCCACACCGCTGCTGGTGAAAGGGCATCTATACTCGAGGAAGCCCAAGACAGACCCTGTAACAAGGTGTTTTTAGCCTACTCTTCGACGCTGGCCATCCATTCATCCATTGTCAGAAACCGTTTAATCCTGTACATGGTCGCGGTGAGCCGGAGCATATCCCGGCAGACACAGCGTGCAAGGCAGGGCTATACCCAGGATGGAATGCCAATCCATCACAAGGCACCGGGGGCAATTTTGTCCGTAGCCCAATTAACCTATGCGGCAGCGTGTCTTTGGACTGTGGAACTAAACCGGAGTGCCCGATAAAAATCCATGAGGGTACGGGAAGAACATGTAAACGCCACACAAAAAAGTACCTGAGCTGGGATTCAAATCCGGGTGTTCTTGCTGTGAGGCGGCAGTGCTACCCACCACGCCACCGTGCCGCCCTACGCTGGCCATACGTCTTAAAAGAGATGGGAATTCCCACACTTTACCCCACCACAAGCGATCGACCGACTTGAACGTATATCGCTCCCTAATGCTACAGGCATCTCGGTCCACCTTACAGGGGACAGCATGCAAACATACATCACATGCGGATAAAATAAAAAGTAGTGGCGTGACACTGGGCACAAGCGGTCCCAACCAGGAACTTGCAGAGGCATGTGGCATAACTCCGAAAACCTAAGCAGCACTATAGCTCCTAAAGTCAGCCTATAATCCGCACAAGCAGCCTGCAACCTGGCGGGGATGAACACACGGCAATGAATAAAACATAAGCTGGCGAAAGTTTGGAGGGACAAAGGGACAGACGACCGAATACTGGAGGGTGGAATAAATATTTAAACAACAGCGCGTCCCTGCACAGAAAATACCACACGCCTCTCCGGCCTTCCCTGCACTTGAGGAAACATCACCTTTTGTGGGCATCACCAATGAGGGCAAGTGACTGACAAACAATGGTCTGCTCCTTCAACCATGCTCGAACACGGGCACCAGGCTAGAGGCTGCAAACGCCTTTAATCTGTTCCTTGCCCCTAGCTGCCATGGGTATTTTTCTGCTGTAATAATAAACATCTAATAATAATAAGAAAAATGGTACGCACGCACACACACCCACGCATCAAAGTTACCGAAGTCTGAATTGGCCCGTTAGCCATCGTCACAAGGTCATCCTTCAGAAGACAAAGCTGCTTTCATACGCATCCAATACTGCACGGTGTACACGCCACTTTACTTATACATGCGGTACGTCAAGTGGCGAATTACGCACAACTGTCTCATTGGACGCACACATTGCCCGTAAGTGAAGGATAAAATGTCAGTCAATAGAGAATACACCAGGTGGCTCGGAGGCAAGAGTGCTGAGCTGGCATTTCTGAGATTCTGGGCCTCAAATGCACATAACTACCCGTCACCGAAAGCAAGTTTGTCAAAGTGCAAGTGAGTTGATGGTGTCAGCTAAGCCACCACCGACTCAGCCCTGCCGTCGGAACGCAGACTTCCCAGCGCTTGGCTCAGACCTGTAAATAAGGTATGGGTGCTGCCCCGTGCACTTAAAAATAGCTTTGCTCTGCTTTGTAGAATATATAAGGTTTTACCCTTTCTGGCAATGAGAGACGTGTTAAGATCTTAAAACACCAAATGGACACCTTTTTGCAAATGTTCCAGTTTGCAAGCAGCCACACACGCTTGTGGCAAAAACATGCAAACGAATGCTATGATAAATGCATTGTCCTTCGAGCTGATTGTCCCAGCACTAGAGACAGCTTTCGTTAGAGCCTAGTCTCGGTGCTTAGCCAAGTGTTGCCAAAAAGGTGCCCATAGTCTAAATTGCTCTGCTTTGTATTTCTTGGAGAATTTATACCACTCACGAGTCTGGGAAGGATTATAATGTCACTCCTGCCTACAGTCTGGAAATTATGATGATCGTGATGATATCACTATTACACAGCTGTTTAAAATGGACAATGACATCACTGCTACCCACACAGAGTCTGGCAGGAATAAAACAATTTGTGCTGCCCAACCCGCCTTCATTATCATCATCAGCAACATATTGAAACCTTAACCAGGAAAGGTGGTAAACGCAGTTCCGTGAGAATCTTGTAAGGATTTAAATACGAGCCTCACTATCCCACAATGTAGAATCCTCCTCAAACTGCCACACAAGGCATTATAAACAATTATTTCCCAATTACGCTGGGTGTAAACACAGCATTTGCCCAGAAGGATTTCGGCTAACATTGCTGCTGCACTCGTCATCACATTACAAGAGTCTGCCTAAAAGTAATATATATTATAAAAGTAAAGAGGCTTAAAATGAAGTCACAGGGCCGTGCTTAAAGCCAGACGACGGTCGGAACAACCGTTTCCACGTGAGAAAACCACAGACACCTGTCTAGACTCGGAGTCTCAAATGAGAAAACCTCAGCTCCAACCGGCAGCTAAAGCCCTTCCTCCTAGCCGACCTAGCGGTTCGGCCTGATTATTTATTTATTCCCTGAGTTTAGTAACTGACCCGCAGCAGTCCACAATGTGTGGTGTGCTAGCGGTGGCACTATGAGCCTGGCGACCCCAGTTCGATTCTCACTCGCGAATAATAACGGGAGGTGAATATCTAAAACCGGTCCTGGGTCTCCGCTAGGCCGATTCAGCTGCTCGCTCAGAGCATTTGGCCCAAACGTCTATTATGGCTATATTGGAGAACGGTGTCTTTGTTGTGGAGCAGCAAGTGGTGCAGTGGGGGTTAGCACACCGCGTTATACATCTGGCAGCCTCAGCTAGAATCACAAAACAATGACCGTCGTGATAATGTACCGTCCAATAATCCCACTGAGAAAAATGATGTGGGAAGGCCTTCATCCAGTCGTGGATTGACAAAATACGGTGATTATGGTCACAATCATTATCACTATTTATAGTAGACAGTCTGTGTGAATATTACTCGCAAGCTACGTCCCATTTTGGCACAGCATAACAATTTTAATTTGTAACTACAAAACACGATGCATTCCCCCTCGTGGGCATACACGAGCTGATCATTATAAGCCGCACAATTTCATCGTGAGAAATGTACTTTCAGAGCAATAAACAACTCATTAATACAATAATCAATGGCACCGGCCGTAATTAACGTGGCTCCATTGGCAGCCGATAGGTAGAGCACAAAGAAGTAAATGCATTACACTCTTATTGTTCACGGCCCTTTGAGATCGTGAAGCCCCAGCTTTATTAAAGTAGAAATGTAATCATTCAGTCCCCCCTCCAAGGTAATAGGTTGTCTCGATTCAGGGTCACGGTTTGATGAAAAACAAAAAATTGCCATCTATTTTCTAAACAATGGAGTAAATGTAAATATAGCAGACACTCATGGCTCCAAGGATCATTTGAACCAATCACTTTATAAAGATTCCCCTATATTTCCTAATAATTAACATTACAATGTACAACGTGCACAGTATTCGTTTAATGTCGATATTTGTTTGAAGAGAGAACGACTCAGAGGCACGAGGAAACCGCAGAGAGGCCGGTGCGAAGGTAGTCACACGGTTAGCCGGTGCCAACATTTACCAGACACTGTGTCCTTTATATTATAATATTATCGGCTAATTAATGAGCATTTTTTTGATATAGTAATAGTAGTAATTTCAATTTATATAGCGCCTTTCACCCGAGGGTCAAAAAGCGCTGCACAAGGGCGGCGAAGAGGACGGCATGTCAACAACGAAATAAAAAAAACAATAAAAACCAAAGCAACAGAAAATAAATGATTAAGGCTACTTCGAATATACTGAAAG
>JAZEWU010000014.1:4443342-4468641 GCA_036362915.1 Geotria australis
GGGGGGTTTTTGACAGTTTAATTTTGTGCAGAAACAAGGCCTGCAGGATTTGCGCGTATAAAGCACCAAACAAAAAAGAAGAATATATTACTAGTGCACACGAGGCACCAAAGAGAATTTAAACACGCAGCACTATGCACATAAAAAAAAACTTGAGCATGAAGACAGAATGTTCCGTTTGATGTTTTCACACACCCTGTGCACAATGCTTTTGAAAGTTCAGTAGACAGCCGAACATAATTTATCAACAACTTTCCGATTGCTTGATGGTCCCCAATTGCCAATAAAGAAACAACATTTCCATCACAGCTGTAGGATGCGCCTCTAACACATGGCTCAGTGTCAGAATTTTTTTGTGCAGTTGGCCTGTAACCAGCATATTTCAATGCCCCTTGATAACACTATAAGTCAAGGCCATACAACACGAGGCATTTTTTGGAAAATTGATTACAAATATTTTCCCATAATCAGACTTGGCGTGAAACAATACCGCAATCATAACTGTGGCTTTACAACGGGCGTGTAACAGTGGCCTGGTATAGAAAGGCTCTGGGGTCAGATAGACGGCCGGTAATTTCAATCTGCATGGGTGGCTCACTGTAAAACTCTGGGTTCCTAATTAATGCAGTTAATCCTGAAAAGCTTCCAAAAGGGGCATTTCAATTTTAATAATGTTTTGGCAGGATGACTCCCTGTTTCTGCATAAAATCTAACGCATGCTCCCCAATGTGGGCAGCCGCTCAAGCTCAGCGAGTTGAACATCTCAACCCAGGCAGCCACTGACTGTAAACAATAAAATACAATTAGATTTCGTTTTGTGCTTGGTTTGGCTAAATTCCAGCCTTGAGAATTAAATTTATATTGGTTTGACTGTCATATGATAATCTCATGGCAGAGCTTATGGGGAAGTGCACCTCGTGATGTGAAGGATGAAAAGCCCAATTAAAAAAAAATGTTTGAGGAGTCCTGCAGAAAAATCTCTCCCAGAGGGCCGCAGCTCTCAGCGAGATTTGCGGATGGATTTTTAATTTCGTGACGTGATGCCGCTCGTGCAAATTAAATAACTTAGTGAGAAAATTAGATTAATTTCTTAAATTAAATACCGTGCAGCAGTTTTGAACAGTTGCTAGCGCTGCGTACAATAACACGTGCTGCAAATGTAACCTGTGCTGCAGAACTATTTAAGGCAATGTTCCAGGAACTTTAAGTGTGGAAAGAACAAACAAGGCTGCTATTGGTGTAAATGTTGCCACAGCAGCACATATGCCTTTGGAGGAAGAGATGGACTCATGCTGTATATTTTTACTGTACTGTATAAGGTATACATACGCTCTAAGACAGCAAACACGAGCACACATACACAAACTGGAGAGACCACACAAGACATCGTCACACACCAGTTGAGGACATGCAAATATAAAATCCTTTATAAGCTCAAAGGATCCCAATGTGTGTCTGTGCATGCATACATGAATATCATTAAACATTCGAAGACTGTTGAGTAACAACTTAAAACAAGGCTTGCAGCCAGCAGCAGTTACTCCAGCAATGCATCTAGTGTGAACTCTCTAAAGCTGGGATAATTAGTCGACCAAGCCAAATGAGCAACTAAAATTGCTATCTACTCTTTCAATTTGTGGTCGATTACTTGGGGCCCTCAAGAGCTGCTCTTTCAGAATGGCCGTGTCGAGCGTTCCTCCTCTCTTATCATTCAGCTAAGACTTAGGCTGAAAGAGCAGCATTTGAGAGCAATTCTCACACAGCGAGTCGTGAAAACCTACATAAATAATTAAGCCGATTTAAAAATGGTGGAACGCCCCCCACATCCTATCTCACGAAGGCAGGAAACCCCCTACAAAGTCACTCCCAGTGTGACGATGATATCATCAGTCTGGCACCCCAGACAATTAAGAACACTTTGTAGTTTGCGTGCAGAATTCTTCTGAATACATTTTATCAGATTTTATTTTTTATTTGGTCAATTGCAGCAATGATTGAGAGATTATTTGGTTACCTCAATAGATGTAAGTTACAGTAAGAGATAGGGTTGCCATCTCTGAGATGCACGTTTAATAAAACAATCTATCACAGGAGGAAAAATATCTCAAATACCGCATCAGGGGAGAACTACTTATACGTACATTGCCTTGCGTGGTGAATAATAACAAAACTTACATTAACTTGGATTTTTTACATCCTGTGAAGATTTCCTGGTTTGGTTAAAATCAACAAGAGGGGTATCCTGGGAGAAACCAGGACAGGTGGCCACCCTGACTGTAGCTCTCGAATCATCCTTCATGTCTGCACGGCTCCATGTCTGTAGCAGATGCCGGCACAGCCCCAACAAGATTCACTGCCACTCTGACACCGGGAAAGGTCAGGAACTGGCAAATACGACGAGCGTACGATCGGTGCTCTTTAACTGGTTAACGGTGGCGTGAATTGGTGCGGCGCCAAAAGAGAGCTGGGGTAGTTTCACAGCCATAGCAAGAGGCCATTGCTTTAAAGACAAATTAAACTATACATATTTCTTACCGAAACATATAAGAAGGTGTTTTAAATATAACTTTCAGTATTGCACATTCAAATCGAACTGGGAATGCAGGAGACTTGTTATTCTGTACACTGTGTTCCAGACGTGTGGGCGCAATCATCCACTTGTAAGAAAAGTCAGAAAGTGCCCTTATCCGATTTGATGCGGGGGTTGACGATGAGGGTTGATCCTGTCAAACGTGTATGCTGTTGCCGGTTTAAACGGCCGGTATCCAGGTTTACCCGGGTTGGCTGGTTGCACCCCTAATGGTGGGGGTAGAATTCTACGGCCGGATGCCCTTCCTGATACCAACCTCCTTTAATCGGAAGGTCTTTGGATAGTTATTTGTGTGGAACCTCTACCAAGACCTGTCCACCAAATGAGACCCTACCAGGAGTGCTAGACTCCAGGTGACATAGCCTTGGGAGTCACTGAAACAGACAAATCCCTCAACCACAAAGAGATTATGATCCATGTGGGGGGCGGGCTGTTACACACATAATATCTCTGCAAATGGGCACACTGTAAGGCACGGATACAATCATCACCGGCAGCAGCAACCAACATCAATCCACTGCTTAATGAAGATCACCCCACACCGCGTCACTCAATGCGGTTGTTTGAAATGGAGCTTGGGTAGCCGAGTTCATAGTGCAACCACTGCAGCACCGCGCCACTCTTATTATTCCGGCAATATTACACACGCAATGAATTTGCCACCGGTTCTTAGTCACCCCTCTTAACCAAACAAAGGTTCAGAACTATCGCAAACATTGCCGTGTGGATAATGATACTTTTCCATTGGTTAATAGGCTCACGGACTCAGTGAGTGATGTTGACAACTTAGCAGGGGCCACCGCCGCAGAGAGATTATACCTGCGGACACCAACACTGTCGAATAGCAAGTCACCCGATCACCCTGGAGGCACCTGGTCTCTCAACAAACGACAGCAACAACAACTACATTGCAATCGAATCCTGCCCGGGCACAAGCAAAGGTGCCCAATCATCATGTGCCCAACATCGCACAGCTGCCGCAGCCGCCTTTATTACTTCGATGAAAGTGCCCGTGCCGTGCTGCCGCGGTGCCTCGGTTTGGTCTCTTCATCATAAGAGCCCTCTAATCCAGAGACTACACCGCATTACACATCGATATATTGGATCCTGGCGATGAATGATTGATGAGACGCCACGTTACAGCTGGGATTTACATCGCGTGCATTAATAATACATCGCACGAGATGCGCTTGACATATCCCGGTGTGCCAATACGAGACAAAACGCTCGTTCGCCCCAAAGGCACCGCTGAACCGGCCGACCGCTCGTGCGGTGAGAGCGCCGCACAAAATATTAGATTTACCCGAGGCAGCGCGCGGGTTATGCAGGACCAGGGCGAGCACAACAGGCCCCGCACGGCTGAGACCGCACGTTCTCGCCTCGCAAATTGCCCAACAACATGTGTGTCGAATAGGGGCGGCGGACGAATCGGAGCGTTGGCTGACGCTTGTTGTGCTGCTCTTTGCGTTTGAAAGCGAGCACTCGACAATTAACTGTTCAGGACACGACCTGGATTGGATCACTTCAGCCGCTGACCCCGAGTGCACTCCCCCTGCCGATTCGCCAGTTAAACGAGCGCTTGCGATTCCGAGTCACGCCGACCGTTCGTTTAGAGCGGCCGCCCCCTCCCCTCGAGCTGCGCCGCGCGTCGTTCGGTGCAACGTGTCGGCAGCTTTGAAGGGAAATTAACGAAACGGCAGACGTGCCCAACAACACGTGGTGGTACAAAGCAGAGTACGCATGGGAGAGGCGCACTGCACGGCGCGCGAAAATCTACAGTGATATTGCTTTAGGGTTAGTTTCTATACGGTATATGCAAAATGCGTCACGCAGTAAAACGAAGTAAAAATCCCAATTTGCAGAAATTCCAGCTTTGAGAATTAAGCTATACTGTGTGATGTACTGTGTGAACCAGAGGTCACTTGAAGGGATCGCAGTGGTAGCTCTGTGCTATCTGCCTCCATGGACCGTTCTTTAACACAACGGGCAGCACTGCTCTGCGATGCATCCAAACGGATTCTCCGTCACGTGACACGGTGCCGATAGCAGAATCATCAGACGGACAAGGCAACTTTACGTTGATTTCACAAGTGTTGGCACCCGCCCACTACAGCGATCAATCATTAGGTATATGTATCTTTAGAATGCTTGTATGTCTGCAGCACACTTTAATTTTTCATATGACCGGCATGGGGCGCAGAGAAAACATCAAATACCATGTCTATGATCTCCAATCCATTTTCTTCAGCAAAATTATAACTGACATGATTTACATGCGGTTTTCTTTTAGACAAATAAGCTACATCTTGCTTTTCTGCAGACAGTTCTCATGGCTCCAGATGCCCAAAAATACCTGCGGCTTTTATTTATTCTTGGATGAAACACGTTCACACTGATGAGTCAGTATCAAAATAATAACAAAGTGTTCAGGCTGAGATAAATATTTGTGGGGCAATTTTTACATATTACATATCAATGAAAACCCAACAAGAGGAAAATAAATATTAGAAGTTGTGATAGGTGACACTGCAGGGAATGGTCCTTCATGGCCCTATTTAGGGCAGAGTTATTGACGAATGTGTTGAGTTTTTGATGCTTGTGCACCACCACCACCAATGCAGCATTGTCGCGTATGATCTTTCCTCATTATTCCATTCATTGAGAATTGCAGGCCAATCTGGCCGAAGGCACACGCGAAGATGTAAGAAGCTACACAGGGATGACAACTGAGCAGGCGATAAGATCCCATGCCCGAAATCCCATCTGTCCATCCGTCACAGAAATGCGCCACACTGCCTCGCAGCGCACCTACAACTGCCACTGCAGCAATGCTAGAGATGGCTTCAGAGCGAATGTGATCGCAGACGAAGATTTGCAGCACAACTTGCATCGATTTTACGTTAATAGCATGAGCATGCAAAGCTTGTGCTGCTGCCATGTCCCTGACTGCCATCCTTTACCGCATCAATAATGCCATTATGGAATTTGAAAGCATTTCATATAAATCACACCGTTGCATGCGAGACGACATTAGTAAAGTGCTTTACGCAAACGCCACTGAATTGAACAATGACGGAGATTTCCTCTCTATAGGATGATTGTATGGAAATGCAATTACAGAATAAAAATCAGACGATGCAATTAAGCATTGTGTAAACACATGATGGCTCTGGAGAAAATAACGACTTTGTTAATTATCCAATAGTTAATGAAAAAAACATTCCAAATTCATGTTTCACCCAATTGAATTACATTTTATACAAGATTTTAAAAATAAAACTTACACTAAAATGCAATGCTAGCGACGACACAATTTCTCATGGACACAACGTGTGTGTGTAGGGAGCGGTGGTGTAGCGCTTAGCGCGCTGCACTACAAACCCAGCACCCTGAGTTGAAATCCTGCTCGTGGCCAACACCAGTGACAATTTTCTGACCGGTTCTGGGCCTCCCCTAGTTCGTCTCGGCTTCAAATGAGTACCTAGCGTGATGAGTGAATATTGCCACTAGGGAGACAAAGGCAGCCGGGATGATGCCGGCCACCCACTCGTGTGCCGTGTTGGCCTTCATAGGTGCACGCTAACAGCACTTGACCATAAAGTCGGTTATGGCTATACGTGGGATCTTTGTCTTTGGAGTGGCGCACAGATATATTAGTGTAGAGGTCTATGATCTCAGTCCTTTAGGTTCGATTTCCGGCCCAGCTTACATCATTGGTGATCATCTACACTGGTCCTTGGCTTTCCCAAGGTCGAATCAGCCTTATACGGGTAGTTGGCGTGTAACATAAACATTGTAACAAAACGCGGCTGGGCGTGGTGCTTGCCACACCACCGCTTCGTGTGCCGTGAAAGCATTAAAAGGTGCTCGCTATCAGCGCTTGCCACATCAGCCTGCACAGCCAGAGGGGGGGGGATCTTTATCTGTGTGCTGTAAGGAACACGAGCAGAACACACCCTTTTTTTTACCACGGCCTCTAATCTGTAAAGTAGCCGGCCAAAAAGGAAATGTGCCAATGACTGGAATCTGACATCGCAAACAAGAAGTACAGAGCTCGCTAGCACTCAGCCATGACGGCCGGGAGGGGGGGGGCTTGGAACCAAAGCCGTAACCGCGAACTGCCAGAGCAGCGATTCTCTCACTCGCGAAGATCACTGGCATGAACTCACCACTACCGCTGCACGCAAACTAAGACAGGCATGCAACAACGGTGCGTTGTTTCGTCGATTCAAAGCAATTAGGCACACGAACCCGTGCGTTGAAATCGTTTGGTCGAGAATCGATCGTTTACCATTTACGGAAATTTACAAATTATATGCTCATCTTACATCGAGGCAAATTGAGTGAACAGAACTGTACAAATGTAAGGCAGCAAAATGAGAGACTTTGCAAAATTGACAATAAAAAAAATTAATAGAAATATGATGGATCTTTAAAGGGGAAACAACTCCAAAACCCGAACAATTCATCACATCACAGCAGTGGGGGTGGTGTGGAAATGAATTGTTACATAGCTAACTTTAAAGGATTCAAAGGACCAGGATGTACCTGGACTGCACAGTGGGTTGTGCAACCAATGAAGGGAAAACAAAACAATATTTTTGTCACAAGCACGTGTGGCTTCTTGTAAACTGGACACTTTGTGAAAGGTGTCCATTTGGTGTGTTTAAGATCTTAGCACTTATCTCATTGCCAGAAAGGGGATAATTTTTACAACAATGGTGAACAGTCCATTGTCAATTCAATGCTGGATAAGGGCCTCCCCACGCCATGTGTTAGCCGGTGCCGTTATACGACCACATTCGATGACACTGGCCATTGCGAGTTGTGAAGGAGGGCTCCAAGGCTGATTGAGACATCACGAGCCACTGATGTTAGCCGTGGCCGACAATCGATCTCAAACCACTGCACTACTTCTCCATTAACAGTGTGAGACAAAATTGAAAGCTCGCATACTCTGGACATTTCAAGTTGTTTTAACTCTACAAAGGAAGGCATGTCCGTCATCCGGGTGGGTATCGCTCTTTCTTTCCACGCTGCGGCTCAAACTATACTCTGCGGCCACTCAGAGCCAGACCACAATGAATGACACAATCGCACACCCTGCATTATGTATTACTCAGTCGGAACCGGTGATGGGTGAACGCATATCCAAGCATAACTCTGATCCGTCTCTCCACATTCAAATAAGATAAAAATGTATTTGACTCTATCGTTCGATTGCCTTTTCGGTTACATATTATCCAACAACATTTGTTTAAGCGTGCAAATCCCGACTGCTTGATGAGACACAAAAATTCGAAACTGGTCCCGAGTTTACTCGCCTGAACAAATGACGTTCGATGATGTTGGTATGGACAGCCAATGGGCTTTTGGACTGGAAAACATATTTGTGTTTATATTTCGATACGGAACAAAGCTCTGCTTACACACGCTATTACAGTAAATGTAAGGAGGCACGTGCTTGGGATGGGAAGTGGGTGGCGGAGGCGGCCTGGCGGTACGATGTTAGGGCGTATTCGCTCGGGGTGCGTCCCAATAGTCACGAGAAATGTGAAAATGTCACTGGGGTGGAAGGTTGCCCTGGCTTGATTGGGGACAGGCGACCCAGGTCACACGGAGGATTGGGACCATGGTTGGACCCAACGCCCCCACATTTCACCGCCGTGTTTGGGAGCAGCTCTGGTCGTACAGAGGCACCTCGTGCATTTCCTCGCCCTAGGCGGGAATCAAACCATCTCGGGAGGGCCTTTAATGTAGGATAGCTAACGTGTCATCTTTCATTAATGGGGCTTCTTATGCATGGAATGACGATCCTCAGAAGCCTCTTGAAAACCGTCCAAAGTTAAGCTCCACTCCACACATGCACGCGTATGCAATTGTGGCCACAAAGGTTGAATAGCCCTGAGGGTGGTGACATGGAGCGGGAGGACGCTATAGCAAATACGATTTAAAATTAATCACTAAAGACGTAACTGGCAAATGGTGCTCGGTGCAGAAGAAGCAGTGGGCGAGGAAACTGGTGGTGCGAGGGCAGCGGTACACACAAACACAAACAAAAGGACAAAGATCCCCTATACAGCCTGAACAGACTTTTGGAGAAAGGTGTGCCAGCAAGCTCCAATTGAGGCCGGTATGGCACACAAGTGAGCAAAGGTGGCGAGCACTATGCCCAACCGCCTTTGTCTTCCTAGTGGCAATGT
Source organism: Geotria australis (assembly GCA_036362915.1). Classification (NCBI taxonomy): domain Eukaryota; kingdom Metazoa; phylum Chordata; class Hyperoartia; order Petromyzontiformes; family Geotriidae; genus Geotria; species Geotria australis. The sequence goes on from JAZEWU010000014.1 coordinate 4,452,136, forward strand.
TGACGGACTGCACCAAGCACTCACTTGTGGCCGAGATGACCTAGGAAAGGCCGTGGGCCGACTAAAATAACGGTATCGGCCATGAGCGGAAAAGAAACTCGGGTCGCCCGGCCCGTGGCGTGGTGCGCTAACCGGCACATTACCGCTCGCGGTGAAATGGCAAACCTCGGAAGTCTCTTGAAAACCGTTCTCGCACACACAGCGCATCCACGACTGTCCGCCCATCCAGCCCGGTGACTGAGTCCTCTGTTGGAGGTGGATGTGTGGGATCGGCACAAGCGGTACTGTACCAGCTCGCTCCTGCCAGCGCTAAGCGTTCCAGACCGCAGTAGTTCCAACGGGAATACGCGACATTGCCAGCTCGCCACCAAAGAAACAAACAAAACAGTTGCAAGTTTTACGGCCAAAATGCTGCGCTGGTGGGATCGTTTATAAACACATCTCATTCGCACAGTCACAAAGTAGCGATTGCTGTTTTAAGGGCAACACTAAAGTGGGTGGATGAAAAAAGGATTTTGTTTTGTTTTACATAGAGAACGCTTTCCCCAGTTTTTGTTGTCCATCTCGACAATCTAATGAGTATCGCGCGAGATGAAATCCCCGCATGTGCGGTGTCCGTGGCGAGATGCGATTGGCACATGCTCCACCAGAAGCGAAACGAGCAAGACGGACAAGCGTGCAAAGCATACGCAAGTATGTGTCTCGATTCAATTGAAGAATTTACTCTTGTTTTTTTTTTACCACCGGTGATTGTCGAGGCCTCTAGTGGCTTGGAGGGGTTACGTAAATCGAAACACAGGGTGAATTCAATAATGTTGAATATAATTTATAATGCGCACATATTCCATGTCGCAGGTATTAATTCGAAGAGAGAACGACTCAGAGGTGCGTGATAACTTGCAGGAGCGGGTTTGGGGGGGCAGTGAAGCCACGTGGTTAGCCAGCGCCAACCCACCAGACACTGCGTCTTACAGTGTACATTATGATGTCATCGTGGGAGGAAACCCACGTAGACCAGGGGGAGAACACACAAATTGCACACAGCACGGCACCCCTCACAGACTTTCTTTCTGTGAGGCGCAGATGTTACCGCTGTGCCACCCTGCCAACTGAATGCTTGTATCATAAATATTCATCAATGTACTGTGCTCTCTTCATGGATGTACCGATATAGGCCAACTTCTTTATGTAATCCCCCTCACGCACGACATTTTGGCACAGCGCATAGTTGATTTATATTACAAGTTGGTTGACATGAATCATCGTGAAACCTACAATATAAGGACAAACGTATTTTAAATCCGTTATCACACAATGCCAACAGCTTTAGTCCTCCACACATCAAAGGCACTCTTCGCTCAATACAAGTGCACAACGGCGAGTAGCGTTGCCGCCTCGCAGCAAGAAGGTCCCAGGTTCGTATCCCGGCTCGGGTACCTTTCTGTGCGGAGTTTGCATGTTCTCCCCGTGTCCGCGTGGGTTTTCAGCGGGCACTCCGGTTTCCTCCCACAGTCCAAGGACATGCTGCGTCGTTCGTTATTTGGGCTGCTGACTAAATAGCCAAGCCTTGCGCTTTGTGTTTGCCAGGGAAAGGCCCCGGCTCACCGCAACCCTGTACAGGTTTAAGTGGTTTCTGATAATGGATGGATGGACAACTGCACGAACACATTATATCCAGCAGTTCTTTCGGGGATGAAAAGGAGAACAGGAATGCACCACGCCTAATGGTCCTTTGATGTGTATACAATTCACTCTGAGCTCTAAGGTGTAGGGCCTATTATTGCCTGGCTGTTGGCCGACGTACGACTGTCAGCTTGGCAGGAGTTGCAACAAACTTTCGGTTTTTTTTACATTTTTCCGTTGAAAAATCCCTAACAAGGAGCGGGGAAACTCAAAAGATGGTGAAATCGGTACACTTTTGACGGTAAGTCAATGAGGCAGCATAACTCGGCGATGTGGCATATTATGTCGAAATGTTCCGGGAAGCGCACGCACGTATCGAGTGCCGTACGCACGCAAACCTCAAACGTGACACAATTTACGCCCGCCTTCTTGAAACATTGTTCACTTTTCACGTGAATTTGCAGCATTAGAAGGAACGTCGGGAAGAAAAATAACACACCGCGCGTTGAAAATGACTAAAACCATCAAGATGATGTTCACTGCCAGCGTTATGTTTGTACAAAAAAGTAATTTGGCAGCTATATATAAATTAATTTTATGCCCAGCCATTGGCAAAACTGCAAACTCGTTATTCTTTCTTTTCGTCAAACCCTATTGTTACCTATGTTTTTAAATGTGTAATTTCATCTATTGTATAAAGACAGACAATTGTATAAACTAGAACAAAATACATGTAAAGCTCTATATACATTTCCTCCGATTCTCTTTCAGTAATTTTTTTTAAATCTAGTTATTATTTTATCTAATTTGAAATCCTAACGAATGTTTGCAACAAAGGCAACGTAAACCACCATACATTTTGTGGCTCAATTGCAAAATGCAATGAGGAAATCACATTAAAATCAGGCTGCAATACTGGCACACAAAAATCTTGCAAATTGATGCCACGGGCATTTTCAAAACAAACGATACACTGATCCACTGATTAACAATAATTCATACACTCGCATATATATGCTACACACAATGCGTGTTAGAGTCAATGTTTACGATTTTGAAAATCAAACGCAAATGAAATGCTAATTTACATCTAGGCTAACTGGGTGATTGAGACAGTACACACGAGACAATGGAATAATTATGGATTCTTAAATATTTTAATTGAATTGTGACCGCAACCCTGCACAGGATTAAGCGGTTTCTGACAATGATGATGATTATAATGAATAATTGTGACAGCTCATCAAATCACTGGGGGAGAGGGAGTGGTGACTGGGAAGAGGCCCTACCCTTCAGCATCACCAGGTGACTGCAGGAAATGACCCGTCAACATGACCCATCAACCACATGCACACCCTATCATTTGGAAGCACACCAACCAAATAGACTATGCTGGTCGCTTGATAAGAACTGGATAAGTTAAGTGACTGCAGCAATTTTTACCTCGTAAGGCAACTGAAATGTAGGTGGGTTTTTCTGGCTTTAAACGTCGCGATCAATCATGCTTCCATACAAATAGGGCCTGAATGTGCTTATGTGTGTGTTATAAAAAGAGGAAATAAACATTACCAATAATTACCCATCGACGCGCTCATGTAAAACGTGCCACATCCATCCACTGCCGTTTTAATGCCAACCAAACGAGCGCATTTGCCCTAGCATGAAAATAAATGTTGCTCCCACCTATTGACCCCATGGCAATATCAATCCATTAGACAATATATATATTTTTTGACACAAAATACGACGAATGGTTTGTGTTTATTAGCGCAGCAAGCTCAGACACAATCACGCAAACCAGGAACTCAAGTCGGCACGAACGGACTCACCGATTACCGAATGAATATGCTCACGATATTGTGCATACATGCATCGATTCACTGCCCATAACGAACGATTACAGTGTTTACCCAACTATGCAAATAATTTCCAAGTATTACCGTTAAGGCTATTGGAAGGAACAATGTAGAACGTGACAGGACAAGTGAAGCAAACAATACATATTAAACAGAACGAAGGGTACAAATAATAATCACTGAATCAAATTTTATCCAAGAACCATGACAATTCATAGAATCGTGGGAGAGGCGTGAGGAAACGAGTGGATTGTTACATAAAATATTGGAAAACACAACCACTTTTTGATCGTGTGACTGGTTATTTAAAATAAGAATTTTTACCATGCATTTCTTCGTATACTTATATCATTTAGTTAAGATTATTGCTAGCGTGATTACATTGGTTTATTTCTTTATATCTGTCGCTTTGATCTGTTTACGAGTCTGAGTTAAAGAACTATGACTAACTATTCCCGTTGTCAAGTTGCCATTAGCCCTGTGCCAACCTTACAAAAGTGACCTTTAGCCTGAGTGGGTTCACACCTTGTTAAACATGAATTATGAATGTACACACATAGACGATTACGGCTGAATTTGTTTTCCCCGATGGCTGAACACGGGCAGTTTTGATGGGAGTCTCAATAACGAGCAGCCATGCTGTTGACAAACTGACATTATTAGGCGGCAGAATTCACAAGTTTTCCGAGAGGGTCTGTCAGTGGATCCTTTCCCCTTCTTCCCGGCCTCAACGAATACCAAACAATGTTTGAGCGATAAACCTTCAGTGGCTGGCGCCTAGGGAAAATTAACCAAACTGGCCATAAATCAACACATTCATTGGATTTACTTTGCTGGGAGGAAACGCAAGCCACGTTAGCTCAAGCAGACAGTGTGTGTGTGTGGCTCAGGCCTGTGCTGTGGAATAATAGATTCTGTACGCAATTACGAGAAAGGGGTCAAGTAAAAAAACATGAATCTCAAATGAATTATGTATTTATGAACGAATTTTATTCCACGATGCTTGAAAAAGATTTAAGGGGTACACGGTTCAACAATTACTGCTGGTTAAAAGCTGCTACACTGCTATTTATAAACAAAAGCATTAAACAACTATAACATTATTCAAAAGCACACGATTACGCAGCAGGTAAACTACGCCTGATAAGTTCCACTTAGCCATAAAAGAAAGTGGAACATTTTTTATGAGTTGCAATAACAATCAATTACACCAGGTCTGTTTATTTAACTTTCTCAGGTAAAAGGTCACCCCTGTAAAGAGCCCACGCCATCCACATGGAAGCCAGATGGTTTTAATGAGGCGGGGAGTACCCACACTTTACCCCACCACAAACCACAAACGCGCCACCGCGTAAGATCGCTTAAGGCACATGTAAAAAAAAGCAAATGTTTTATGTGCACGGTATTAAAAGGTGATGGAGTGGTGATGCAGTGCTACGTTGACTGGTGATCCGAGTTCGATTCCCTGCCAGTGCTAATATCGGTGGCCAGTTATGACTTTTTCCATCAACAAACCCACACTGACCAAAGTGGTGAAATATTACAAGAAAAATGAAACCCGTTACTGACACAGCATTGGCAAAGGGTAGTCAATTGAACTTATTATTTGATAATGACAGACATAATTGGAACGCAGTAATTCAATCTCCATCAAATCTGTTATTAAATTACGTACAGCTACATAACCGTAAGAAGATTAAAAAAAAAAGAATGAGAATAATGCAATTTATAACACGCGCCAATTCCATGCCTGGTTATGGATGAGATACGGATACGGAGGCATGATGAAACCGCAGGAGGGCTTGGGAGGAGTCAGCCAGCACCAACCCGCCAGACACTGCTTTCCATATATAATTATGTTATCTGCCAATTAATTAACGAGTGTGTTTTTTTTAGTTGTGGGAAGAAACCGGAGAACCCGTAAGAAACTCACGCAGAACGGGGGGAGAACACACAAACTCCACAAAGAAAAGTGCCCGAGGTGGGAATCAAACTGCCTCGGGCAGGACTTTCTTTCTGTGAGGCGCAGATTTCACCACTGTACCACCATGCCAACCAAGCATATGCAGAGTGAAGACTTACATCGATTGTCAGAAACCGCTTAATCCTGGGTAGGGAGGCAAATTGAAGCCTACATGAAAAGCTCAATTTGATATATTCATGCACTGGGCATTTAACTGCCGGACACCTGGGCACGCAGATTGAACATTGCGTCTGCATCTGTATTACTCATCCGCGGCATGCGCATTAGGCGTACCACAAAGCACTGATTCACCAAATTCTGGTTGAGTCTCAGGCTCAAGCTAGCGGAATGAACAAACCTGCTTAGCACATACCGAGTCAGATATGATGCAAAACAGGTGATGAAAAATAGATTTACAAAGAAAGACACGGGATGTGGGAGCCTTCATCGTCCAGCAGTGGCATAACGTAGGACTAAATAACTAAGTGGATTTAGCTAGCGCTTGCAGCTTGTGCAAGAAACCGTTAAGCCCTTTCAGCTCACGAGCGCAGGTGCAGCTGAATTAGCCGCAGTTGTCATGCACGCAGAAAATACATTTTAGCACTAGCTGCCCTTCCACTTAAGTTTAAAGTTTTAATAGTTAAGGTACAACCACCAAATCACCGTCTTCGTCAGCTCCTGCCTCATGTAACATACGACTTGAAAAACTTCGGTCAGGGTAACCCGTGCCGTCCGGTACTGTAAGTTTAAGAGAATTACTCTGAAGAGACGTACTTTAGGGATAGCTGTGTTGAGCGTTCATCCTTTCTCTTTCGCGAAGTTACACCTACTACATTGAAAGCATCATCAAGACGATGCCCCCAACGTGGGAGACGAAACGTCACGAGGGAAAGAGGAGGAACGCTCGACGCAGCTATCCCAAATCAGGCAGCTCGAGAGAATTTTCATCACACATCAAACTGTGAAAACCTACTTCAATACCATGTACATAATTTTAAGAGCAAAAATGAACATTGCCGAAATAAACACTCAACAGATTCCGAGATTATCACCGAGCTCGGGTGGTGCTTCAGGGTTCAGGGCATATTTACAGTGAAATTCGCACGCCAAGTAAGAAGTGCTGACTGCACACTGTAAGGAAAAGAAATGTTTTCCCTCCGCTTGCCAAGTTGGAATTAATGCAAGCTTAGGGAGGCATGTGGGAGACGCGCGTCCCTGTGTATTATTCTCCAGCATTCGTTAAACTGTAACTTGCAATAAGTCAAGCCAAACGCTCACTCGCTTGCGGCCAGTTCAATTGCACTTCCACCACGAGCTCAAGGCTCTCCCAAAACAACAACAACCGCCGTTCCCCACTAAGTGGTGGTGGCGATACCACGGCGCCCGTGCCAGGCCAGGTGCACCTTGAGGCCATGCAGAGCATCGAAGGTTCGCTGATAGGAGGTCATGGGACAGACCCAGGTGCCATTGGCTGCCTTACTGGGCACTTGTACACACACACACACACTGGTTAATCAATCCCCAAGTATTGATATATTTTATATCAAACGCCACATTATGTGCTTTAATAACAGAATGAGATATGTGTGTTGACATTAGGCATGGCTGCAAGATTAATCATTTACAAGGTTTTGTCAATCCACTGCTGGAGGCTTTCATCCATGCCGTGCCGGTCGTACGGATTGTTTGGCCATACTTCACCACGCTGGCCGTCTGGGTATATGAGTGCTCAGAACCTTTTCAGATATTACTTCTCACTGATATTATTTCTGGCCCAGATCGAACTTCGGTAATATTCAGATCACAATGCGCGAACCACTACGCCGCAGTTCCACTCCATATCGTTGATTAATATCTGAATGTTTTTCAACAGGTAACATTTTTACAAACTGCAAAACTCCGTATTGATCATCGGACATATTCTCTCCACCGATAAATAATGGCATTCCCATATCGTTGTCATCCCCCAAGGTCCTGTGGTGCCACAATCTATCTCATGCCTAAGCATGAGCTGATCTCATCGCTCCGTCTCTGCGGTGGTCGTCCCCTAAGGGCATGTTCTCTGCTTTGTTTGCCTTTCCATCATCACCGGTCTTGACCGTAAGGCGAGCATCGCTCATTGAAATGTATCCTGCCAAAGCCAACTTACGTTTCTCAATGGTCATACTAAATGTAACAACATAACACGTGTCATCATTCCATTGCCGAACGCCAAACAATTCAGGAATCTCCACCAATAGAGTGTACGCTAGCAAGTACGGTCTTGTCAATTGCAAGGCTTGCTTGTTCAGCCACTTTAAGTTTTCAAGCAACATATAACGGCCTAACGAGGCATCCCAAGGAAAAGCCGTGGGACAGTCGGCAAGAACGCACAAAGTTGCTCGTTTTGAACCTGCTCTGTTCAAATGGCAAACTTTAAAAAGCATTGGTATGCAGAAGGATTCTTTACGTGCAAGCTGACAAATATACATTTGTGGCCTGATTCACATGTTGACCGGTGCTTCCTTTCCATCAGATTTTTGGCAGAAAAACAAGATGATGTCTTTATAAGAATTGGGCAAAATTCCAGGAAAATATATATCAGCCCTTTCTTTAAGATGTGAATATGGCCCAAAGTGCGTACATGAAAATGCGTTATTATACAGGAAGCACAAGACATAATTGCTTTCTTGGAACTCGGTCACAATGCCCTGTATAGACTGAAAAGTCGCCAATAACGATTACAAAGCTTCTTAATAAGATATTTTGTTCTTCGATAAAACAATTCCCTCTCGGCGTTTGCTTCCTCTGCTAAACCCCAATTAATAAAATGTATTACTTATAACAGAATGCCGCCGAGCCGATACGAGGAAGCTCATGAAAATAATCCCAGACGATTCATCTCATCTTTTCAGAGGCACGCAACGGCATCTTCTAACAAACTGTAAAATTAACTATTAAAGCAGATGGGATGCAGCAAATCACAGACCGCCTTTAGCGTTACATTTAAACGACACGACACTCTGAGCAGATGCCATTTTTTAGCCGGCACTTGGCTGCTGCGGATAACCTGGGGAGGCGTATCCTTCAACGCAAAAACGCCGAACAAGATGCGCGAACCTGCACCGCATTTCCCATCAACCGACTAGGCAGTTCCGCGCATCCGCAGATATGTCTTAACCACAGCTGTCCAAGAGTCAATTCGATAGAGGGGTAGGGTTATGACCGCGCGTGAGGGACGGCTCCGAGCGAGACGCCTGGTGATGTTTGGGTGGGGAAGGGCAATTCAATACTTAAAAAAAAAACTCTCGGAAAAAAAATCGACCGCCGCACGAATCGATGGCTTGCCCCCTGGCGACTCAGCGACGGTCCTCAGCGGCGACTGCCAACTCCGCCGTGGCACATTAGGAATGCCGGCGCTTATTCGTTGCTGTGGGAACACGGCCGACCGGGCTTCGGTTGTTCTCCAGTTCGCCGTGCGAGAGACCCGAAAACCCACGCGGATGAAGAGACGTGTCGCCGCACGGCGAAGAGGGAGGGAATATCGCCGACGTTCTGTGGCGCATGAACGCCACCGCACTGCCTCGCGGAGGAGACGGTGCTCTGATGAGAACGGGTCTTTAAGCTTTTACATCACAGTGAAAATAACAAGTACTGTGGTGGTACGTTCAATGTACACCACCCCCCCCCACCCCACCACGCAATACATAAAATGTGAGTAACGTTGAGACAACTCAGTGGTACGTTCAGATTACCAAAAAACAGCATTAGCAATTTCTTGTTTCAATTGTTGAATTGTAGTGGGGGTGTGTTTGGCTACCAAAAAAAAAATGCAGCGAAACTTACCACGCTTTTTTTTTTCTTCTAAAAACTAGAAAACCCAAACACTTGTTTTGCCAAAACACTTGGTCACTATTGTGTCCAAGTTTCAGCTTCTGAGCTCAGAAAGTGCACCAGATATCGCCCGGACATGAAAGCAACAAAGCAAGAAAACAGCGCAAACAATCAAACAAACGGAGCAGCCACTGAATGCCCGGCTTGCGGAACTCAAATCCTCGGGGCTCCTTTGGCGCCGGGCGATGCCACACAAGACGCAATGGCGGAGGGTGGGGGGAGGAAGCTGGACAACAGTGCCTTGCTGTGTGCACGTCCAACATTGTTCGGCACTATAGGTCTCGACGAGTTGTCGGGTTGTACCGCGTGCTGTTGTGGCTCGATGTCTGACGTCTCGGTCCAAGTGCTGGAACTACAAAGCTAGGTGCTTGCCCTTGCTAACGACACTTTACCCTTAAGAGCCTCGACTGGGAGAGAGAGCTTTGCCTTGTTGTGTGCGCGCTCACGTGCGTGACGATGTAGCTGTGAGAGTTTATTTTTCTAACGGGAGGAGAAGCCTGGAATTAAAAGTGTATCTTGGAGAACGCTGCTGACTGATGACCTAGAAACCAATTACCGGGTCGTGTTTTGGGAATGTGTAACCAATTCTCTGGTTACTGTAAACTTTTTCTGAGCATATTTTGCAACTTTAAAACGCTCTGTTGAAATAATAGGGAAAGTTCATACGCGCACACAAAACCACCCCACGCACAGTAGAAAAACACATACTTCTGGTGACATAGAGACCGTGTAATGCCGCTCGAAACAACAGCAGTGACTTCACAGATTGGAGTACATTATGATCGCTCAGCATCGCTGGCAGTCGCGTACCAACAAGCGCATATTTTTCTTGCAAAGTTAACAGCTGCACTGCTTACTGCAGACACGCACAGCGGCCAAGTGCACTCTACATTGCCCGTCGGTGAGTCACCTCTAGATCGTCTATGACGGAGTCCACTTTACATTGTGTATCCCTGAGTCCACTCTAGATTGTCTATCAGCAAGCAAACAATAAACGGTGGGAGTACAATCTAAGTTGAGAGGTCAAAAGGGTTTGGGGCACAGACGTGGTGTGGTGGTTAGCGCACTTTGTTATAATCTTGGCGACCAGAGTTCGAGTCCCAGCCATGACACATTTAGTGGCGATCCTGGCACCTTCTTCGCCAACGCAGATTAATGTGGCGGTCATAGAACCCCCATTGCCGACACAATGAGGGAGGCCTTTATCCAGCAGTGGATTGACTAAGAGCTGTAAATAATATTATACATCTACCTCAAGCATGCATCGATTAACATCAGTTTTTTTTAGCTCACGATATGCAAGCGTCGAATCGTATCCAATTAAAATCACTGTTGCCAACGTTCATCTTTTTATTCAAATAAATTATTACGTTTAAAACGAACTGCTCCTAAAAGAAAACACTTCGCATTCGGCTGTGGGTGCCAAATACGGAAGAAAAATAATCCCCACATTTCTTTGCTCGTCGACAACTTTATTGAAAAATGTCACACTTCATTAACCATGGAGTTGAAATCGCACAAGCTCTAGACAAAATCGAACACCGTACAGTCCTTAACGGTGTCAAATTCCGTAAGCTGCACTCAATCAAAATGCTGCAATTAGCGCTAAAAACATATGGCGACGAGCGGTGTAGGTCAGATTTCACTCGCATCGATTAAATATGCATTCCTTTTAAAACCTACGAATGAATGACAGGTATCCTTTTCTGTGGAGCCTGCATTATTAATGAACATCGGCACGACAGCAATTAGAGGTGGAAGCACTGCCTGGGCTCTGATTTCAGGGGGTTTCATAAACAATAGAGAGGGCCTTGCTGCAATGCTTTGCTGCGGTGCAAATTGACTGATGTTTGAGTTCCAACGGCTTAAACCACGATACCTCAAAGTGCATTTTTAACCATGGGCTCAGACTTTTGCCAATCGCACAATTTCCTGTTCTTGGGGGGATGGTTGACAGATGACCAAAGACAGAGCTATTGCCCAACTTGAGCCCTTCACATGTGGCATGGTGTGGTTGTGATTTTTGAACTTTTTTTTTCTCGTGAAATACTGAGTTTTGAGTTGGCTCGTAACAATGCAGCTATTTGTCAATTATTATCGGTTTTAAGGCTCGCGATACGTCCATTGAATCGCGTTAATAAGTGACATCTCGCGCTATGTGAAGGCACTATGGATGCGCCTCTGAGTCCTTCTCTCGTCGAATTAATAGTTTCGGCATTGAATGAATATGTGCGCGTTATAAATGTATATTATTATTATGTAACGATTCAGTTACCGTTCGCCTCTTGTCGCGAGTTATGGTCCTGGTTCGATAATCACAACTTCAATGAATGAGTGAGTACAAAGGATCACCAAACTCGCTCTGCATCGTTTCTGCTCATTTGAAAAAAAAAAAATTAAGGTTGGTCCTCAGAGCTTTTCTTTTGGGACAGCCGTGTCGAGTGACCTCCCTCTCGACAACGTCATCCTGAAAGATCGCTCCACACGGCTATCCCGAAAGAACATCAATTATCATGAATCAAGCCGTGAAAACCTACATTTGTAAAAACAAGATAATCAATGCAAGTGCAAACGGCATGCCTGCTTGTGCAAGCATTCACCACTGCGCACATGCCACGCATTCCACTACACAGTATGGTCAACTTTGAAGGTGTGATAATGCATTGATTTTTACATTACTGTAATATCAATTATGTAAGCGGCGAGAATGCAATTGTCGCGAAAAATCGAAAGTGGGGTGTCTTTTGCAAATGCTTTATGTAATGGGTTCGCATGACCCTAGCAACCACTTTGAGTTAGCTACATTAAGCACAACGTATTTTATTTAACACTTTCTGGAGTTTAATAACGACCATGGATCACAAAATAATAATCGAATCAATGGGGAGGGCTAAGAGTCTTCATCAACACCATCAACCGTTGTTTATCCACTGCTGGATGAAGGCCTCCCTAGGCCGCCACCATCTCTCACGTTCCTGCGATGTAACAATCTGTCTAGCACTCGCAGACGAGCGGATACCAACAATCCGTCCCCTTGGTGGACACTGTCTCAGACACTTTCCATCCCTTGCTGCCGCTCTCAGAATTATTATTGACCATCGGCCATCATCTCTCCTACAGTGTCCTCATTAGCCGTACAATCTCGCTGAACCGTGCAGCTTTTGACCACAGGGGTTACTTTAACCCTTTGTAAGTGCTGGTTTATTGGAGGCCCCTCCGTGCCATAACAAACCTTGAATATAAAAACACCGCCTTTGTATTCGCTCCTCGGCACGAGAGAATACGATAGGGTTATGGGGTTAAATCTACCTGCACTTAACAGCAATCCAGATTGAATTGGCTTCGTGCGCTGTGTAAAAAGTGTAGCGCGTGTAATGAATATTCCCATCAAACACGATGTTATCTCTAATGCACTCGCATCCGAGATCCGATAAATGTCTTGCAGAGCACATGGTTAATAGCAGCCTGCATAAACACAGCTGCATAGATCAAGTGTGCTCTCTGCGTTTACGTAATGGCCTAATCTGCAGTCGGGTGGCACAGTGGCGCAGTGAGTAGCGCTTCTGCCTCAGAGGAAGAAGGTCCCGGGTCCGATTTCCGGCTCGAGTGTCTTTATTTGAGGAGTTTTGGCACGTTCTCCCAGTGTTTTCCGCCGGGTACTACGTTTTCCTCCCACAGTTCAAAGACATGTTGCCTAGGTTAATTGGCTTGCAGACTAAATTACTGCCGGTGCCTTGTGATGGACTGGTGTCCCAATGTCCCTGCATTGCGCCGCGAGTTTGCCAGAAAAAGCCACGGCTCACCTGTAGAGGATTAAGTGGGGACTGACAATGAATGAATACATTCTCACAGACGTAATACTTTGCATGGACTCTGGCTGGGACTGCCAGGACGACCGTCCCTTTCATGGGCAGTACTCTAATTTATTTGCAACACGCATATTGTCAGAAAGGGAGAGCCTTCATCCAGCAGTGGATCGATCATAGCTGGTGGTGTTGTTGACACCACTCTAGCCATGCAAATGTCACAGCAGATGCTTTACACTTAGGAACAGATTAGTCGGATCAAAGCCTCTCACTTGTGCTGCATTGATATGCTACGTATAATAGGATCAAAACATTACGGTGCGTTAAATATCCGGATCTTGTTTACCCCACTGATGGGCTGAGTCTACCAAGCGCATAAACTCTGAGCACTACGACTGTACATCCCACCCTTGTTTTTGCACCATATCGTGGATGGGTTTGCATGGTGCACTGAACCCCACAGCTATTTCACCTGGAGTCCAGAACGCCTGCTACAGTCTCCCTGGGTGAACATTTCCTGTCGAATTTGTATGAAGTACAAAGTCAGATATCTACCCTTACAAAGTGACCACCCATATCTAGTACAGCACCACGGTGTATCCTGCCATTTACAAAAGATGTTCACATATCCGAACTTTTCACATATCTACCTCAGTCCACAGCGAATCAAATATGCAACGTTGTACAGTGCCAACATATGGCAATAAAGTTATTTTGTAATAAAAATAGAAAATATGAAAGCAATGTTTTTAAAAATTATTTTTGGCTTTGATATGCCGAGAAAACATCGACATGTATTTTTAGTGATTTTTCATTTGTTCACAACACCAGCAGAATGCTAAACACCCAAAAACGTTCACAAACAAATCTGGAACCCATTACCGCATGGCATGTTTAGCCAAAGTAGACAGCTATGGGCACTAGACCTCTTACCGTTAAGTCACTGCGATCACACCAAACACTCCCACTCTGTGTACGATAACTCACGTGAGGACTATGTTAAGCTCCCAAGGCTAATTTTTGTTTTTGTATATGGTCGACTAAATACGTGAACTTCTATGTGAAATTACATTTTTACACGAGTAACATTAAACTAATCCGGGTACATCGATCTTTATAGCTTTATTGCGGACAGCAACAAAACGGTTAGTTTCCAAAAAATGGGGTTTAAATCTTCTCTGACACGAGCATGCCCATCCCAAAGAGCCCCTTGAGTCTTGGGAATGTGTCAGATAACTGCGAAGTGCAACTGCAGCATTAACCTTTATTCCGTACAACGGAGCACTTGGGTGATGCTATATCAATCTCCTGTCACCGATCAATCCGCAGTGCAACCTCTCTTGGCTGACACACAGTGAACAAAGGCCCTCCGTTTCTGTTCCAATAATACATTGCACTTCACGTCGCACTTGTTGAACGATAGGTGTCGAACCGTTCGCCCCCAAGGGCATTCGACAAACCATCACGACCCCCGATCTTTCACTTAAACGTTGTGGTTATTGTAGGGGCCCCCCGGATTGGAAGGTGGCCTGGGAATGTATTACACGCAACGTGCAAGAGTCAAAATGCATTGGTTCTTACACGTGCTGTGATGCTTGCATCATGAGCTAAAGATTCAATACCAATAAATTAATCAAACGATTATCCTACATAAGGGTGGTACTTATTTCATGTCAATTATGTCATACGTTATTTCCCATTCAATGCAATGTCGCTCGATATGCAAGTCCATTCGTTCGTCCGTTGTCAAAAACCGCTTAATCCTGTACAGAGTTGTGGTGAGCCGGAGCCTATCCTGGCAGACACAGGGCGCAAGGCAGAGCTTTACTTAAAGGGTGCCCGCCACAAACTCTGGATATCACACGCCAATGATGCGAGCCGCGGCAGGGAATTGAACTCGGATGGCCCGGTTCACGGCACGGTGCAAGCACCACGTCCACCACTACTCCAGTACAAGTCTTCTTCTTCTTTGCGATTCTTCGAAGAACGATGGTCAGCCTCTGGACATCGTTGTCTGGACATCGTTGTCTTTCAGCTCGGCCTCGAAGTGTTTGATAGAATTTGCAGGCAATACCAAACTCTACCTGACAGAGATCGCGACGTGAACGCTTCTACCTTGAGACCCTCCAGTACAAGTCATTTGCACCTGTACATAAGGCAGCATGTGTCAGCAGGACTGCTCAGGATATCAGGAATTGGTCTGCATTTGTGCATCAGCAGCAACGAGCTGCTGCTGATCTTGCCAAAGGGCAGCTCAACAGCTTTGCATTACACAACTTTGGCAGGAATTGCAACAGTTCTTTAAATGAAGCCACTGTAGGTTAAAGGTTCCTTATTCTGACCGTTACAATGATCCAATTGTGTGTACGAGGCGGCTTTGTGCTCGCGGTGAGGACCTAATGTGCAAGAAACTATTCACCGACTCCAAATTGATACTGACGTTCTCGATACACGCATCCAATCATACGTGCCCAAGGGGCAATTTCTTAAGGTGCATCAACATGGTTTGTTAATGCTATATTTGGGCTCGTGGAGCAAACACCAAAATATTATTGATTCATTACTCGCGTGAACTTGACCGAGCTGTACAAATACTGCGAATCCTCACGTCATAAAAAAACGGACAGGCAAAACAATTCTGAGAATTGGATTTCAAAAAGATACATTACACTGGGATGTGTAATTATACAAAACCCATACCTGGGGCAGTGTGCCAACACAGCAGTGTTAGCTCAACGTGCAATGAACCCAGCAGCTTAAGTTTGATTCCCTGCTACGGCTAACATCAGTGCTAACCAAATCGGGTACTAGAGGGGAAACGTTTTCAACTTGGCAACCCACAATGAGCAGCAGGTTGGACAAGTATGACCATAAAACCCCCCATGACTAAAACAGCATGGAATGTACTTAATCCAGCGGTGGACTGACATAGGGCTGGAAATTATTATTATGATTATTATTGTTTTGTTCTCATAACTGGTGTCAAAAGCACTCATTCAATTACACGATTAGAACACAACACAGGCAAGGATTGGGGCTTAAATTTAACACTCGATGATGCATCTCCAGAACACTTTTGTGTCCTTTTGAACGGAAAAACATTGTTTCACATGTGAGAACTGGGACTTCTCTCTTCTTTTCAAATGCCCTCCAAGACATTCTGAACATTTTGTAAACGACACTAAGTGTTCTGCGAGCGGCACATGGCTTATCTCGGTCATCTAATTGTTATTTGACTTTCTTACATAACTTTAAAAGTCCAATACCGATGTTGGTGCAACGTGTTCTATGTTGTCGTTATTAATAGCTAATATTTATTTATTTGTTCTCCCTTTGTACACACATATGTACACACATCCACTCAGTGCCGCTAGCTTGGAACTTG
>JAZEWU010000014.1:4484717-4561845 GCA_036362915.1 Geotria australis
AAACTCCACACAGAAAGGCACCCCGAGCCGAGATTCGAACCCGGGACCTTCTTGCTGTGAGGCGGAAGCGCTACCCACTACACCACCGTGCCGCCCTTATAATATAAGTGTTAAGATCTTAAAACATCAAATAGACACCTTTTACAAAGTGTCCAGCTGGCAAAAAGCTACACATGCTTGTGGCAACAACGTGCAAACACAATGCTTTCATAATGTATGCATCGTCCTTGAATGGCCCACACCACAGACGGCTTTCTTTATAGCCTAGTCTGACCAGTGTTAGCCAAGTGTTGCCAAAAAGCAAGCAGGTTAGGACAATGCAAATATGGGGTTGAGCTTTTACGTTGTATTTCATTTTTTACTTTCCACGTATTGGTTATTCTACTGAGATGTCAGCCAACCAGCATTATTTCCAAAAGGACATCAGGGAAATATCCCGGTCAAAGCAGTCATGTCAACAGAAACCATCATCAGCAAGAGTCATTCAGTTTGTATTTAATCTGGAATGAAGCGATGAGCTATGCAGCTCTTTTAAACAATTGTCCAGCAGGGAGGGGTAAGCAAGGTAGAACATCTCAGGGCACCGGAGCAAATTTAGTCAAGACAATTACATTTTCTAATTGGCTGTGTCTGGTGAAGGCGGGTTTACGACACTTATTTTTTTACGTGACCGCACCCATAAAAGATATGTACTATGGAGAACAACGGTCACTATAGCCTTCGTATTAAATGTAATAAACATCATGTATTTGGACGCAGGCGCGTCGCAGCCGCGGGTGTTACGGGTGTTGCGACACCCGCACTTCACAGAAACATGATTCCATCCCCCCCACTTTTTCCTGAGGTAGTCTCATATCTATGGGCCTGTTTGGACGTCAAAAGAACGTATTATTATTACACACCCTTCGAACGGTATCTCCCGTAGGACGGGCACTCTGCGAATTAACCCGACCCCCCGCACTCATGAAGTCATATCTCTTACATAAGCACAGCGCGTCCCCCCCCCTGAGCAAGATGGCAGCGGTGCGGGATGTGTGACGCCATCCAGGCCTGAGCCGTAATAGTAATCGAGGGGGGTTGGGTGTTGGAGGGAGGAGGAGGAGGATGACGACGACGCCGCTGCCGGTGGCGATGACTTCGCGAGACGAGGGCCCGGGCTGCGAGATGGCGGAGGGCGGCGCTGCGGACTTGGCGACTCAGAAGAGCGAAATCGGTGCCCTGCTCAAGACGCCGCTCAAGAAAGGCGACACATGGTGCGCGACCGTTTCGCGCGTCGCTCGACATCTTTGGCGACGGGAAGGGATGGGTTGTCTTTTTCTCTCTTCCCCGTGGGCCTCCCCCCTTTCCCCCGGCTTTGAGGGGCCGTGGTTGGTGACCGGCGAGGCCTGGTGGCTTGACTTAAGCCAGGGGGCACCGCCGACTTGAGCGACCGCGCGCAGGCCTACTCCGCGGACCTCTACTGAACTGTTACCGCCATCACCACCCTCATCGAGATTAATGGACGGTTCATGTTTCGCCTGTGGTTTAATGGTTGCTGGTTTTTAAATTGTGTTGCTTGTCGACGGCTCGTGTGAGACTTTGGCGGCGGTGATCGTTTTGGTTGGGGGGGCCTTCATCCAGCAGTGGATTTAACCATGGCTCACGGGGCTGTCGGTTATGGCTTGACGAGGCATTTAGGCCTCCGGGAGTGTTAAGGCCCCAAACCATCGACTGTCTTGAGGCGGGTGAAAGGAGTGGAGTGCGGCCTTCTTCGATTGTCATTCCACGGATGCTTGAGATTCCAAAAATATGTTTATAAATTATATACGATTGACTTGTAAAAAGAGTTATTGATGATCACAACTCCTTATGTGATTTTATCTTCCACCCTTATAGGTTCCTGGTAAGGTTCCTGGTAACACATACGAGTGGCACGCGGAGAGCTGTCAAGAATGTTGAGCTTTGATGGGGTTGAATTTAACAGTCATATTTTAATTATCACGGCGACCCTTTGCCAATTTTAAAGCCTCCAATGAGTCTCAAGACTCGTCGTCAAGAGGGTCATACTCTGTTAAGACGTTTGAACATGAAATAAGTTCATGAGTGGTTTGGCTTTTGGTGTGGGTGGAAACCGGAGTGCCCGGAGAGAATCGACCACGCATACGAGAGTGGGGTCGGGGTTAACGATCAAAGCGCCGCACAGATGGATTTGAATCAAATTGTCTAAGTCTGTATTGCTAGCTTGTGTCCGCCTGGCATCCCAAGCCTAGAGCACCTTATTTGGCTTCATTGTACCGGTATTGTACGTCGCTGTACAGTCGCGGTGACTTCAGTGACAGTTTTGTCTTGTGCCCTCTTGTGGTATTTTACGCAACGTACACAGTTGCTGCTGTCAGTTCACTTTTAGATTAAGCGTTAAAGGACTATAATAACCATAAGACATTTAGAATGTATACTTTCATCTACACGTCCTAATCGCCACCCGGATAAAAACACAAATAAATGTTTTAATTATATTCTATAGAGATGTATTCATTTGGGATTCAGTGATTATGAACTTGACAGAATTCCATCCAATCACAGACCGCTCCAATCAAGACGCTATTGTGAAATTTTAAATGAGTCACTAACACGAGTGGGCTGTTAAAAAGGGAAGCATTTTGGAAACTTGAATTCACCAAATGATAAACTATTACTAATGGTGCCGTTTTGATTATCACACTACATATGACGTTAATGATCGTAAAGATAATGAATAATGGGGTTGATACGTTTTTGCATGGCGTTGGATACATGGGTTTATTTTTGAAAAATGAGTGGGCCCTTGGGTTCCTATTTTATGCTGCTTTTGGCACGGTGAGATGACCGTGATAGCATCCAGCACACTCAGACTCGTCACCCTGCGTCAAAAATAAACACTTAAGCATAAAGTTGCAATTGAAGGGCAACGATTTAAAGAATTAAGACGCGCCAAACAATACTGACATGATTCGGAGGATGTGGGGAAGTGGTGAAAGGAGGGTTGTTGACCAAGTACTATTTTTTTGCACATTTTAAAAAAGGATTGCTTCTCTTGGGCCACGAAGGCCAGTTAAAGGTCCAGAAAGGCTTAGCTTGGTTGTTCAAGTGCTTTTGGTGTTGAGAGCTCTAATCTGATTTACACCCTTCATGGTGCCTGCTTGACCTGCATCCTAACATCCTAACTTGTCATACCATTCAAACAGGTACTGTAGGCCCAGTTGCAAAACTACGTGACCGGGTATCTGTAGGGTTGTGTTAGCCTTTTTTGCAGTTGAGTCTTAGTGATGGCAGGTGCACAACTGTTGAACAGCTGGACCCATAAATAGGAGGTACACACTTTGTTTTTAAAGAGCAGAGTGTCAGAGCTGTTGCTCTGTCTTGGCAGATTATGTAACATTCATTCAACATTCATCAAAAGTCCAGTAGTTGATGGGTTCTATTGGTTGTATCACGGTTGTTTATAGTGATATCATTTACCCCCTTTGGTAAGCCATTGTTAGCTGAAGGCCTTTATATCATGGGGTTGTTTGGCCAGGCTATTCAGTGTGATTGGTGAAGGGGGTGTCCCGGACTGTTTGATGTATTACTCAATTGTTTCTGGACTTTCAACATCTGATGAATCATATTTTTTTGCTTCAAATTGTTCAACATGTTAGGGCTTATTTGGCCTGTAACTCTAATTTTTTAAACAATTTCTTACACTCATGGTACTGGCACCTACTTGTAGTCCATTAATATGTAGGCACTCTATACACCACAATGGCAAAAAAATTACATATTTGTAAATAAAAATGTGACCTTGTATGTCAACGATCATTTTGAAATGTCCTTTTCATTCCGTTAGGTACCTGGTTGACTGTCATTGGTTCAAGCAGTGGAAGAAGCATGTGGGCTTTGACAGTTGGGAGGTCTACTCTGCAGCGGATCAGAGTACCTATCCAGGCCCCATCGACAACTCCGGTCTCTTCAAAGGTAGGGTATAGTACTGTACGCTCATTTAAAGCTTCAGCTACATGCCTGAGCAAAGCCACAGTACAATTGTGCATATTAATAGATAATAAGGTATGTGGAATCCAGCTGGCTACTGTAAATATGTACTCGTATTTTAAATTCATTTCAATGCAAAGTACTGTTGTGAAACAGCGCAAATGCTGCAATGTCTATAAATGATAATGAGTGTATAAATGATAATGAGTGGGGTTTTTTCCCCAATGTGTGTGCTCAGTTGGCCCAGACGAGAACTTGGAGGGGCTTAAGGAGAATTTGATCGATGAGCTGGATTACATTCTGGTGCCCACAGAGGCTTGGAGGAAGCTGGTAGAATGGTATGGCTATACAGCTGACCAAGAGCCCGTCGAAAGGAAGGTATTAGCAGCTACCCAATTCATTCCACACACAAGGGCATGCATCCCCATGCCCCCCAAAGAGAGTTAAATAGTTGCACTGCACTAAACTTTTTAAAGTGCTACTTTGGCATGATGTCTTACATTTCCAGAAATGCTAGAAAAGGGCGTGATTATAAGCAATAATGAGTCATATTAAAATGTAATGAAGTGTTAAGCAGGACCCTTAATTCATATACATATATTGTTACATCACCTGCTGGACATTCATTGACGTTCAAGTCGAAGTTTTTATCACAAAGTGTACAATCTAGTGTGGTGTTTATCAAGCTCCATTATTCAGAGCTCTTTAACGCTTCCATTCAAATGCACATTCAGCTGCAATGTGTTACACGTGTCTGTTAGCCTTCCCAGAAAGCTGCACCATAAAGAGTCTTGATTACTGGACTCTGAGAAACCAGACCAGTGGATGTTTATAATCTTTTTCTAATTGTGTGTTTATCCCATTGGCAGGTAATAGAATATGGCATGTTTGTCAAGCACTGCAAGGTAGAGGTGTATCTCACTGAGCTGCAGCTTTGTGACAACAGCAACATGGATACGGTGGTGAACTGGCAGTTTAGCAAGGCTGATACAATTGGTAAGCACATATGGAGAGATGTTGGTGTACTTGTAAACAATAATGAGATTTTTGCTTATCTTATATTGTAATCCTAAAAGCCAATCAAATGTCAGAATTTTGAAAGTAAAGCAAAAATATTAAATTATTCTTTTTTTATGGTTGGCCTGGTTGCCAGCCCATATCTTCCCATGGCTGGTTAAGGCAGGGCCTGGTAAGTGATGTGCTAATGAAATTATTAATGTGACTTTTCTATAACCTTCCTGTGCCTGTGGCTATTTCTGTTCACGCGCAGATACCATAGAGAAAGAGATGAGGAAGCTGTTTGAAATTCCTGAAGCGAAAGAGACACGGTTGTGGAACAAGTATATGACCAACACGTACGAGCCCCTCAACAAACCAGATAAGACCCTGCAAGACGTGGGACTCTTCCACGGACAGGTACAGCAGCAGTGTGTCAGTATTGGTGTCCGTTATTGGAAAGCATGTTTTTAAATTATTAATATAACTATGGTGTCGGGAGCAGTGATATGGTTAGCAGCACTAGGTTATAATAGTGAGGCTCTGTTTATGAATTTAGGTCATATGGAAAGGTGTGTAAGTGAAGTGCGCCCCTCGATATGCCGGAGCAAACGAGGGAGCACATGCATCACTTATCTCAAAAGATGGCAACGACGTTTCGCTGACTTTACAGGCGGCATCATCAGGGACTCGGAGAGTTAATTTTACTAGGTTATAAACTGTCGACAGGAGTTAGATTTTTTTTACAACGGCTGACATAAGTTTCGAGTAATATCTCAATCGATCCTGGCTGCTGACAACTCGCCTCTTCACCAGCCTGCAATGACCAGCATTAAGAATTTTGGTCAGTCATTTGCCATGACAGATACCGAGTCGGGGGGGGGGATTCATCCAGCAGTGCATTTGGCAAAGGGCTGTCAATTATAATTATGTATATAGGGTTGCCTTGCAATTAAAATCTTGTTATATGCATTGTAATGTTTCTCTCTGGGAACAGGTCTGCATGGTGCATAAGTAATGCTAGTGTAGTGAAGTCATGCTTTGTCTGTTTTTGCACCTCCTTTTTTTTTCATCCTGTTTGCAGGTGCTGGTAATAGAACAGCAAAATGAAGATGGGACTTGGCCAAGACAGCCCGCTACCAAGTACGTTAATAGCAATTTTAACATTGGGTTTAGTTATTAATTGTATTGGTTTGTTCCTCCTCCCCCCTCTCCAGTCAAGAAAGTAATGACCGAACGCCTGTTTTGTATTTTGTTATTGATACGGGAGTGAATGTGACTGCTGCGGTCTTTGCTTAATATTGGATTTGTTATTGCAGGGTTATAGAGCCACACTGCACTGTACTGCTGCAAGCATGAACTTGTACAGGTTTCTGTCACTTGTACATTTTGATATAAAATCTAATTGGGGTTTAGGTTTTCTTATTTCTTTGCACATTTCGTTGTAATTGCAACGCTTTTAAATATGGAATCAAGCTGGCGGCTGAAGTTTGTTCGGTCAGATTATTTCTGACTGCAGTGACAACAGACAAAAACCAAGAAGTTTGTTCATGCAATAGTGTGATGTATTTGGCATTTTTTTATTGTTTTTGGTGAAGGTAAAGTCTTAATCTCGACAAGATTGTTGTACATTTTTGTTCGTTTGTATTCACATTGGTTATTTAAACTGTAATATATGTTGTGACTGTCAGTCAACTAAAACGGGTGATTCATTAAGGTAGTGATCTTGGCAGAATTCAAATCCGCTTACTATGTAATCAGTTTAGCGCTGACATTGGCTAACCTCTGCCGAATTAAACTCGGCACTCCTGTTCCCAGCAAGCTACCTGTAGCCGCTTCGTCCTATTTTCTTTCTGAGCATTTATTTACTTTGCTGTCTTTCAGTTCACACCCTGGTTTTGTGTTCTCCTGCCCATTTGCTCCCTCCCTATAGATCAGATAGTGCCGACGAAACTGAGAACGACACCGCATCGCCAAAGCCCTCCTCTTCTGCCTCTGTGCCCACCCCCTCTATCCCCCCTCCTCCTCCTCCTCCCCAGCCTACTTCTTCCCTCGCGGCCAGATTCTCGTCAGCCCGAGTGTCAGTAAACCATGCCGTGCGCATCAGTTGACCCTGCCAAGTAAAACGCATGCAGTACCTGCCGCACTGGCGTCTGTTATATTGAGTGAATGCATGATTCATAATTGGACTGCTTTTGTATCTCACTCTGGGGAATCTGTTTTACAGTGGAAATTACAATCTAGTTTAAACACCCCCAATTTAGGATGCCTTAGTAAGTTTTTATTTTTTTAATCATACTGACTTTCCAATATTTTCCTGCTGTATGGCTGAATATTGCCTACTGAATTTGTTATTATTCTTCAACTTAATGTATACAGTCTACCTATGAATCATTTTTTTTAATATATGTTTGTTATGTAGCATATGGCAGCATTTTTGTTTTTCTCATTTAACTTGCCCTTGGATGAATTCAGGCTTTGAATTTTAAGAAACTTTTTTGCCATATAATGTATTGCCTTTAACATTTGACTAACCTCCGGCTTCCCCCTGCATGAAACAATGTGCTGTATTTCTACATTCATTAACTAAACCAGCTAGACGAGGTCTATGCATGCTTACAGCCGGTGGGTCGATTGGAGCCAGTGTTGTGGCTTGCGAGCGGCGGCTATGTGTACAATTACTGAGCAACTCTGTGGGTTGTTTTTTGTTAACACGCTATCGCACCCATTTATGTTCGAATATGATATGTTCTCATTTTTTTTTCTTGAAGTCAATGTAACCCTCGGCCCATGGTAGTTATGAAATGTTCAACATGGCTCGTGCCCGAAAAAAGTGACACACTTCTCAGCTAGCATAAACCACACTTTCCTTGTCTTCAGCAAAATATTCCAGCCCGTGTCTGTAGAAATACAGCATCATTTATGTGCTAATGTCCATTGCAGTGCATTAAATGCCAAATACTTATTTTGTAAATACATTGGATGTTTTCCCACTTTTTGGATTAATCCGAAAATTTGTTCCAAAACGTAGTCGCAGCATTATGACATCAACCCAGTGTGCTGGAGGAACAGTGATGTCGCGGTGACATTGAAGACATGTTTGTGTGCGTGTGTAGGTGCTTAAGGCTCTACAGGGCATCTTTATCTTTATATGTGCTTGCTAACAAAACTTGACCCGACAGCCTCTTCAGGCTAAATGGGGTTTTTTGTAGTAAACATCTGACAAATTCGAGTGCATTTGTGAAGTTGTGGGGGGAGGTTAGCGACCTAAATTTCACACGCAGTGATATGTGATGTAGTCCTTGGCCTCGCCGGGTTAACATAGTGTTGGGTGAGTCTGGAAGCTGTTGCTGGTACAGTTCTGTATTGTATAATATACTGAACTTACACTAAATTACTGTATGTACACTATATTACACTGTACAGCTGTATGTACAATAAATACTTTTCTTATTTTCTATCTAGAAACTAACCTTAGGCTACTTTGTGAGCTGTTTTTAGTTTTACACTTATTAATTTTTTGTATTTCATTTTTAACTTTTTATTATTTTTGGGACCACGGACATATATGCAGTCAGACCCTGCCCGAATGGACGTTTTGCGGCGCATGACTGTATATCCTTAGCCTGGATAGAGTTTGCTGTGAAAAAATGTCTTGCTTCGTGATACAACCTTGCTTTTTGTATTAATGCAGATGACTCGAGATCTTGGTGGACTTTAAATGTTGTGATTTGAAAAACGTGAACGGACTGCAGTTTATTGATGTTTGGCACGGCTGTTTTGCCATTGCAGCTCAAGCAGCAGTAGTAGCAACAACTATAACTCGAGCTACAACTCGTACAGCGGGCGCGGTGGAACCAGCACTCCAGGCCTTTGCGGCCTCAGCAACCTGGGCAATACTTGCTTCATGAATTCTGCTTTGCAAGTAAGTGGGAGCACGTACATTCACAAGCAATACATTATATACACACGGTTGTCATCTGCATAGGGTGTGGAAATCAAAACATTTGAACTGATGTGGTTAAACAGGCCTGAATTGACTTAACTGTAGATATATAAAAAAATAGCTAATTGTATTTGTTTTTGGAAAATGTGTGATGTTTCCAACGTGGGAGACGAAATATCGCGAGGGAGAGAGGGAGAGCGCTCGACACAGTTATCCCGAAAGATGTATGTATAGATTGATTTGTATTATTACAGCAGAAAAATACACCTTGAGCTTGAAAGCTCGTTACGGGATTCCTGTGACACAACAAGCATACAAAAGAACAGCTCTGAAGAGCAACCATCATGAATCGAGCCGTGAAAACCTCCATTAGTACAAATGTACTTTATCAGATTACATGTATCTGTTAAACCTATGACATTAACCAACAATTGTCATGATTTTTTTTTATACCATGTTGTTTAGCTCCGCTTAATCATTGTAATCAAATTCTTTTGTAAAAAATATAAGCCCCTGACCAAATCACTTGGAGTGGATCTCAGACAATCAATGCAGGTTCGTAGCACCCGACATACAAGGTAGTCGGGTGTTACAGGCTGCCATGGGATTACACTGTGCTCCCAAGTCTATGCTCCCTGCATTGACAACCCACTTGTTGCAGTGTGGTGAAGTATAGGAAAAATAACACCCATTATATGCTTGGCTCGGGGAAAATACCTTTTACCCAGCAGTGGATTACTAAAGGCCTCTACATGTACAATTGTTTTGATTTTTCTGCTTTCTTTATGATCTATGTCCTATGGTTTATCGTGATTGCTGGAATCTCAGTTTATCTGTCCTGATGTTACGGACATGCTGTTCTCTCCACAGCCTTGTGCAGCGCTTTGTGACCCTCGGGTGAAAGGCGCTCTATAAATGCTATTATTATTGTTATTACAATGAAACAACACTATTGGTACAGTGACTATAGCAGAAACCTTGGCATATAATTTACATTCGTGGAAAGTTGCAGCCGTTATAATCTTGTTTTTTTTTTTATACCTGTCTGCAGTGCTTGAGCAACACACCACCTCTCACCAGCTATTTCCTGGAGGATGCATATGTCGAAGAACTCAACCGCGACAACCCACTGGGCATGCGTGGTGAGATCGCCTGTGCCTACGCCGAACTCATCAAGCAGATGTGGTCTGGGAACTACTCGTCCACCGTCCCACGCTCCTTTAAGGTCAGTCTGATTTGATCGCGATTTGTGAGGCTTGTGCTGCTGCTTGGCTTCATCCGAGATGCCACTTCTTTCTTAAAGGGACGATAAAATTAAAAAGCAAATGTCTTGCGAGATACTCATCAGTCACGATGCAGAGATTCATCAGTTGATAATGATTCTCTTGCTAACAACACAATAGATCATGCATGTAAAAAAACGATAATGATTAGTATACATTTTTTTGAAAATTATCTTAATGAAAACAAGTGATTATTGAGTTAAAGCATGATGTCGAATCACCATGAGTCATCAAATCTTGAGTATTTCGACTGATCGATAGCACCGGTGGTGCCATTGAGGTTTTCTTAGCTGATTTTTTATTATTATTTTGTGTCAAATATATTCAAACCTGTTGAAGACCCCTTAACACAAAAGGTGCATGCCTATAGGCAGCATCTTTTCTTCTACCTCCAGACGTTAGGTTGTGTTAACATTTTGTATCAAATGTCTTGTAGTCGGCGATGATGCCGAATTCTAGATGCCATGGGCACAATTTATTTTCACGATAACATGAATAGCCTGCTCTAATGCCAATTATCGTTTGTTCTTCTTGCTGCCTTGGCTGTATTGTGCGGTGCAGACGCAGGTAGGCCGCTTTGCTCCACAGTTCTCAGGTTACCAGCAGCAGGACTCGCAGGAACTGCTGGCCTTCCTCTTGGATGGCCTCCATGAAGATCTCAACCGTATTCGCAAAAAGCCTTACGTGGAGCTCAAGGACGCAGAAGGCCGAGATGACAAGGTAGGGCCGCTCAGTTACATGCCACATGGATGTTTCTAGGTTTTCTAAAAACTAATTCTGAGCGAGTAAATAATACAAGTTCACAATCTATTAATCCATCTGTTCCACAGCAACTGCCAAAGGAATGCTCTATTTTTATGGATCGTATAGCCTCGTGAATGGCAGCATTTTATTTTTGGTCACTTTCTGGGCTATATAAATAACTGCTTCTTTTTAAAGGTATGGGTGTAATGGAAGTACTGTAGCATCGATGTGGGTAGAGAAATTAATAGGATGTTAAGATTACTAAACACAGAAATCATAATCAGCCTTGGTCTATCAACTGCTGGGGAAGGGTCTACAATTTGCTGTTGCCATCTCAGTCTTGTAATAAACAATCCATCCAGCTCGTGCCATGCGATGGATGCCATCTCTAGAATATTTCCTCCTTTGCTGCCACTCGAGTTATAGGTCTCAACCATCTGCCTTCATATCTTCTAGTAATAGAAATCAGT
This sequence comes from Geotria australis, assembly GCA_036362915.1. Lineage (NCBI taxonomy): Eukaryota > Metazoa > Chordata > Hyperoartia > Petromyzontiformes > Geotriidae > Geotria > Geotria australis. Next base: position 4,496,144 of record JAZEWU010000014.1, read on the forward strand.
GTCATTTATAAAGCTCCTGATTACATTACACTTCGCTGTAAAAAATGTAAGTAGTCATTTATCATTAATCATTCACGACCCTCAACATGTGTAACGTTGTGGATAGTGATTTTTCGATCAGTATTGAGTGCAGGATGACAAGGCCATAATTATTGAAACTAGCATCACAATACAATGACGTGTGGTGAAATGCGTTCTCCATTAATTCAACCATTAATGTCGCTTGCAGGTTGTGGCACAGGAGGCTTGGGACAATCACCGTAAGCGGAATGACTCCATCATTGTAGACATCTTCCACGGCCTTTTTAAGTCGACGCTCATTTGCCCCGAGTGCGCCAAGGTGTCTGTGACCTTCGACCCTTTCTGCTACCTCACCTTGCCGCTGCCGATCAAGACGGAACGCACTGTGGAGGTCATGCTCGTTTGGCAAGACCCCAAGTCCAAGCCTATCATGGTAGGCTCGCCTGGTGGAGAAACGTTCCAGTGTGGATCCATGTGATGTGCTCTCACGCCTACAATATTGAAGCTCAACCGTACTCAGCTTTTAAGATTGGGCACATGTCAGATGATTTGGTCAAAGTGGCATGTAATAGTCAAGACCCAGGAGACCGTTTTTGCTAGGGTACTGTTGTCTCCTGTGATGTTTGTATAATGGACTTGTGCCTATTGTTGTGCAGTACAGAGTGGTGGTGCCCAAGATGGGCTCTGTCTCCGACCTTTGTGCTGCATTGGGCCTGCTCACTGACATCGCAAAGGAAAATGTGAGTCCCTGCGAACAGCTGTATGCATATGATTACATTATTGTATTTGACTGTTGTGACTGCAACCCAACTGAGCTAATGGATTATTGTGGAAAGTCAGTATATGCCATTTAAGAATATAAAACATCCTTTGCAAAGTGAGTTAATCATGAAGGCAATATTGTTATTTTGAGAATAATTGATATCTTTTTTTACTTAATTTTGGGAATTATTGCAGTATTGTATACGGCAACAGTTATAGGTTGATGTGCTTGTCAATTTCTTAAAGTCTAATGTAATTCAAAGATCTTGTAATGGAACTTGTTTCTATGCCGTGCTTTTGAGCATTAATTACAAGGTTTATGGTCTTATTTCAGATGGTGGTTACAGACGTGTACAATCATCGTTTCCACAAAATCTTCACAATGAATGAACCTCTAAATGGCATCAACGATCGAGATGACATCTTTGTGTGAGTTTTAAATGTATACTCTTGCACAAGGATCCAGTGCCAAATTGAGTTGCGTTTAAGTTTATTTGCAAATTTGTTGTGTCACAATTGTTTGGCCAGTTAATTTTATGAGTGTGGAAGGAAACTGGAGTACCTGGCTTGAAACACTCGCATATGAGTGGATAACTTGTATACAAGAATTGCTGTACTGCCATCTATGGCCATCCCCTCATTCCCTCCCCTTGTGCCCCTTCCCATGTGGCCTCCTCCTCGTGCCCCCTCCTCGTTCTCCCCCTCTTGCCCCCTCCTCGTGCCCCCCTCGTTCCCACCCCTTGTGCCCCCCTTTGTGTACCCCATCCTCCGCATTAGATCCTCTGTATGTCCTGTACATATGGCAGAATTGACAGTAAAGTTAAATTGAATTTCTATGAGGCACAGATATTACCACTGCACCACCCTGCCACCTATGCATGCTGAGCGATGCCTGTACGTTGTGGTTCCTCTCCAGGTTCGAGGTGGCAGACGAGGACACGGCCCCCGACCATGTGCACGCAGCCGTGTACATGCGGGAGCGCAAGACGTCGCAACGCAGCTACAGCTCGAGCAGTGCCAGCACGTCTCTCTTTGGGCAACCGCTGCTCGTGTCGGTGCCGCGCAGCACCACCACCCTGGAGGGGCTCTACGAGCACCTCGTGCAGTGCATGGAGTGAGTGGCGCACAGCACTCCAGGGCCCTGCCCCGCCGGCAAATAAAGATTCAGAGTACAAGTGACCAATTGACCTGGGTCTAATGGTTTAACTTGCCGCGCTATAAATCCAAGTAGTTCCTGGCCACGGCTTACGTGGATAGTGAGCGGAATTGTGAACAGGTTTTTAAGCCCTGCTGTTTCCTCCAAATAATCCAGTCTGGCGTAGTTTAGCCAAACAACCTTTCAACCGTCAGTGGGTTGACATAAGGGCTAAAAGTAATTTTACGAGTTACTTTTATTTTTGTCATTTAAATGTCAATTACCAGTGTAATGCTATTACGTATTTATGTTGCATGTAATTGAGATATTGCCCATCACGGAGTCTTTGACTACCAATTACATTAAACTGGAGGAGCTTTTTAGTCGGGTTAATCCCATTATGCATGCGTTTTGGCATGCACTGTTTCTATGTAATGGCATAGACACTGTCCCCTTTTCAAACCACAGCTGATTGAGGACCTCCCCATACCAGACAGGTCGTGGGGGTTTTTTTCACCATACTTCACTCTTGTCGTTATGGGTTCATAAAGCGTGACAACACAGATGGGACTGTGGTTGCATAAAAGGACAGTACAATGGATTTTGTTGTACTGCCCTTCTGCTGGCCAACACATAGCACAGCCCTGTAGCCACCGATGATAACCTGTAACCTGCCATGCACGGACGTGACCCATCCAACCACTATCCAGTCTCAACTCTTGTTAGCTTCCGATATTGTGTGCATTCTGGATGATTTATTCATGCGTACCGTATCTGTATAGTTATAATTATGCCCTTCGAAGCCAAGCTGAAAGACGACGATGTCCAGAAGCTAGCCATCGTGCTTCGAAGAATCGCAAAGAAGAAGATTATGCCCTTTACGAATTACGTTGATTTAACTATAAATATTGCAATTAATTGTGCTGTACTCACGAAAGCCAAAATAAGTCGATGTTTTTTTCAGGAAGGTCCTTCATTTAGGTTAGTGTGGCCAATTACATTCATGTTGCTGAACTTGAGAGTAGAAGAGGGTAATATTCAAAAGAATTGCACAGATGGACTGAATAACCCCCATTACTATACAGCCATATACTGATACCAGTGAGTGGTGTTGAAAATACCATGAATTTGCTGATGTATACAACCCAATTTAAATCAGAGGAAAGCTGCCTGGATTTGAACCCTGTCTCTCAATGCTCTGGCCTCTGAGCTACCCAACCACTTATATCGGGTCAACATTTGCATTATCTGTAAATATCAAAGTTATGTTTGTGTAGAAATTGCCTTTGAGATTGATGGTGCTGAAATTCTGTCAGGGACTTGCCAAATCTATGATTGCTTTTTCTTACAGACGCCACATTAGAAAACCAGATGACGAGGAGGAAGACAATGATCATCAGGAGCAGAATGGCACGCACTACCCCCACAACTACAAATGCAATGGTAAGCTTTGACTATGAAGTGACCCATAGCTATAACAATTGACAGCTTGTTTTGGAGATGTACAGAAAACCATTTATATCTGATGAATTCAACATGCAGGGACTCCCACATGAGTGTTATCACATTTCTTTTTTTACTCTCTCTCTACATGATCACACAATTGTAATCAAATTATGTGGTGAAAATATATCCATGCAGAATGGTGCATCACCCTATGTTCAATAGCAGCCTACCAAAAATAACATCTGCATATGATATAAAAGGATACAAGGTTTTACCCCTTCTGGCAATAATACAAGTGTTAAGTTCTTAAAACACCAAATAGACACCTTTCACAAAGTGTCCAGTGTGCAAAAAGCTACACGCTTGTGGCAAAAAATGCAAACAAATGCTTTCATAATGTATGCATTGTCCTTGAAACTGAACGGTTTTTTTTGCCAGTATACTTCTTCTGTATACTGGCAAAAAAGTACCCATAGATCTGCGTGTGACTTTAGCCACACTGGTCGTGCTACACTTTTCCACATTCCTTGCCACAGATGTTCATTGCATGGGAGCCTAACAAAAATGTTTAATTCTCCCATGTGGAATATTACTAAATTAAATGAAAAACAAATTTCGATGGGATTGTGTGCATTTTTTTTAGTAATTTGTGACTGAAAATCTCAAGTGTAGTGAGGTTATGGGCTCGGCCCAATGTAATTGCAGCTGTTTCTCAGCATTGCTGGTGTAGTGCCCTGACCTCACGTGGGCCACCTCCATCTCAACATTTCTGGAAAGAATCCACCTTTAGTTTTTTTCTTTCCAACACTAGTTTTTTTCTACCACCAGGCTCCGAACACATGGACGATGAAACTTCCAATCAGGACGTCCCTTCAAGTACAGTCACAGGAGACCCGGAGCAGGAGCTCGCGTCCGAGTCCGAGACTGATGCGGACCAGCAGCAAGTGCCGACAAGACCCAAGAGCGGTGCAAGCGTGGTGCCAACACACACCGATGACGGAGACTCGGACACGGAAGCATCCTCTGAGGGGAGGAACAGGGGAGACACGGAAGGCTGTGTCGATGCGTCGCAGGTCGGCGGTGGAAAGGGGCAGCGATGCGGAAACAAGCGACGGCCCCTCTTCAGCATCCACCCCGTCAACTCCTACGGCAATACAGAGACTTACGCCATCACCGACGACGGCAAGCCCATCAAGTTTCAAGGTACCAGTGCACACGTGCATTTCCCCAAGGATGGCATTATCAGGTCTATCACCAAATCGCCCAGAATCTACACCAAGACACAGGCTTTCCCCCTCGTATTGCCTTAACAGACTGTAGGGTCAAGTGCTGTTAGTGAGTACCTAATGAAGGCCAACACACCAGACGCACACACACGGTCACGTTGAGGTTTGTAAAGTGACACACATTTACAAATACACACTGATAATATTGAACATGTAAACACGCCTCTGACCAGATCAACCTAGAATCCATCCGATGTCACCATATCTGAAGATGAGTTGGATTCACACTTGGATCGGTCATCACTATGCTCAGATGGGTCCTTAGAGGTTATGGGGCCACATGGTGGGCAGCAGAGGGCAGTGTAACTATATTATTATACAGTAAGTCGATTACCTGCCTTCACAGACTGGAAGCTGACCAGCATGGTCGGGAGGCCATTATTTATCAGTGACTCCATAGATGGCTATATATGTACATGGCATGTTAAGTGGTAGTGCGTTCTTGTCTTGTAAGCATAGATATGCGCACAGCATATGTTAATTAAGTTATTTTCAATAGCTTTCTTAATCCACGAAGAAGCGTGATTTCATCAAACTTATTATTTTAGGCACAATTGATCTCTTGATACATCCTTGGCCCTATTTGTCCAACAAGCTAAATATATCCTCGGAACAGTTGAATGTATTGTCTCAGGCCACCTTCACATTTGCATATGTATGTAGCAGAGCTATATATTGGGTGTGGTGATGTGTTGCAAATGCATGCTGAATGGTAAACACCAACGTAAGCTAATGGAGCCATGCAAATATTATAGATTGATCGGCATAAATAGCTAATAAGATTTATTATTATTTAGTCATCTTCTTTACCCAGATATGCGCTTTCAAGAGGGTCCTGCCAAGTGTTTTCCAGTAGGGGTAATGTTATTATGTGTTATCCTCACTTGGTAATTTGCAGGGTTTGTTGCATAGGGGAATTCTGCCTATACCAGTTGTTTTTTTTTATGGGATAAAACCCCAACTCCACATAGGCTCCAGAGTGGGGAATCTAACCCAAGGACCTTCTTGCTGTGAGGCAAATGTCTTCCCATTGTGCCACCCTTCTGCCCTAGTCTTATCCTCTTGCCGTGTCTTATTTTGCACTGCAGCAAGAACATATCTTGCTTTAGAATGGGATTCTGAGACAAGAGCACGATGGTACAACAACAATGTGGAAAAGGTAAGATCGTATGTTGAATAATCCCCTTGCCTTCAACAAGGTGTTACTAAATTTAGCAACACTCAGAAGGTGTATTTTCCATTATTCATAAATCTACAATCTATTCCATAATGGAGTTAAGCCTTTTGGTTTTTCATGCATTTATTTCTTCTGTACAGCTGCTTAAGATGCACCTGTATGTAGACACTACATACATCTAAATTGTACTGTATTATTGTAATATTCGTGATGTGTGTGTGGTGGCAGGAATTTGACAAACACGATAGCATGCTGGCGCAGCCATTGAAGAAGAAGAACCCAGTGAAGCTTAAGGAGTGCATTGAGCTGTTCACCACCAAGGAGGAACTTGCAGCCACCGATCCATGGTAACTACCTCATGAGCAAACCCGCACTCTATCCAAGTATCTAGCAAACCATAATTCAGATGTATTACTTCCTTTGTGAGAGCCCAATGGGATTTATAATCTGCTGGCCATGATATTTATTATTGATGATGGACAGAAGAGATGGTTTGAGTGGCGATTGCCTGTGGGGTTGCGGACTTTTTGCTTGTATTTTATAATTTGGAATGCAAGTTATGCCCTGTAAACGTAATGGTTGCCGCTTGACTATCAGAGTCTTTATCAATTAATATGCTATTGGCACATTTTTCTAATTCCCTACGTAAATAATCAGTGTGTCCGTGGAAATTGAACCATTTTCTTCGTGCAATCTGATTTTGTAGTGAGTGTTATCCATTAGGCGAACTAGCCACTCTTGTCACTTTTATCAATTGTTTTGTAATGCCAAGCATTGAAACAAGCAATGTCAAATGGGCTTGTCCCATCTAATTTGAAATGTCCACTAAATGGGTGCTGTGGGACATTTTTCTGCCCTAAATGAGCCCTTGTAACTGATTTTATTGTATTGTTAAAGTGCTTTTTTTATTAATGAAGCTTATGCGCTCAATTTGTATCACTTTTTTGCTGCTGTGCCTGTACTGTCATTACTTCAGGACCTGGGTGTAAACAAAATATCAATGGGTTTATTTTAGGAGTCTAAAAATGAAACCTTCATTGAAATGAACTCAGCCATCGATCATACAAGTACACTAGCATGATGGTAGTGATGACAGTTAACTTTGAGATATATATATACACGCACATGGGCCAAACCATAACGATTTCCTATGATGGAATTTGTATTAACCTACATTTTTTTTTCATCCACTTTTTCTCAAGGCATAACAATGTCATTTATTTTCCAGGAAAGCCTAGTTGGTGACCTTTTTTTTTAGGAAATGTTTGCATTCGGATATTTGGTCAATTCCATTTTAAGAAGACTCTTACATGTTGAAAGAAAACTGGGACACAACATTCATAGTTCCACAGACAGGTCATGAACCCTCCCCCCCCCCATAGTAGTAAATGTTGTCATGGTCACTTGATATGGCTGCTTATAAGAGTACAGTAGTACTGTTTAGGGGCAGAGGTCTTTAGGGGTATTGGTGGTGTATTTGCCCAGGTACTGTCCAAACTGCAAGAAGCACAAGCAGGCTACCAAGAAGTTTGATCTGTGGTCGTTGCCGAAAGTTCTGGTGGTACATCTCAAGCGCTTCTCGTACAACAAGTACTGGAGGGACAAGCTGGACACACTTGTGGACTTCCCTATCCGGTGAGAACCCCCACACGTTAGCTGCCTGTTCTATATTCATGCATACATTTGGTATTACTAGATACATTGTCTTTTAGATTCAACTAAAGCTGAAAGAAAGATCCTGCTCAAACGTGTTCTTTTGTCGTTGAAGTATGCATATATTTGAATATTTGGTGGTGATTAAAAATCCACAATTGTTTACTTAAAATGTAATTTTGAAATGTGTTGACTACAAATGTGGTTACTGTTGATGAACGACTTCGAAGCCAAGCTGAAAGACAACGATGTCCAGAAGCTAGCCATCGTGCTTCGAAGAATCGCAAAGAAGAAGAAGAATGCCTGTTGAGTTTAGTACGAGTTCATAGTCATGCAAAGATCGATTATAATATATTCTTCTACTTGAATGCTTTGAATCCTGTTGCTAGAGATTATAAATACACTGCAATGGCAAAACATGAATTTTAATTGCATTGGAAACTAACGATATGTTGATCCTCTTGGGTTGAAACTTTTGGCATTTTAATATTCGTCACTTAGATCTCTGATTAAAAAAAAAAGTGCGTAGACATGACTTAGTCAGGTGGTTTTGAGGTCAGAATGCGGAGCTGGCACCGCTGAGGTCCTGGGTTCGTATCCAGGCAGCTGCCTATGCGTAAATATAGTGGGCCAGAAATAACGGACACCTTTATAGTTAATGTAATTTTAAATGTGGTAGTTATTTCTGGCCCACTCCATCGAATAATGCGATGATGACCTCAGCCCAGTCACCAATAACTGAACCTAACCATAATATTAACTTTGGATTTGTACTTGATTTTGCTAAATTCTACTGGTGATAATAAAAACGTAATATTGGGTTTACTGCTATTAAACAATCTCATTAGATTTAACACGAAGGCTTTTGTGACCTAACTCATAAAAAGAGCTATACTATGGAATCTCATATTAGAGTTGGAAAGTGCATACAGTTCTGTGTAAAGGATCAAAAGGTCATTGTTAAAGGATTTTCTGAAATCCTGTGATAAGTTGCTGCTTTTGTTGCCATTATCCTGAACATGGGTTGAACTGCTCTGATATTTCCAAATTGATGCTTTCCTTTGCCATAAAGCCAATAGCACAATTGCAATAAATTGAGGAAAAAAACACAACGAGTTATGTACGTTATAATTAAGGGTATTTCTGAAACGCTGTGTATTGTATTCCTGAATCTGCATTGTCACGCATGCGGGCAGAGACCTGGACATGTCAGAGTTTGTGATTGGAACACAGGATGTTCCATGCATCTACGACCTCATCGCCGTGTCTAATCACTACGGAGGAATGGGTGGAGGCCACTGTAAGTACACACAGAATATTTGTAAAGAGTATATTGATTTGTTTGTAGGTGATTTTTATTATCTTAAGTAAACTTACATTTTAGTGATTGCTTGTTGATCACCTGTATGTAGTCTGCCAAATTGGATTTTTAATATGAATTTGGCATCTCCTGATCTGTTTTTTCACATTTACTACTTGGCAAAAGTGAGTTGGAAATGTTAGCGCACTGGTAGAATGAATGTAAAGTAGAGAGGTGCAAGGACAGACAGTTGAAAACCTGTGTTTGTTGAATGTCATGGTCTTCGTTCGCAGATACCGCTTATGCGAAAAACAAGGGAGAGAACGCCTGGTACTACTTTGATGACAGCAGTGTTTCGTCCTCTGCTGAAGATCAGATTGTGGTGAGAATTTTTAGGCAATTTGTTTTGTAAAAGTAAACTTAATTTAAACGTGTTGGTCACCGAACAATAAAAATGCATAATACAAGCTGGTTAAGTGCATTCTGGGTTGTATATATAGTGTACGAGCACAGTATGTTTTGAATGTCTTATATCTATTTACTGTAATTTCTTTAAACCATTTCTACTGCTCTACTAAAACTACAATCCTGTTTTGAAAATTGTATTTTAATGTTGAGCATGAGACTGAAAGCAATCAGTGACCAAAGGGCGGAGGTCAATGTGTGATTACGCCCTTACTGCTTGTGAACAAAAAGTTGCCTGAAACACTGCTCAAATTACCCCTCCGCATTTACAGTCGAAGGCCGCGTACGTTCTCTTCTACCAACGGAGGGACAACTTCAAGCGAGGGCTCGAGGTCTCTGCATCCGTGGGCGTCCCTGAGGAAAACCACGATTCGCAGGACAACGGACACATCAACTGCGCCGATGAGGACACCATGGACAGCATGGACACAAACTAGGGCCAGCAGTGCACACAACCGACGGGTTCCTCCCTTACAGGACGCATTGGCATGTTCGTATCGAGCGTGGAAGTTTGATGTGTGCCTGCCTAAGGTGCATCCAGGTAGCGGTCAACCACCAACCTCTGTCTCCCACCCACATTTACCCCCCTTTAAGGTTGTGCCTTTAACATCGTTTTGAAAATAAACACCCGTCTCCCTAGTACAGCCCAAAATAACTTGCACAGCCCAGCGTATACAGCCAGCCACCTCCCAGTGCATGCACGCGCACGCATGGCCGCACGGATGGACGATGTTGCCTGTTCATTGATCTCTACTGTTTTCCAGGCGTACGAGTGCACAACCTGCTTTGCTTCATTCTGCCATAGGGAGAAAGTGGTTTACATACTGTCTAATCAATATTTTTGACTACTTCTGCCGTTTCTGAATTGGAATTTTGAGTGAATCTTTCGTGGCCTAATTGTTTAATGTTAGGTAAACCACTTCCTCATACTTGCACAGAATTGCAACTTTTTTTGGTGTGATTTAGTTGATCTGTCCAGTGATGCGTAACTGAAGCGGCCCGCATATTCACTGGAATGATAACAAAACATTAGTTTTGCATACTTTTATTATTTGGTGGCCTATCGTCGTAAGGGCTGTCATGGGTGTTCGATGGTGGTGGTAAAGGCACTTGGCCTGTGATCATCTCAATATGGAGTTCTGATTTACGGTATCTTCCAAATTCTCGGTTTCTTAGGACACCCTTAGAGGCATGTTTCCACGCGCAAGTTGGTCTAAACATGATAGTTTTTCATGAAGAGGCCATATTCCTGCAATTTCAGATGCACAAATCAGAGTATTTTTTTGTGGCTACTATTTAATGGTGCTTGTACAACAAGGCCCTGTTTGAGTGGCTCTTGGAGCCTTGTAATAAAATTACACACCCAGGTATCTATTTCATATTGTGGCTTTGCCATCGTCATCTTTTTAGAGTGGCCATGAAAAGTACTGCTTTTAATCTGGCCATCGTTTTATTTGAAAACTTTTAATACAATAAAGAATACCGATTTTAATAGGCTAAGGGGATACATAGGATTTTGAAAAGTACTGTTTATAAAAATAAATAATGAAGATTTAATGAACCTCGTGCGTCTGGCCAGATGTCCTTCAAGTAATATCAGATTGTCGTGATAAATATCAAACTAATAGCACCAGCCGTTTTTCTTGTTTTAGTAAAACTAAATATATGCTAGCGTGAAGAAATTGTATATGCTGTATATTGGAGGTTTCATGTCAACTGTTGTACATTAATGGCATGACGTTTTTAGCGCAGTTGTGTATATACAGTAAATTTATAACCAAGAGTGCACATTGACAATGGGCAGTACTGACACTGAATTCGATTTTGTGTCATCTTAATACTTCATTACGGCTGGTACAGATAGTCAGGGATTTAGAGAAAAATGTATAAAATAAAAACTTGATTTCACACCAGAATGTACCAGCCAGAATGAGGCTTACAGTTTTGTGTGGACAGCCCATGCATCGTGCTCACAGCATGTGTTAGTGTGTGGATACAAGTTTGAATTGCACTGTACTGGTGTGTTTGTAATGTTTGGGTGACATTATGGAGTTTTTCTTTTCATGCAACCCGAATCGACACGAGTGCTTGCTTGGCACACTCATGCGACAAGGGTAACCACTGTGTGTGTGTGCCAGGGGCTGCTGTGCTGGGGGCTGTTGACTTTCCTGGGTTAGGCGAGGAGGGGCGTGTTACAGTTGGCACACCTCACACCTGGCACATATCAATTCATGGGGGAAATGGGCATTTATCCTGTAAAGTTGAGAAAAATCGCAGTGGATTTTCTGTATCGTTTTTTGAAGGATAGCTATGATTTACATTGACATTAGGAAGTAAAACAATTCCCAGCCGCACACACTGATGCAAAATAAAATTATCTTTTTAGTATACGCTATTCCACTGCAGTTGCTCAAGTTTAAAGGATATTTTAACAATGTAATGACTGATAAATTACAATGAAATGGCAGGAGACATTTAATACAAAATATTTTAATTAGAAGGTGGGAAATGATCCCGTCAATGGACGTAATCAGAAACACCAAGTTAATTTAATGTTCGCCAACATTTAGTCTGGTGCTAGCGATACGTATTACTGGCAGCAAGACGTGATGTGAGCACAGCAGACGCTTGAAATTCAGTTTGTCCGGCACAGGAAGTGTGGAGGATGCGCGGTGCTAGGGAGTGGGTGCAGTGCACTGTGTAGAACGGATGCCAAATCTGCATGGATTTGTGCCGGATTGCCTGCCTGCACAAAAAATATGCCTTTCAGTGGGCATTGATTGTCACTGACGATTGCTTTTGTTCTTTTACAATAAATTTGAGATGAAACACATTGATTACTTGTCCAAAGTCTTTAACGTCATGGTGTTAAAATGTATAAGTGTGCTGGGCTAGTGAACATGAGCACAGCAAGCCTGAACTATCCATCCATTTTCAGAAACCGCTTAATCCCGTACAGGGTCGCGGTGAGCCGGAGCCTATCCCGGCAGACACAGGCCGCAAGGCAGGGGAACACCGAGGATGGGACACCAGTCCATCTCAGCAAGCCTGAACTAAGATTCTGTAATAACATGCTTTCAAAGTGGGCGTGTTATTTTTCACTGACATTGACAAACGGCATTTGCAGGCTCAGTATGGGGCTGCATTAATGTGTATGCATGTGAAAGTTTGTTGTGCACAAACTGTATTGTCCGTATGTAAATGTGGTTTAGGGTTAGTCTAGATATTATGGTACTGTAATCGTACTATTCTGATAAGTTAACTGTCAATACGGACGAACAGGTCATTAGGTTTTTTTAATGTAGTTTACAGTTACAACGAACTGCACTGGCAGACTCCTCAGTTAAATTGGGTTAATATCTGTATATATAAATATTTACACATTACAGTATTTGCACAGATCTGAAATTTTGTTTAATACATATTGCATTCAGACTTTATTATACTTATTGAATAGGCTTCCAAAATAGGGTTTTAATAAAGGTTGTAAGAACTCATCTACCCTTGGCATGAGCAATACTTATAGTGTTAAGAGAGCAATAACTTTCGACACTAACCTTTGTTCCTGGGTGTAGGGCTGTAGTGTCTAACTGCTGGACCATTAAACGTAGAACCCTCTGGCAAAACAATAAATCTCCACTTCATTATAATTTTCTACAGACCATTCTCCTCTTATCCATGGTCGAAGTTTTTCTGATTAATTCACAAATGTTATTGGCCTACAGGCTGTTACATTTTGATGGCTTATAACATATAACATAAACTGTAAATTGTGATTTGTTATACAATGTAAACAACCATTGCACACATACGTCCACTAACTTGCGGGTGGACAGTTGGCCTTTCGTTGTATAGGTGAAAATCGTTTAGGTCATGCTCGCAAGGTGTGCACATAAAGATAACCCCCTATAGCCATGTAGACACGGGGCAGTGTATCCAGGAAAGCCCCAGTGATTCCTAAGACTCTTTCAGGAGGGTCTTGTATTAGTTTATAATAATATGTTTTCACCCAATAAATGAGTGATTATACACGTCGGAGGAAACCGGAGGACCCAGAGAAAACTGAAGCGTACGAGGGGGCAACACACTATCCCCGTACATGTGGAAACGGATGGCGATTAGACCCATTTGCTGTACCATACTGCCTTCTAGGGAGCGGTAGCCCAGTGGTTAGCGCGCTGGGCTATGAATCTGGCGACCCGAGTTCGAATCCCGCTCACGGCCAACACCAGTGACGATTTTCTGAAACCGGTCCTGGGCCTCCCCTAGGTCGACTCAGCCTCAAATGAGTACCTAGTGCGGTGTGTAAATATCGCCACTAGGGAGACAAAGGCGGCCGGGCGTGGTGCTGGTCACCCACCCCCTCGTGTGCCGTGTCGACCTTCATAGGTGCTCGCTAACAGCACTTGTCCCTACAGTCTGATAAGGCTATATAGGGGATCTTTGTCTTTGTCTAGCGAGCCAGGGTGGGGCACCTCGACGCTCAAGGGAAGGGACTTTCACAAAATGTGTGTGATCCACCAACCCTTGGCCTTCAGAGTGCTGGATCACCGCCCGGTAACACATCGCTGACAGGTGTAGTTTATACTACAGATATAATATGAACACAATGGATAATGCGCACATATTCGTTAAATGTCGAAGTTATTCTAAGAGAGAACGATTCAGAGGCGCGAGCAAACAAACCGTAGAAAGGCGGTGGGAAGGGAGCTACGCAGTTAGCCAGCGCCAACATTTGGCAGGCACTGCGTCCTATCTATTATGACATTGTAGGCCAATTAATGACTTGTTTTTAGTTGTGGGAGGAGAGGGGAGAACCCGGAGAAAACCCACCCAGAAGGCGGAGAACCCGGAGGAAACCCACGCAGAACAGAGGAAGAACACACAATTTCTACACAGAAAGGCGCCCAAGGTGGGAATAGAACTTCCTCGGATAGGACTTCTCTGTGAAGCGCAGATGTTACCACCGCACCACCCTGCCACTACATGTAGGTTTAAATGTAATATTATGAGGAGACAGGCGTCTCCTGTTGATTGAGTGCTGACCCTTAAAGAGCGGCGTTGTTGTGCCTTTGTATATTGTTGTTTATTATACATGGTTACATTACACGTAATGACATTTTGGGATGTAGACCTTGGATTGCGGTTATGTTGACCTTTCAGGAACATTATTCACGATATATCCTGGAACCGATGTGGATTGGTGACCCTGCAACGATATCCTTCTGCTGCTGCTTTTGTATTATTCTCAATTTCATTCGTAATATTATCAGTCTATTATTTTTGCTGAAAGCAAGCTTTCAGGTATTTACATTTCCCTTTCCCGTATGTAGCTGACAGAAAAAAAAGACATGGGGGGAAAAACCCCATCAATCATGTTCTCGTTCAGATCTTTGAGTGTACGTGATGGATTCATGAAAAACCTCGAGTGTTTGACAGATCCATATTTCTGTTTTGACGTCGCGTCGCTATTATGTCCCCATTCTAAAGCACCGCGTTAAGAATCACATCTTCTGGAAGACGCCTGTCAATAGATAGCAACTACGATGGGTAACGCAAACACGCCTTGTATGTACAATGGAGCGATGCGTGCTCAGGTCACCGATTATTACATGGCCTCTCATTGGTTGACAGCTGTTGTTACGCCACAACCAGCCCACTAGATGGCGTACAGAGTAGCTTATCATCATTGTCAGAAACCGCTTAACCGTGGACAGGGGTTGCGGTGAGCCACGTCTATCCCGGTAGACACAGCGCGCAAGGCAGGGCTATACCCAGGATGGGACGCCAGTCCATCACAGACCACCGGGGGGGAATTTAATTCGCAGGCCAATTAAGCTATGCAGTAGCATGTCTTTGGACTGTGGAGGTAAACCTGAGTACCTGGCGAAAGCTCACGCGGACACGTGGGGAACATGCAAACCCGAGCCAGGAATCGAACCCGGGAATTTTCTTTCTGCGTCACCATGCTGCCCAGATGAAAACGAATTAACGAGCGGCAATGTTCTCCCCGTGTCCGCGTGGGTTTTTCCACCGGCTACTGCGATTTCCTCCCACAGTCCAAAGGCATGCTATTGGCTAGGCAACTGTCCTGTTGACTAAATTGCCCCCCAGTATCCCTACAATAGACTAGGGTCCCACACTAGATATAGCCGTGCCTCACGCCCTGCGTGCGCCAGGACAAGCTCCGGCCCGCCACCCCCTGACCTTGTCCAAGGATTAGGCCGGGCACTAATAGCGATGATGAAAACGAATTAAAAGCAAATGCAGCTCGATTGTCAAGCTGGAGGTTTTCCCTTCGCATCTGGAGGGAAACCCTCCGAGCTGGCACGTCGCGGGCGCGCCCCAGAGTGTTTGCGGAAGCGCGGTGCCGCGTCAGCAGCCGCCCCGTCCGCGGCCGTCCGTCACACCGCACTCCCGACTCCCTTCCTCGAAGAGAAACATCACCGAGACCATTCTCGGGGCCGCTCTCTGCCGCGGTCTCATGACACCGCGTGTCCGCACTGAGCGGCCTCACGCCGCCAGGGACCGGGTTTTTTAGCGGCCCGACCGAGGCCTAGCCGCGCGGGTAAGCCTACGGGCTTGCCTTACCGCGGCCTGCAGCAAAAGACGCGAGGGGAAACAACCCACTCGCCCGACCCGTCGTCGCTGGCCGGCCCCTCCACGGGGTCCTCCGCTCGACCGTCAGCGTCGCTTTGGACTTTGCTCGCGGATCCCGCCCGAGCGGCGTTGGCAGGCGGGATGGCGACCACGTCTCCAGAAGCAGTGAAGAAGTTGATCGAGCACATGCAGAGCGATTTGCGGGCGCTGTCCATGGACTGCAAGAAGAAATACCCACCCGTGAAAGAGGTAAGGTTGGGGGATGGCGGCGGCACGTGGGGGCTCTCCATCCAGCAGTGGATTGACTGACTGGTGATGATGATGGAAGTGAGACGTTAAGGATGGTTGTGCAGGGCCACATGCGGTGTTGACACTTGACAGCCCCGTTAGCCTCACTGCTGGATGAATCACCGCGCAGTGCGAGTCTTGTTTTTTATACAGTTTACACCATTCTTCACCACGCAGATCAGCACTGATTGGTGCGTAGAGGTTGGAGAATAGTACAGTCCAATAATCGATTTTGTTGTCCTGCCCTCTGCTGACAACCTAGCCCAAACAACAGCCTACAGCGCCTGTTTGGCCAGTTCCTATTCCTTGAGCTGTTTCGCTTGGCACTTGCGAGGAAACCCGAGTGTACCCGAAAAAAAGTATAGACGGGTTCACGAATCCTCTTGCCATGTTCTTGCAGTCTCGCGGTTCCAGTGGATATGGGGAGTTTTACAAATCTCAAATGTCTTCTTCGCTATAGACCTCTGGCTGCTGACATTTCCTGACGCTCAGTTGATTCTTCAGGCTGTTTTTTCAGATGGTTCTAGTTTGATATGAATTTCCTTTTAATGAGCGTTAGCCATCCTCTGAGGGTAGATATCGGAGAATGCCCGTGCCTAAGGGGGCAAAATGTTCAAAGGGATGTAATACTATGGAAAATGTTAACATGTTCGCAGTTTTACGAACTGACTGCTGCAATGTGCTGGCCTGC
Organism: Geotria australis; assembly: GCA_036362915.1. Taxonomy (NCBI): domain Eukaryota; kingdom Metazoa; phylum Chordata; class Hyperoartia; order Petromyzontiformes; family Geotriidae; genus Geotria; species Geotria australis. The sequence goes on from JAZEWU010000014.1 coordinate 4,512,968, forward strand.
ACTGCTGCAATGTGCTGGCCACCTCACAGCCCAATGCTTTTTGAGCGTTTTACATTTTAGAAATGTCTTGATGATCCACCAACCTTTGCCTCCAAAACCGCAGCTTACAAGCTTTCAGCACCACGCCCATCATATTTTAAGTCCGTGACATTCAATCTCATATAAAGTCCTTGTGCCCATGTTCTTGCTCAATACACACATTACTGACTGCCACATTTTATATCTTTAGGCGGGTCCTTTCTACACAAAAGTCTCTGCTGCATCAGTTCGCGTATATCCATGCTCATAATTTCAGTGCCGTTTGTGCCCTCCCTACCCTGCACATCATTTTGGGATGTTCTGGAATTATACATTAAAATTATGTCTTCGAACGTATTTTTATTATTCCGTTAAGGCGCATTTAACCAACCGTGTAAAATATATTTTGATGAATCTATATACATCTCACGGCTTTTATTTACAACCTAGGCATTTGCACTTGACTATTTGATCAATCGTCTCCAACGTGTGCAGAATGCGGCTGCCAGAGTCCTCACTGGCACACCCTTCCGTGATCACATAACCCCAGTACTGATGTCTCTCCACTGGTTACCTGTTAAATACAGGATTGAATTCAAGATCCTCCTTCTCACTTACAAGGCTCTCTCTGACACAGCTCCGACATACATTCGTGACCTTCTGCAGTCACCCTCTACAACACGACAACTACGATCCTCCAATACACGCTTGCTGTTTGTTCCCAGGTCGCGCCTCCATTCCATGGGTGACAGAGCCTTTTCGCGCGTTGCCCCAAGACTCTGGAATGCTCTTCCACTGGAAATTCGTTCAGCGCAGTCCTTGAACTTCTTCAAATCTAGTCTTAAGACTTATTTGTTCCGTAAAGCCTTCAAGCCGTCCTGTCAGGACTTCTGATGCGGCTCGGCGCTGTCGTGCCAGGTTGTTGGCTCTCTTCATACCTGCACCTTTTTGGGAGCATTCGTTCCTTCCTCTGGCACCTTTTCAGAAGCATTCGTTCCTTCCCCTGGCTTGGATTGTTGGAGTGGGTTATCGGTGCCGTGCCGAGATGTTTTCTGTCTCCCCCGTTGTCTCCCCGTTGTTGTTGTGCCGTTCTCTCAAAAAAAAAAACCCCAAAAAAAATTATTGCTGATTTTCCGTGCTCCGTCGTTGTTGACATGTCGTTCTCTCTGCAGCTCTGTGCAGCGCTTTGTGACCCTCGGGTGAAAGGCGCTATATAAATGCTATTATTATTATATTTAGCACTTTCATTTTATAGTGGGGTTTGGGCAGGACATGTCGCAAAAAGGTCGTGATGGCCGGTGGTCGAGACCGACGGAAAGACACAAACTTAATCATGAGGATTTCCTCCACAAAAATGGATGGATGGAAATCACTCATATGCAGGCGCTAGATGTGTTTATAATAATGATGGCATGATGTATAACGCGCGCAAATTTCACACCTGGTCATGGACGAGGCAAGGCTACGGAGGAGCGAGGAAGCTGCAGGGGGGGAAGTCAGCCATACGGTCAGCCGGCTCCTACCCGCCAGACACTGCTTCCTATACATCACGATGTTATCGGCTAGTTGATTAGTCTGTTTTAGTTGTGGGAGGAAACCGGAGAAACCCCACGCAGAACAGGGGGAGAACATACAAACTCCACGCAGAAAGGTGCCAAAGGCGGTAATTGGACTGCCACAGCAGGACTTTCTGTGAGGCGTAGATATTACCACTGCGCCACTATGCCGCTCGTATTGTTGCATCATAGGACTGTGAATTATGGCAATGGCTTCATGGTTTCCATTATAATGGATTACCTTGCACCACGAAACTGTAGAATTCAACAAATGGCTTAAGAGTTGTAAACTGTTAAGAGTGGAGCCACCAACGCTTTAGCCTTGCAACAAAGATGGTACTGTATTACAATGGAGTGGCAACTTGTTGAATACGGAATGTGAATAATTAGTTGAATGTAAAGAATGCACCATATGACACCTTAATCGGGCCATCGAGGACAGCTATTAACCAGTAGAATATTATTGACATTGGAGACAAGAGAGTCGACTGAACGTTGCTTTTAAAAAGAGACGAGGCTATTTTCGTTGGTCTACACATGAATAGACCCTGTGTTTTAAGTTAAAATTATTTACCAGGAACACGGACCAACTATACAGAGCATATATATAAATAAAAGCCGCCTGTTGGCTTATGCACTTTTATGTGCTGTTAATAAATTACATTTTTGTAATATACAGTATTTATATTTGGTGTTGTGTACTTACATAGTGACTGGCAGGATTGATATAAATATTACACCCACTGGAACAACACATACACTAAACCATTGACTGCTAAGTGAGTTTGTTTTCATTAAAACAGTAGCGAACATCGAGATTTAATGTGGCTTGTTGGAGAGAAGACTTAAGTGAAAAGTAATGAGATTACATAACCTACATGTTGTATGTGTTTCGCCCATAGTTTAAGTTTGGGTTTCAAGTTCTAAAGGACAGTTAAAGAATAGACAAATAAACATGGAGTTTAGCATTGTGCTTTTCGCTATCTAATATCTGTGGCTTAATACTGCAGAAAATAGACAAACGTATATGGCTGATGCCTGCTGGATATTGTTCAAATATACCGAGCAGATTTAGTTTAACACATTTCATATGTAGTGGAAGCTATGACTGGTGTGCACGTGTTTAAGGCATTAGGTGTATGCTTGTCTTACATTGGTAAAATAATCTCTCTAAAGAGGCAACTACGGTTCACCTGTTGCGCATCCATCAAGCTTTTAAACATGAGTAAGCAAGAGAACAGATACGTATTGTGAGTGGAGACCCCAGGGTTACGTTTTGGCAACGCGGATATCAGGGGAGCTGATCATTATACACTAACGATGGCTCTGTTGTTCTGCCCGTCCCTGCTGATTCATACGTTTACGTTGAATTGTCTTGCCACCACCAGCTTTAAACTTGCTTCGAGAAGTACTGAACCTCGTTTGAAATATGTGTTTATTATGCAGAGCCCACTATATTAATTAATTTAGTAATATACCCATTTACTCTATCGGTAAATGTTAATGCTCATTTCATGTTGGAAATGTAGTTAATGTGTTGCTGTTTTAATTAAGCATATGTGATGAAAAGCGTGTTGTATACTGAATTAAAGGAAGGTCGTGTTAGAAAATTGGAGGGATTTTCAGCATTAATTAGTGACATTTCAGGGATCTGGCTGAATTAGATTTTCTATTCGCGTGTGAATATATATGCAGAAATAGAACGCGTGTGCGCTATTAAGAGTGAATGGAGAACATGTGTTTGCTATTTGAGTAAATAGTCACGCACGCTGGTGCAAATTGCACACTGTGGCAACCATGCACATTGGTCTACTGTGCTGTTTATGTTCACAAATGTAGAGATGGCATTACATATTCAGTGTTGGTTTGAACAGATGGAATAATTTTACCCGACAGTACAATTCATTTTTGACGCCTTTTTACGCAGTTAGATTTTTTTTGCCAATAAATCAGGGGATATTTGACCCAACAAACTAGATACAAAAAGTTACATTAATAAATCACACAATACATTATCCATTGAAAACACTTGACTGCATATGTCGCGTAACTAGTTATTGATTCAAGTAAACATTGGTATCTTAACAGACAAGCTTAGTAAATGATAGTGGGAAACGCCTTAGACTTGCAGAGTGGTAGTATAATCATTATTATGCTTTAAGTCCTCATTGCCATATATCCATTTTAATTATTCCTTTTCGTAGCATATTAGCATGTTCGCGCCAACGTGTGTTTTCCCATTCTAAGTGTTTCTTATTCATATAAAAGTAGGTATTCAGTAAAGGTTCGCCAAACACGATTACATCTTGTACTGTATAGACTCCTTAGAGGTGGGTAGCTCAGTGTTTTACGTTAGAGTGGGCAAGCTATCTCGTTGTTTGCTTGGAGTATTAGTATGAATGTTCGAATTAGTGTATTGAGTAAGGCCACTCAAGTGTTTCTGTTCAAAGCCAAATGTTGCCAACGCCCATAACATCAATAAACCCTGTTGGGGGATTTTATTATTGAGTGTCAACAATGTGAGCAAGGTAGCCCAGCTTGGCTGTTAGAAGGTCTAAAAACATATCCTTATATTTTGTTAGGCAGTCGAGAAATACAGATGTGTACGGTAATGCGAGGCAGCTGTACGGATATGTAATGTGAAATATGCAAGGGTTTACCTTTTCTGGCAATGAGATAAGTGTTAAGATCTTAAAATACCAAATGGACACCTTTTTTTAAAAGTACCACAAGTTGTTGAAAAGCTATGGGTAAGGTGGGTCAGTTTGAACAACTAGTAGAATCAGCACAGTCCAGCTCAATGAATTGTAACCCATATAAACCACAGTCTATGTCAATGATTTCAATGGTGGCCTCTTTTTAGAATGTGTAATGTTTATCACTTTGGAGCACATCATACCCAAGTGCGTAGATTACACTTTGAGTCTCGAGCTTCTTACAGCCACCGATTCGGGGCATTCACTCTCTCCCCGTCTTCTGATAAAGCAGCATGCGAGTGCCACTTAATGATAACCAGCGACTGCCTGTTCGCATGCTTTTAAGGCTGCTTGGGGGGCACAATGAAGGTACTCAGTGATTGGCACTGGACAAGTTTCCACTCTCTGTATCTATGGGGACTGCAAAAATATCCCCTGTGTGTTAGCCTCCCTAAAAATGCAACCTGTCAATATTACCATTGTGTGGCATGTGTTGCGTTTGTGAATAGCTGCTTAGTCTACAATTTAAGCGGCAGGAATGAATTATACTACAAATATAGCATTTAGATGTATTGTTATGGGGAGAACTGATGTTTGCAGCCTGTGAAGCATTAACACAATTCTCCAAGCGTTGGGCGTTTTGTAATTGGTTGTTTGATGCTGTTAGGGACTTGAGCACGATAACTTTTGTTGACATTTACGCTAATTGGCCTTGGTTGAAATTGATAGCCCTGTTGCTGATTTTATTAGGTGTTTAGTTGTTGTAAATGCTGCGAGCTGCAATACAGTATTCCCTATACAGTAAGATATCCTTATGTCTTCCTGTTGGAAAATGGAATTCCATGGTTATGCACAGCCATAGATGGGTTTATATTGATTTCACAGTTGGTGAAAGCGAACAAACTACAGTGGGCTTGGTTGACATTTTAAGTAAATCGTATAAAAGATAAAGTTGGAAGCAAAAATTGGATTCTTGTCAAATGTTCAATGGTTCATAGGAAGATGATTGGAAAGACAGTTGCAGGGAAGGCGGGGGTGGAGTTGCAAGATTTCTAGCTTTGTTTCGTGTGTTATGGATTTTTAGAATGAATATCCCAGCTAGGAAGTTAAGGCCACTGTTGATAAAATACATATTCTAAAGTTTCCTGTCTAAATTAATAATTCATGTCGTTCCTACTTTCCTTATATGTAGCACAACATGTTAGAGTAATATTGTTTACCATTTTTAGTAAGGTTGTTGAACTTATAACGTTATACTAAATTAGGTGTTAAATGTAATTCAATTACAGAGTATCAATAGTTTTTATATAATGATTTCATCACGGTGAACATCTGAAGATCGTTTTGCCTTTTACAGATATGCATTTGATGTTATTTATAGTGGTTCAAAATGTTATTTAGGACAACAGAATTTTATATAAACAGATGTTTATCATGCTTTGCAATTTTGAGCTCACGTTGAAAACGATTTAGTTTATGTTTGAATATGGTGTGTCATCTTCATTTCATAATTGGCTGTTGATGTGCCCAGTGCAAGACCCGTACATCCACATTGTAATTGTATGTTAACAAGTAGCAGGCACTGTCAGATGTTTTGAAGTGATTGTTGGCATTTTCGTTGACATGCTAACTCGGAAGCTATATTAATAAAAGCTAAGATGTGCTGTCCAGTTGGTTTTCTTAAAGGTGCTATTGTTATTTTCACCGTGATAAAGGTCATTTTGCTGTTTCGGAACTGAAATTGTGCTTATAGGTAATTATGTTTAACATAAAAGAAAGCAATTGAGGAGTGGGAAACATCATTATATTATTGATTTGAAAACAAAGCCCTTAGGTCAGTTTTCTGCTAACATTTGTAATCAACCTTTATCAAAGCGAGAGTGCATCTGAGGTCCTCATTTTGCCTTCCATTGTGTTCACTCACTTTTTAAAGTGGAAATTAGCAATTTTCATAATTTATTGGTTAGCAAGACCTATTTGCAATTGAAATCAGCTGGACTGTGCCATTGCATTGTGAAGCCAACCTCCTACATGAATAAATAAGTTTGGTCACATTAACCATTGTAGCCTAGGTTTAGCAAGGTCAGAGGACACATATGGGGCCCAGCTAATGGCAGAGCTCACTAATAGTGTTTTTTTGTAATAGAGGCCAACATTTAATAGGATACTTAGCTGTCCTTGTAAAAATTACGTGTGAATGTCTGATTTTTGGTTGCTTTATGGAACGTTCATGGTTAATTTTACAAAGAAGAAATTATCGTAGGAAGCCACTTTATTTTTGTGCAAACGTTTGTTATTAAAATGTTATCGTGTGAATAATAAAAGATTTAATCTTCTTTAGGCTGCAGAATCTGGGATTGTGAAAATTAAAACCATTGCTGGAAAGAATAAAGACATCCTTAAAGGTAAAGTATTTTTACACGTAAACTTTAGTGCTGAATTGCTTAAAGGTTGGATTTACAAAAAGTAAATGAGCACTGCATTCATAACCAATCTGTTAATGATTTTGCTCACATTTTTCGTTTGAAGCACAGTACAAAAATGTTTGTCAAAATTTGAAACACAAATGGGAAGTTAAATAATTTTGTTATCCTATAAAATTGAGTTTTAATGAGGTTATGATAATTGTACTATGCTGTTGACTAAATAACTAATTGCCATACGATCTAAAGTAAATGCCATTTGTTATTTTATTACTTCATTATCATAGCCTTTGACGATTGTTTGAATTTTAAAATATTTTAGAAAATTTACATCTAAACAGTTGTATCTATTAACATGACGTTGTTATATTACGCAGCTGTTTTGTGTTCACAGTGGTATTTTACAGAGCAAATACTTGTAATGTTTAGCACTTTAAACAGCTCTAAACAGCGGTTATTGCAAGTGAAAAAACACAGAGCATTCTGTCGTGGAGGATGACAGACATGTCAGTTTTAAAATTAAATGCCATAGTTAAGTAACTGAATTTTGGACTAATCTTAGTCATAGCATGGCGTGTAAATGTTATCCTAATTGCATTGGCGCTACTACATTATGCATGCCAATCCTATAGTACCAGGCTTAATTTTTACGACTGACATTAAACGAGTGCGTTATAATACCGACGCCCAATTAGTGGATTTCTTGTGTTGGGAAAAAAGTGTGCATACCCCCACTTAACACCTACCTGGCTGGCTCAAAGAAGTATACTGAATGCCCTTTTATAAATGAGTCCCTTCATCTGCACTGGTAGTCTCACTGCACTATGAACTTGGGAAGTGATAACTGAACTGGTCCTGCCCCCATCTCCCCCACTTTAACCAAACAGCATACCTGGTGTACAGTTTGGTGAACGATGACCAAACAACCCCTATGACCATTATAGTGTCGGGACGCCTTCATTAGCGGTGGATTGGAAAAGGGTTATTATTACGTTTGTTATTATTATATCTGCTGTGCTGCATTCCGATTGGCTGTTTACGCTTTCAGTAATTTACGTGTTGATTAGTAATGAGAGTGTCGTCTGGACATACTTTTGTTTCTTTGCGCAGCGGCTACCCATGTGTGTGTTCTTACCCTTGACCCTGTGATTGCAGTTCTTAAAGAAAACAGTGCGGAAGTGGTGCAGCCACTTCTAATGGGCTGTGGTACCAAGGAGCCTAAGATCGCACTGCTCTGCCTGACCTCGATCCAGAGACTCCTATCGCATGACGTCGTGTCCGAGGTAGTGTGTCCCATATTTCTGCTGATCTTGGTGGGGGCTACGTTATGGGCAGCAGAGGGCAGCACAACAAAAACATCAATTGTTGTGATGTACTTCTATGCTCCCAAATCTATGTTCCGTGCTCTGACCAGCATGGTGATGTATGGTCAAGTAAACCCCGCAAACGTTATTGTGTATGGAGACCCTCATTGAGTAGTGGATTGACACAGGGCTGTACGTATACATTATACATTTATCAGACTGTAATGCACTGGTGTGTGTTTATATATTGCGTGACTAAATCGTCACATTACCATTGTTTAATAAGTCTGTATGCACACTGATATATCAGTTCAATGAGTGTGTTTATTTGCTGTACACGTGTTGATGATGTCTGTGTAAGTTGTGGTGAGTGGTGGCATAGTGGTTAGCGCAATGCACTAGGAATCCTGTTACCCAAGTTTTATTTTTGGCCACAGATAACATTAGTGGTTAGTGACATATGAACAGGTCCTGTGCCACACCAAGGTTGATTCTATCTTAATTGTGTACCTGGTGCAGTGTGTAAACATCAGCACTGGGGAGAATAAGGTGGCCAAACATTGTGTGGCTTCACCACCATATCATGTTTTGTACTGACTTTTATAGTTGCACACTAACAGCCCTTTTCCTAAAAGCCTATGTATATTAAATGGAGGATATTTATTTTTGTTTTCCAGAGATGGCACTGTGATTCATTATGAAGGTTATGCATGAAAGCAGACCTAATGTTCTCATCTAATGTGTTGGAATGTACTGTGTATAATGGCAACACAATTGCTTGTCCCAGATGTACTGTTTGCGTGCTCGATGTTTACGATTTGTGCAGGTGGCAGCTGTGAATCTCATCAACACACTCTGGCAGCTGATGGAGAATGGGCTAGAGGAGCTCAAATTGCTGCAGACTGTCCTGGTGCTGCTTACGTCAAACACAGTCGTGCATGACGAATCTCTGGCTAAGGTGGGAGATGCCAATCCTAATCAACGAGATGTCAGTTATTTTACACTGCGCCGTTTATTTGCAACATCAGCGTATAATTGAATTGTAAGCCAACCATCTATTTAGTTTTCATCTTGTAAATGCATACCTGGGCTGTGCATCCCATGCTGTCTGACACAGGTTTGAATGTTTGTTTTAAAAATAGAAATACATATTTCATAGTGCCCTTTAGACGCACACCTATAACCCGTGGCATTCTGGTGACATCTCGACATTGTAGCTTCAGTACTTTTTATTTAACGTCCACCCTCAAGTCAACCTGTCTTTTGTTGAAGCTTCAAAACTCATGATGGGTAACCTGGGACAGACAGCCCCGTTTCACGTTTCCCTTTATTTGTTTGTGTTTTCGTGCCCCCCCTCGTGCCCCCCCTCGTGCCCCCTCCCTTGCACCCCCCCTCCTCGTGCCCCCCTCGTTGTGCCCCCCCCCTCGTGCCCCCACCCCCCATGAGCGTGTGACTTAGTGGGTGACTTAGCGGGTGACCAGTCAACCGACCCACTAACTAGTTGACCAGTCAACCGACCCACTAACTAGTTGACCAGTCAGTTTGTCGGTCGATTGGTTATTTGGTCGGTCAGTCAATCTCGGTCGATCGCTCAGTCTGGTTTGCTGTTTTTTTTGTTTACTCTAAACACCTGCACTGTGCCTCTTGTGCAGGCTATCGTGCTGTGCTTCAGGCTGCACTTCACTAAGGACAACATCACCAACAATACAGCTGCTGCTACTGTCCGGCAGGTGGTCACTGTGGTCTTCGAGAGAATGGTTGCTGAGGACCAGCTCAGTACAGGTAGAAAACCAGCACGCTTGTTCTCAGTTATTTGACCTTGAGCCATTGCCTCGAAAAAGGCCTTATTAGTACCAGCGAGGATGACAAATGCTAATAATGATTTCCTTGAAGGTTGTTATCTCTAGATTGCTAAAATGTATTATTGCAAGATAACTGACGTAGCTGTTTATGATATAAATTGCTTTAAAGGAGATTGCCGCAGCGTTTTTGATCGATAACATTGTTTTTATATAAATGAAATGTCCTCGGAATATGATGAAACATCCACAGAATATGGCAATATTAAATATTTCTATAAAAGAGCCAGTATATACACTAAGCTTACTGCCCATTGTAATAATAATAATAGCATTTATATAGCGCCTTTCACCCGAGGGCCACAAAGCGCTGCACAAAGCTGCGGAGAGAACGACATGTCAACAACGACAGAGCACGGAAAATCAGCAACAATTATTGTTTGGGGTGGCAATGCTACCAGCATTTGCTACCAGCATTTGCCACCCCAGGTGGTACCGACCAACCCCTTTGGTTCATGGGCTAACTGTGACAACTCTAACCCATGTTTAATTTTAGAAATAAATGCCAGTGTTCCATATTACAGTCCAGTTGAAAAATACTAGTGTGTGTTTGTATAGTCAGAAATCTTGCATGCATAGGTGTTAAAGTGTATCCGGTTTTATTTTTGTTAATGGGTTTTGGCCAGATGCTTGCTCGGATGCTCTGTGTTGTGTTATAATGTTTACATATGTTCATGAACCTTATGACTTATTTTATACCACCCATTTCACATTTCTTAGCGTGTTAAGTTGAAGTATAGAGTTTTGTAAACTCGTCAAAACTACTTGCCATTGTTTTTTTTATAAACTTCTCTTTTCCGTTTCACAATAGCCCAGTGTCTGTTCCATCGAGAGGTCACATGGGGTGGGGAGGGAGGGGGTGGGGAAGAGGGGGCCAAGAGGAGGAGAGATGTGTGGGGAAACAGTTGCTGTGAGATCAATGGCTTTTTAGTTTAAAATTTTATCAACTCCTATTTCAGGTTTGGTGACTATTGATGCATCCAGTCACATTGTTGGAAACAATGCAAGAAAACCGCCTACCTCTCTTAAACCATGTGCCAAGGATGCTTACCTGCTGTTCCAGGTACACAATAATTTGTGCATGCATTTGATGTACATTGCGTGACATTCAAGCTAGCGTACATTATTATTGCTAAACAAGAACAGTCGGCACCATGCTCTTGGAAGGAATGTGATTTATAATGTTTTATGAAAGGGTGCCCCGTCTATTTGTCCACTGGACTGATTTATAGGCTAATTTTTGCATTCAGATGTGCTATGTTTATAATGCATGCAAGATTACGTCCTTGTATATCAGTAGCACTGCTTCATTTCAGTTGACCTTTACGTTAAGAACCATAAAATGCCGTTAAATATTTCACGCGGGAGTGAAAGAAGCACATTGGCAGCAATGTAACCTAGTAATATATTTATTGGGAGTGTTAGTCTGAATCATGACATGAGTTATTGTTGTCTGTGTTGTAAGTGCCAGTCGCCGCTTCGCTGCTTCTCTATAAATGTGTCCGTGTAGATAATGGGATTTGTGTTTACCTGGCAGGACCTGTGCCAGCTAGTAAATGCAGATGCACCATTTTGGCTGGTGGGCATGACTGATATGACCAGGACATTTGGCCTGGAGCTCCTCGAGTCTGTCCTCAATACCTTCCCACAGGTTTTTCTCCAGGTAAGTTGGCGAGGAGTGTTCCGCTGTGGTAGAGTCTGGGGTTGGGAAGAAGTAAATGTTAATTTGATGGGGCTTTTTTTGCGCTAAGATGAACTATGTATTCCTGAGTTCTATGTGCCTGCAAAGGTAATATCTGGTCGGTGCATATATTATAGCATGATGCATTCACAAATAAATGAGTTTTGAAGCTTCATTAATCAGAAAATTTAATTTCAAGATAGTCCAATGCATAATTATAGCACTCCGGTGACATCGCCGTGAGGCCATCTTTATCATTACTGACATCACCATAATTTAAAATTACTTTTTTTCATTTATTATATTTCATATTTGAGTCACAGCCCAGGACACACAGCTTAGTACGTATGTTGAAGACATTAGCTATTTGTTATTTTGGATTGAATCCTCCTTTAAGACTGGGACAAAGCCTGCCAGTTGGTATTGAGTGGAGATGGCTCGGTATGTCTCCCATGCCTGGGTGTCATGGCTATATGATCTTTTCCCTGCTCGTATAGTCACCTCTGAAAATATATAATAATTTAAGAGCAGGTTGACAACTCATGTTTTTAAACCTTAAGTAATAAATACTCAGTATATCATCAGCATACAATAACATCACTAATACATGAGTTGTTCTGAATATTATTGTTTGTCCTGAAACCTTTTTTGTGCGTCCAAATTCATGTGTGTTACTTCCTATGTCCAGTGCTCTGCTCAGTCCTCATTCTTAATTATATTGGCTGTTCGGGGCTCGATTTATACTTGTGTGAGGCACAGTATCAAGTGATAAACAGTGATGATGGTGATGAGGAAACTTGGGTCCCTTTCTGATTGGCCGGGCCGGTCTTCTGCGTGTGGCTTTGCACGTTGCAGCACATGGAGTTTGCCTTCCTGCTCAAGGAGCGCGTGTGCCCTCTGGTCATCAAGCTCTTCTCACCCAACATCAAGTTCCGGCACACTTCGGGCTCGTCGTCCTCCTCGCCGGGGCCCAGCGAGAAGCCCTATTTCCCCATCTGCATGAGGCTGCTGCGCGTCGTCTCCATCCTCATCAAGCACTTCTACAGCCTTCTGGTGAGCGTACACCTCCTATTGCTTTCAATTAGTCTTGGCTTATAATGGTGTACAATATTTCATAAAAAATATATTAACCCATTATTACCGTGTGAGCTTTGGCAAGTGCAGAGTACCAACACACCCAATGGCAGCTTATACATTTAATAATACATGCGAATGGTCTTTACTCGGGAAAGCCTCACTCAGTTTGTTTAAACAGTTTTCAGGCAGATCCTAGATTAAAATGTTTGTGTACAGTAAAACCTTGATTGAACTGACATCTATTCAATGGACTTCAGAAGCAACAGACGCTGTCTGCTACTTCCCGGATGGGAGTCTACTTTGGAAATAATATTTTTTATTTTACTGTTTATTGCTGCTATTAGATACATGTATTATTAACAATAATTAGATATTTTAAAATTTATAATGCGCACATATTTAATGTCGAAGGTATTTGACATTGAATCAATATGTTACTCTGTTTAATGGTGTTTATAATATATAGGTTGTTATAAGATATGGTTATTACACTATATATAACATTGTCATATCAATATACGGATTTAACATACTTCTGGACACCCTTTACCCCCTATTAGTCTGTTACATCGAGGTTTTACTGTAATTCCATTAATGAGTGCTTATGGAATGAAATTGAAGGGAATGTTATCTGGCTCTATTGATTAGGGAAGGGGTCGTTAATAGCATACATTGCACCTTGCGGCGGGGCATTTTGACAGGTGACGGAGTGCGAGATCTTCCTGTCGCTGCTCGTCAAGTTCCTAGACGGGGACAAGCCGGCCTGGCTGCGTGCGCTTGCCGGGGAGTCCCTGCACCGCCTGTGTGTTCAGCCTCGGCTGCTCAGGTCAGCGGAGAATTTGTGTGCGAGTGTGTGGGTTTTGTATGTGGCAAACATCAGTGGTGATTAACTGAACGAGTGCAGGGTTTGCCTGAGGCTGACTGAGCCATAAATGATGGCGTGGTGCAGTGGGTATACATCAGCACTTGGGGAAATAGGAAATGAAGGTGGCCAGACGTGTTGCCGAGCCACACCACCCACGAGTCTCGCTGTGCCTCTCTCGGAAAGTGCTTGCTGTTTTATTGTTGATAATTAATAATTTATTCTGTTTATTACCCATTTGGTTTTCTTTATTTTATCATCTTTTTGTTTTTGCCACGATGTTTTTTTTTTACCGCTTGTTAAACAATTATATTTTCATTACACATGTTACCCAGGAAGATGTGTTACAAGTAGAGGCTGACGCTTTGTATTTACCTATGATTGTAGGTGCTTTTGCCAGTCATACGATATGAAGGAGCACTCCACCAAGGTGTTCCGTGACATCATCAACGCGCTCGGCTCCTTCATCCAATCGCTGTTTATCAACTCGGCCTCGGGAGGTGCATCCTCGGGTTCCGTGGGGCCTCCAAGTAAGCACCAGTCATCCCCGTAAAGTTTCCACTTCGTGTACTCATATATCACTTCCCTTTTACATGTACTACGGCCAGCTCTGGATAAATTGGGATGAGTCTCAGGTGTTTCGATGCATCATACGGGTATCTGGGATGCACTCCGGCATAGAGATGTTACTTTTTTTTTCTATTGTACAGATGTCTCATACAGCTCAATATTAAACTGCAGCTGGGCTATCCGATTATATAAAAAAATGGATTACCCTACTGGTTATCGATATGTTGGGACGTAACAGGTGAGGCTTGGTAATATAATTGGCATCTTAAGTTCGGTGTGGTTTCTAAGGGGAATCTCGCCTTCAAGAAGCACATGCGGCCATCATTTTTACATGGTGCCAAATAACCACGGAACGCATTATCGATTCTTATGTTTTGACAGTCTGTTTGATTGACTATTCAACACAGCTCTATATTAACCATATTGAAATTCGCAAGATCTTGAGCTCAAGTAAGTTTTGGAGAGAGACCGTGCTCACGTGTGATGATACCTTCCAGCTGCTCAGACGGTTGGGAGCACGGCAGGTACCCAGGGGGGAGCAGCGGCAGCCGGGGGGCCCATGGGAGGTGTGACTCCGCAGCCGGCCTTCGAATACCGCGGCGTGTGGATCCCCATCCTCAGCGTGGCCATCCAGGGCACCACCCGCTCCATCTAGTGAGTGTCGTGTCGTCACTGGGTTTGCCAGAGTATATCGTCATTCACGATGTTATATTACATGATATGACGATTATCACGTTGTCAGTTTGCCTTAACTTTGTAATTGCATTTTGTATTTTTATGCACTTGTCTTTGTGCAGTGGTGTACATGAAACACAGATAATGATTGCGTTATAGTAATCCAACTGCATTTCACTGAACTTGGGTCTGCCATATACGGTTTATCTTTATCACTGGAAATGTACAATCCACCGTGTAATGCTCATAATGCAGACTTAAGAAAATCATGATGTCGTATCACCATCATGTCATAAATTACTTTAGCAAACGTTTCACAAAGCACTTGATTTGCAATAGTTAATCACAGACGATACTCTTACTTTGGATGTTACTTCATTGCTGTATTGTGCATACCCGTTTTATCACATGCCACTCTTGGGAGGATAGCCAACAACGCAAGAGTCCTGTTTTAAAACTACGTGTAAACCAATGCCAGCTCTATTGTTTGGAGAAAAAATATTGGTTATGGAAGCGTTTCCGTTGACGGTGCCAGTTGCTGTTTCATTGGGCACAGTGCAATGTTACACAATCAATTGTGTCCATAGCAGCGATGTTTTGACACTGGCTGTTGACAGAAGAGCAATACGATCGTCAAATTCTCTTCTGATTTCCACTGTCAAGTACTGTGCTAGACACAGTTGGAATAGTGTCCAATTCTCAATGATGGCGTCCCTACGGCTTGATTGTGGGAGTTAGTTGACATCCTTCACCACAGTGGGCACTGGGTTTGGTAAAAGAGGGGAGCACAAGCGTAGGAGAATAGTCCACTACAACAATGGATTTTGCTGCACTGCCCCCTCCTGCCTACGACATAACCCCACAGCAGCTTATATCATCTGTTTTTATGTATGGTCGTAGCCTGATCCATGCATTTTCCGTGCAAATCCGACTTCGCCCTTAAAATCAGACAACATTGGGTGTGTTCTGGCCGGGAGTGTATATACGTAATTATATTGAAGATTGTGTTATCTACTCTGTTACAGTGTTGCCATGTAGTCTCCTATGTGCTGCCTGAGTATTCCTCCGATCGGGTAGTGCAGTTGTGCCTGCCGTACCGCAAGACGTGTGCTGTCATGCTCACGTTTTTTCCCTGCTTTCCTCAGCCTGGAGATGTTGGATAAGGTGGAGGCCCCCAGCATCCCGGATGGGTACTCAATGTCGGTGGCCTTCAGCTGTCTACTAGACCTGGTGCGGGGAGTGACGAGCATGATCGAGGCCGAGATGGAGGACGAGAAGGGGGAGAAAGCCGTAGCCGGCTCTGCACACGGAGATGCCATCAAATCACGTAGGTCGTCTGTTCGTTTTGGTCGCCCATGTTTTAGTGCCCTCGTAAGTCACCTATGTCGTCAGTCGAGGAGAGACTATAATCTTTGAGGGTTTTACTTGGGAAAAAAAAAATTGCTTGATTTTAACATGATTGGCTTTTATATGCAATGTGAGCATTGTGAATTTCAATAAGGTGTGCACAATATACAAATGGTCTAGTGAATAGCACACAATCTTCCTCGGTTGCAGATTGTGTGGGAGGGTGCATGACATCTAATCAATGTTTTCCCATCGATGATCAACAGATTGTGCTGTTCTCTAGCATATGCTGTGTGCTGTGTATACGTCTCAGCGAACAGAGCCGTGTGGGAGGAGATGGTGAATGCGTCGTGGTGTGGACTTCTGGCTGCCCTGTCACTGCTCTTAGATGCAAGGTGCTCATTCACTCAAGCGGTTTAAAATCGTGAAAAACCAAATATGGAAAGACACATACATGGCACAGATAGCAACAGGATGAGAATGTTATTACATCTAAGCTTAATGGCAAGCACGTCTCCTTGCTGTTCACAACGATACGTTTGCAGTACGGACGAGACGGCCACGGAAAACATTCTGAAAGCGGAGACGGCGATGGCCGCTGTGAGTGGCAAGCTGCACCTGACGACGCCGCGCGACGCCTTCATCACAGCCGTGTGCAAGGCCTCACTGCCACCGCACTACGCCCTCACGGGCCTCAACACCACCGCCACGGCGACCGTCAGCAAAGGTGACGAGTGTTCTTCGTGCGTTTGCTAACACAGGTCGATATCCAAATCGTGCAAGCACTCGATTGCCGCATCTTCAAGTTGTATTATTCCCCTCGAGTACCCGATTAGTGTGGCTAAGCTGCTTGTTTTGATTGACAAACGTAACTTGTAGGCTATTTAGAAGTGGTAATGCGTGCAAAAATGACGAGATTTATTTTCTTAACAGTTTACTATACATTATTTAATGAAACTGTTGCACATGTAAGGAGACTTGACCTGTGGTTAAACACAGACCCCATAGTGCAGGATTTTGCTTTTCTCAAGTAACCATGAGCAACTGATCATACAGCTTGCTGCTCTGTAGCTTTCGCTTTCTATTTGGTTACATTGTAAAAAAAAAGACCTCACTCTGGCATGGCAATAAAAAAAACAATGTGTTGCTCGCAGCAAGCACATTCCATTTGCTGACAGTTTGGCTGCCACATCCCAACAAAGGGTTATGATGAATGTACTTTGTCTTTCTGGAATGCTTGGTGACTGCCGAGGACACCGTCGATAACACCATCTGCATGCTGATCGTGACTTGTGGATCCCTTCCATGCATTTGGTGTTCAACACTTTCATCAATGAGCACCATTCATCATCGTTGCGCACAGCTGCTTGTTTTCCACTTGTGCGCAACAGGGCATTTTCATCGTCAAATGGGAATTTGCTGGAATTCTAATGTTTCCCATCCTTCTGTCAATTAGTACCGATCTGATGATGAGGTTATTATGTTGGCAGTTCTGGTTGCAATCTTTCTCGGCCTTGCCTAGTCCTCACATTCATGGATCAGCTGGTTGTGGTTTACTCTTCTCTGTCCAGCCTGCTATATTCTAAATCCAAGTCTTCCTCGGGTCCCCTCAATGGTGCCTTGTATAATAGATTTGGATAGTGTATTTTTTTTTTATATTTAACGTGCTTTGGGAAGTTGCTGAAGATGTCACTCGCAAATATGTATTAGAACATGTCCAAATTAAAAAATATTTAATTGATGTTTATTCTGGCTATAATGTAATAACATCATTAGTTTTTGTAAGTGACGGCATTGCTCCTGTAGTGTTTCTTGGAAGTATTAAACTGAGAAAAGTTACTCTGAGTTAATCCACTAAGTGGTATGTGCTGAACCTGTTGTATAGCATTTCGATCAACTTGAGCGATTGATATTGCAAGGGAGACGTTATGCTTATTTACGCACCTCAGCATTGTTTCTGCATTGAAGCAATATGTGATTACCAGTTGCAGCAACGAGGTTCCTCAGTTTACAACATATACTGCTTAGCGGTTTGTTCGTGCTTTTTCATATCACGCTTAACATTTTATTCACGCAAGAAACCCGATTGTTTCATGTGTCTAGTTTAGACACTGTTGTATTATTAACATGGCTCGGTGTATGAAAATTGCTCTCAAGCGAAGGAGAGAGGAGGAACGCTCAACACGGCCATCTCGTAACAGCAGCTCTGGAGAGAAATTCTCAATATTCTATTAGTGCTAGCCGTTGCTTTTAACAGCATCTTGCTGTATCCTGAGTAATCCCTCAATGTGTGGTTCTGGGTTGTGTCGCTTCCTTGCCTACGTGTTGACGTGTGTTTCTGGTGTCGTTTTGGTCTGCAGCGTACTCCATCCAGGGCCAGTCGGTGTTGGCCATCAGTCCGACCAGCGAGTCACACCAGCAGGTGGTGGCCATGGGACAGCCTCTCTCCATGCAGGTGCAGGGCACCGTTGTGGTGAGGCTTTCCCTGCATCAACTCACCCTGCTTGCTTCTAATCCGTGCTTCTTCAAGGAAGATACAACCCAGAAAGCAAATAACCCGTGTTCTTTAGATGCATGCCTAGGCTGTGGGCATGTAATGATGCGCAGATTAGTCGATTCTTTAGCTCATGATACGTGCATAAATGTGTGCGTCTGAGAATACATTAATTGCAATTAGTGTAAATAATTTCTCAATGTTCTTGTCTTGCATTTGGGCTTATAGAATAAAGAAAACTATGTTAGCATAAAATCCAAGAAACAATTTTAATGAGATTGTAAAAATTTGACAAAAAAAGAACTGATTCTTGATTGGAAATGGTGACAATTCACGGAAAAATAAGAATGTTACTACTTTGCATCAGCAGCACTTTAGTGAATTGAGTCATTAACATGCTCAATCACTGCAGTGCAGAAATAACACACTTGACTGTTAAATGTAAAGTCTTTTTTCTCATTAATGAAATTCCAAGTCATGCAAGACAGCTTAAGACAAACAGGCTCGATAAGACAAGCTCAGAGCAATTTGTTTTTTGGCTTGAAATTTCCTTAAACTGCATGGCAAGTGGGTGTTTTTCCCTTTACTTTTTCTTGCATCTGTTTCCTATCTTTACCAATGAGATTGAGCACTAACTAATCCTTAAACTCTCTTATCGTTCTCCATTGGTTAACTTAATGCATGCATATTTTTTTACGCGTGATAATCCTTTCATAGTAGCTTTTGAAAGCTGTCCTTTCAGGATAGTTGTGTCGAGCACTCCCTCTATCCTTCGCAACATGTTGCCTCCCACATTGCAGGCATCATTACGCGCCTGATGATATCTCCATGAGAGGCAAAACATCATGATCAGACACCTGATAATGTCTAGAATGTGTGAGACAAAAAAATTGCGAAGGAGAGCGGAGGAACACTCGACATGGCTAACCCGAAAGAGCAGCTCTTGAGAGCGATTCTCATCACATTGAGCCGTGAAAACCTACATCAATACGTTCCTCGTTTGTGCCTTTGTCTTCGTCCGTGTGAACCCAGCTGACGAGCAAGAACATGCAGTCGATGCGCACGCTGCTCAACGTGGCTCATTGCCACGGCGCGGTGCTGGGCTCCGCCTGGCAGCTGGTGCTCTCCACCCTGCAGGTGAGGCTGCTGCCGGCAGCATTCCATCTCCACACTCTACTTCACGTGGCTGAGCAATGCAGAGGGCTATGGCTGAGCCACAGGGACGGAGCCGTAATGGTCTCGCACTGTTATTTTATGTTGATTCGACTTAACAATGTTCATTTCGCCCAGATGACGGTATTAGTCCTGTTTAAGGTTCCAAAAAACATGTCACAGAGCTTTCAGGCGAGAAGGCTACTTTCCCCGAACAAATATGTGGATTGTGTAGTCAAATACTGTAGTCAGTGCTCCGTCAGCGTAGGCAAAGCAAAAGTAACTCTCTCCTGTTGCCGACTTGTGGTATGAAGACCTCGATATTGGCATTTAGTGTCTGAACATATTGTCATACGCAAGAATAAAGCTATTATTTCTAAATGTGTTCAGCCTGTCTGTTTTAAATCGATTACTGTATATTTTAGCTAAGGCATTTTTTTTTTGCTGCATGAAGACAGCCTCATTCCATGTCTGTTATGGAGATCTCTTGACCATACTTCACCATGCTGGGCAGTGTGAGTCGGTGAAGGGTGACCCCATGACCAACCAGTTAAGATACCACTCTGCCAAAGTTGCTAGCCATCACTGGGGATCCAATTCAGGCTGCAACGTTCATAGTGCACCATTCCCACTAATTCTTAATACATATAAGAACAATTAGGATTTAGGAAACTTTAGGCCTATTGGATTTTAAACAAATTTGGGCGAGATACATTTCTGTAAAAATCACATTACATTGTGGTATTTTTGTCATTACAGGATGCGTGTGTATCTGACTAACGTTAGACTTTCCACTTTTCTCAGCACTTGGTTTGGATCCTGGGACTGAAGCCAGCAGCTGGGGGAGCCCTTAAGCCTGGGCGGACATCCGAAGGACCCAGCACGGTTTGCCCAATTTCTTTAACGTTTTTACTTGGCCCGAAACAAACCTGGAGTTTTATTTATGCATTTTTATTTCCCTTGTATAATAAATAAAGTAGTAAAATGGATCACGTTAATTTAGGTAAAGATCACGAGGCTGTTGTTACCCAATCCAGTATTCTTACACAATGTGCTGTTAGGTATTGAAGTGTTTTTCTAAAGGAGTGTGTTTTGTTTACTAATGCGGGTACCTTATTGTGTCCATTTCCCCATTGTTTACGAGCCATTAGTCATAGATCCACCCACATGAATGGAACGTTTAGCTTACAATTCAATAGGTTATTTTGCCCTAAATAGATGTTTTCCCATATTGTCAATGTTTAGCCTTTCCAATGCTAGATGAAGACCTTTCCACGCTGTACGAATTGGGGAGATTATTGATAATAATTTATCACGGGTTAGTGAAGGCGGGCAAGTAGTACAACATTGAGTTTTGGTGCACTTGCCGCCTGCTGCCTGCCACGCAGCCCCACGTTAGAATCGCATTAAAAACTATTGTGTAAAAAAACCAAAATGCTCCATAGAAAAAACTCTAACATGCTTGCTCTTGCTATCTCACGAGTAGCCTTGTGGTTGGAGGAGTGGTTGCTGTGGTGTTCACTTGATCGCACTTTGAGCCCCATACATATGGCTTTGTTTTGTCACTGGGCAGGTGCTGACCACAGCAGTCATGGCTGACCTGCCAGTCATCTCGAACATGCTGTCCCGGCTCTTTGAGAGCTCCCAGTGAGTGTCCTGCCAGATGCACCCATTCAAAATACATATTGTTCACAAATGTACTATTCATCCCAAGTGTAAGGTCACGTGTGTTCTGTTAAACTTCATCTCATATCATACAATTAGGCTGTGCTATTGCTTTGTATCAGTGATCTGCAAAATAAATAGCTCTTACATTGTAAATATTTACTTAGGCTGTGTATTCTGGGCTGTTTGACATGAGTTCGACGCTGGTCGATAAGCACATTTAAAAAAAAAAATTGTGAGTCACACCTCTTGTTGGTTATTTCCCGACATTTTAAATGTATAAATCCAGCGATGTAATAATAATAATTTTAATAATGGAGTGCTTCACTGTCTATATAAAGTATTTTTCCTCAATACCAAATAGTGTAGGACATACATCTGTAAGAATATACCTCTGCTGGCAGCAGTAAATCATGGCTGTTATCATCCTGCAGAAGTGACAAACACGTCGTGCTGTTTATTTTCTTTTTCCAAAGAGGTCCAACCGTGTGCTGTGTTTACATCTTCGTGTCCGCCTATAGCATGTGAAACACAAGTCTGTAAAGTCCAGGGTATGACGATGCTTGTGTAATCACAGGTATTTGGACGACGTGTCTCTCCACCACCTCATCAACGCGCTGTGCTCTCTGTCCAGCGAAGCGATGGAGATGGCTTACGGCAACAGCAAGGTCCGGCGTTCGGCACGGCACATCCTTCTGTACCGCTTGCTTTATGGTTTGACCCAAATCGCCCACATAGGTGCCCGATCCTGTCTGACGTTGGGCGCTTCATGATGGTTGGGCCTGGATAGTGCTTGGATGGGTGACCGCGGGGGCATCAAAGAGGTGTTGTGGCGTTGGAGGTGCAGCAAAGTCTGTTGTGCTGTATCCCCCATCCTCATCAACCAATTTTTACCAGCATGGTGAAGCTTAGTCAAAAATATCTCATGGCCCAGATGATATGGGGAGGCTTTCATGGCTAAATAGGCTGTAAATGTACATCGTTTAACCATTGTTTATATACATTGGGTAATTTATTACAATTTCAGCATCAATGTCAGATGAAATTTAAATTACAATTACATTTTTAGAAAGTATTTCAATTCAATCCTCCAAAGCATTCATGGACTGGAATAACCAATTAGTATGTAGCTCCTAAGCACTCGCATCTTTAGAGAAGCGATGAGATTCTTGAGTGCCGAAGGTGTTAATATATCCAGCAGGAAGGCAGTGCTGTTATTACAGCCACGAAGTGGGGGTCTTAAAGCCGCAGGGTACTTTCATTGCTAAGGGTGGTTATTGCTTAATAAAATCTCTTTCCAGATATAAGCTGCGGCGCTTTTTGTAATTGGACGTTGCTATTTTCTATTGCTTGCTCTGTGTGGTGTTGGCATCGCTAATAATTAATAACCCATTGAGTTGTTTCCACTGTTGTTTGGGGACACATGCTGTGTCATCCTGTGTGTGCCTTCCTCACTTGACATTCGTCCTCAATGCTGATTCCTTCCCGTCTCCTCTCCCCCGCTGTGGCCCCTTCCCAGGAGCCGTCCCTGTTTGCTGTAGCCAAGCTGCTGGAGACAGGTCTCGTCAACATGCACCGCATCGAGATCCTCTGGCGGCCACTCACAGGACACCTCCTCGAGGTAACCCCCTGAAAAGACCCACTCCATTCTTCAATAAATATTTCACACCCATTATCCACTCTATCTGGGTGGCAGAGTGGCGCAGTGGCAATGTCTGTGCCTCACAGAAATAAACGCCTGCCCGATGTAGTTCGATTCCCGCCTTGGGCGCCTTTCCGTGTGGAGTTTGTGTGTTCTCTCCCTGTTCTACGTGGGTTTCCTCCGGGTGCTCCGGTTTTCTCCCACAATTAAAACACACTATTTTATGAATTGGCCGATAACATAATTATATATAGGCAGCAGTGTCTGACGGGTTGCTGCCGGCTGACTGCCTGGCCAATTCCCCACTCCCTGCAGTTTCCTCGCGCCTCCATATCCATGTCTAGTCCATAACCATGGATGGAATTTGCTTGCATTATAGATTGTATTATTCTTATTATCCTCCACCTCATTGCTTGTAGGTGGAAGAAACGACCATAAATCAGTGTCCATTGCACGTAAAATCCAGTATGGCTGCTGTTGTTTAAGGTGTTCTACGCTACTGCGTAGGTATTTGCGTTTGTTTTGTGCACCTAACCTGGCACAAGCGCCATGGTGATGTCACCGCCATGCATTCTGTTCGATTTTTCACTCCACGTGCTGGTACCGTTTTCAGGAATGGCTCTGTTCAGTCATAAGACAGCTTCCAGCACTTGGAACAAAACATAGGAGATCCTGCCAGGCAATGCGCCATACAATAGGAATACAGATTGGACAGAGCTAGAGCTCTTTAAGAAACAAACGGTGCCGTTATCTTTATATTAACACGTGTTATATTTTAACGAAAAATATAAATTGGTTGCTTATCCGCAATATTGGAAATTGTATGTGTTGTGTTTCTGTTATTCTTTAAGTGCCACGCTGTACAGGCAGGCTGAGGGTTGTGTGCTGTTTGAATCTAAATGCTACTGTGGCTGTAAATGCAGAGCCAGAGTTATGAATACTGAAATGTTCTTTTTATAATTGGATTGCAGGGAGGAACTAAATATAAACGGTAATCGAACCTAACGTGTATAAAAAGAAAAATGAATTATATTTTTCCTTAGTATTAAAAGGAAGCCTAAAAATGTGCTTTGTTTCCCCCAACACCCTTTTGTTTCGCTACCCAGTTTGCTTGTGTTTCCAGAGCCACTCTCTGCTGCTGTATTTTCCCTCTTTATACCCAGCTTGGAAAATGGAAATGCTCCTTTTTGTGTAAAAATTAAGTGCCTGTGAGCTATTCCATGCTTTGAGTTGCTGTTCCTTTTTACAGCTCTGTCTATAACCTTTTCCCTTTTGTCCCTTGCATATCTGCTCTCCCACATTCCTATACAACAGAAGGTAAGGCTAGCCTTAAAAAAACCCCTGCATACAAATGCACATAAGTGAACCTCAACTCGGGCAGTTGATGTTCTGCTTTGAAGTATTGGTGTTCCCGCTTGCTTGTATGCGCGGGTTGTTTTTATTTTGCAAAGTAAAAGTGCATTGCATGTACCTGCAATTGTTTTGCCATTTTGGTTCCTGTATTGTGCTTCGAAGATTATTTGTTCTATAATTATGGTGTCTGCAGTGACTTTGTTTTGCTTTACAAAGTCACGGTGGTTATATGGTGGGCATGGCAAGATTTTTGTTGTTCTGGGCCGATTAGTGTGGTTATAAATGATCCCGCTCTGGTTTAGAGGTGTGGCGGTGTGCGTTGTGCGATGTGGTGCAGGTGTGTCAGCACCCAAATGTGCGTATGAGGGAGTGGGGAGCCGAGGCAATTACATCTCTCATTAAGGAAGGACTCGCCTACACCCACACGCCACCACTATCAGAAAACCAGGTCAGTCCGTTCATTGCATTTCAACATCATATTTCAATTCCCTTTTATGCCACGTCTCTGGTAATGTGTGCAAATGCCAGTTCTGTCCACCTAGCACCTGGGATCATATTGATAAATCTCTTACGTGGTTGGCTTTAAATATTGGTATGGGTCCACTGCGTGTATCCATCCCATTTGTGTTTGCAAGGTCAAGGTAGAAGCGTTCACGCCGCGATCCCTGTCAGGTAATACTTGGTATTGCCTGCGAATTCTACCAAACACTTCGAGGCGGAGCTGAAAGACAACAATGTCCAGGGGCTGACCGTCGTGCTTCGAAGAATCGCAAAGAAGAAGAAGCGAGAGTGCAATGTTGTATAGAAAGGTTCATTTTATTCACGACGCCCGATATTGTGTAGCATTTGCAGCATCTCTAGCATGGCAGCTCAAAATGTTATACTGGTTATGGATATTTTTGATATTCAAGGGCAATTTTGTTTGCATTAGTTTTTTCAAGTCATATAAATTATGTACTAGTTCAACATGCTTTAGTATGCACAATCGTAACATAATAATAATAATAATAATTCAATTTATATAGCGCCTTTCACCCGAGGGTCACAAAGCGCTGCACAACATCACACAATATCACACAATATCACAGGACACCACTTTTCACAGAAAAAGTGAGGAAGTGACGTCATTGGCTCCATCATTTCCGATTTTCGGATGAATCTGAAATGTAATCTATGCCTGATTTTCTGATTTTTTAGATAATAATCCAAAAATTGGGAACGTATCCCAAACACATAGCCACTACAACTTATATTATTTCAAAATAAATCCAAATCTGCTATGCAACAAACATATCCACGAAGTAAACTTTGACTGCTAAACTCTTAAACAATAAACATTGTGTTTTGGTGTTTAAATTAGGAGCATGTTTTTTCAGTCGCATTTTAAAACAATATACGTGTCTATAGCTGTGCGAGCAAATTTGTTGCGGGCAGGGGGTGATGCTGAATTCTGGGTGCCGTGCGTCAGAGGCTACAGGCCATGCTGCTGCTCCCGCTGCGGGAGCTGTCGTCCATCACGCATGCCGACATCCGGCAGAAGCAGCTGGAGTGCATGCTGCAGCTGCTGGAGAGTAAGGGCGAGAGCCTGGGTCCGGGCTGGCCGCTCCTGCTCGCCGTCATCGGCGCCATTCGTAACGACCAAGGGTACACGGCCCAATCTCGTGCTTCCCACAGCTACCCTCCATCGACACAACTGTCAGCAAAATGCAGTAGAGCCGGGCGGTGCAATTTGTTTTAGTAGTCAAGTACTCCACCAATTATCGGTTCGAGCTTACTTAACCATTGGTCGATAGTGGCACATCGCATAGTGCACTTAATTGTTTGTAAAAGGTACTCGGTAGTAACTTTTGCTGCATTCTAGCTGTGCTGTGAGTCTAGGCTATGAATGGTTTAATTTCTCTGCACGTGCATCTGTCTGTGTGTGTGTGTGTGCGTAGGGAGTCTCTGATCCGCACCGCGTTCCAGTGCCTCCAGTTGGTGGTGACGGATTTCCTGCCGACCATGCCCAGCTCGTGCCTGCGCCTGGTTGTGGAGGTGGCAGGCAGCTTCGGTCTGCAGAACCAAGAGCTCAACATCAGCCTTACATCTATTGGCCTTCTTGTAAGGGGCTCCCACGGAC
Organism: Geotria australis; assembly: GCA_036362915.1. Classification (NCBI taxonomy): domain Eukaryota; kingdom Metazoa; phylum Chordata; class Hyperoartia; order Petromyzontiformes; family Geotriidae; genus Geotria; species Geotria australis. The sequence goes on from JAZEWU010000014.1 coordinate 4,539,461, forward strand.
CGAACACGATGTTATTGCTACATCAGGAAAGAGAAAATGATAGCGGAACAGGCTGGTCTGTTATACAGGGTGTTCATAAACGAATCATTCATTTTTAATACATTGTAAGACAGCAGTTTGATCTAGGTCAATAACGTTTTCTCCACTGGCTTTGGTGACACAAGTCGTATTGGGATTTGAGAGTCCCAGGGGTTTTTCAATATCCTGGGTGTGACATTATAAATCATTTTGTTCCTGCTGCTGAAGATACTGAAGCATTTCATGTTTTGTGACAAACAGTCTTTCTTTCACATAACCCCAACATTTAACTGTCCAGTTATAACTGCCATTTTATTATGACTGTTCAATAATGGATGATACCATTATTCAACTACAGGCCATAAATGTGGGGACCCAGATTTGAACAGTTATTGTTTGAGATAATTATATTTGTAATCTTAGATTGATATTTATATTTAATCTTTCTAGCCTTTTTAAAACACCGTAAAAAGTGCCACCATTGTGTACATTTATATTGATTGCTCTGTTTACATGGTGTTTGATGCATAACGGTGAATCAACCCATGGCTGCACACTTCGCAGTGGAACATCTCGGACTACTTCTCGCGGCGGCGCGAGATGGTCGAGCGTGCGCTGGAGCAAGAAGAGGCGCAGAAGCTGCGGCGGCGCACCGAGGAAAAGCGCGGAGAACACGAGGAGGACGACGACGACGAGGAGGAAGATGAAGAGCAGGGTCTCAACGAGAAGGGTACCGAGACGCCCTTTGCTCCAGCGCCGCCGTTTGACCGCCTGTGGCTGACACTGTACTCGCGCCTCGGCATGCTGTGCGTGGACCCGCGGCCCGCCGTGCGCAAGAGCGCGGGGCAGACCCTCTTCTCGACCATCGGTGCGCACGGCACGCAGCTGCAGCAGTCCACGTGGAACGTGGTGCTCTGGCAGGTGGGACCCACTTGATCAATGCACGACTGTCCACATATATGCTGATGTAGTGTCTGCGTATAATCAATATATAATTGAGCAAGCGTTTGTATGTATGTCTGCTCTTGTGTGTGTATGTCTGCACTGATGGTTCCGGCTTTCACGAGTGCAGATTTTATCTGCACAACACAAAGGCGTTTATGTCTTATTTTAGCTTATTGATTACGCTTCTGAAATGTTAACACTTATAGCTTTAAATTGCCACTTTTGCACTACCATCAACTCTCTTAACCACTGTTCCAACTTTATCCTGACAGAATTCTTGGAACAAAATCGCCCGTAGGGTAGGTAACTAGAATAGACAGGCAGGCCGAAGTTAGTATGTGATGGTAGCGGGCGAGGTTAATACATTGACCCGAAGAGAGATGCAGCTCGCTGTCCTCACACTGTTTGGTTAATACTCAGGGAAACATTCTCGTTGCTTGTATAGTACCGATGGAGAAGCGTTGAGCTGTAGAAGCATGGGTGACCATGCTTCCGCACTCTCTGCCTATCATGCAGGTGCTGTTCCCGCTGCTCGACAAGGTGCGCGAGTCAGCCAAGACGGCGGACAAGGAGAAGATCGACTCGGGAAGCGCCAACATCCTGATCCACCACTCGCGGGATACGGCGGAGAAGCAGTGGGCCGAGACCTGGGTACTGGCACTAGCCGGAGTAGCGCGAATCTTCAACACCCGTCGTAAGCTGCTCAAGGCGCTCAGTAAGCCTCTCTCGTCCCACGCCATTGCCTGCTGCTGAACCGTCGAGATTTGTTTTGATGCGAGGCGAGCGCAGAGCACTGTTGGTGTATTCTCGCTTTTCCTGTTCTTACAGCGGGTGACTTCTCGAAGGCGTGGAATGCGCTGCTGGACCACATCCAGGCGGCAGCATTGAGCCGCAACGGCGAGGTGTCTCTGGCGGCGCTCAAGAGCTTTCAGGAGATCCTGCAGATCGTTCCCCCGCAGGGCCGAGAGGGCGAGCGCGATGAGGGCCTCGTCTCGGCTCTTGACACTGCACAGGTTCGTGGTTATTGGTCCTTTCTCACCCCTCTCCTTCACTTCTCCTGCTGCAGTAGTTTAAACAATGGGCAATTTTTGTTCAATAGTGCCCCTGCTTCTATCCACCCAACAGTATAAAATGGGTACACCATGGTTCGTCGATCGGCATGTCACATGTGGTACTCCCAACTATTCAAAAACATTTTCGCGTCACCGATTCCTGTTGGCTGGGCTGCCAAGCAGACACCAACCCCATTCTTTCAGGCTCGAGGCAGGCACGACTGACACTGAAGCTTTCCATCAGTGGCCAGACTAGATGACTTAAAACATTTCGTGCAATTACAAAGAACCCTGAGCTCAATAAAAAGCCCGCACTGCTGCACGTTAGAACCAAAGCAGCGGGGCAGAACATTATCCTGACCCTGACTTGTGAACTAAACCAATCCCTCCGGTCCACCCACAGCTGCCCGGAATGCCACCGGCGCTGGGCCGCAGCGACTCGCTGGTGGACGGTAGCGACGGCGCGGACGGGACGAGCGGCGACGACGACGCCGAGCTGTGGTGGGCGGCGTGGCTCGCGTGGGTGCGCGTCGGCGGCGAGAGCACGCAGCCGCCGCGCGACGGCGAGCGCACCACCTTCGTGCCCAGCCAGCTTTACCTGGCCGCGCTCGTGCACATCTTCCCAGCGCTCTTCCGCCACGTGCGGCCGCGGTTCGGCATGGGCGAGATGCGGGCGCTGGGCGCCATCATGTACGGCGCCGTCTCCGTGCCGATCAGCTCGGACGCCTCGCCCTTCCTGCTGCCCTCCTTCACGGAGGCCATCCTCACGGCCCTGCAGGAAGCCGTGCTCGGAGCCCTCACGCTGCTGCAGAAGGTGAGCCCTCCTAACTGTGTTGCTGTTTCAGCAGCCGGTATCAAGGTTTACCCAGTTTGGCTGGTTGGGGATATTGGAGCAGAATCGTACGACCAGATGCCCTTTCTGAAGCAATCCTCCTCCACCATAATGATAGGAGTAATGGACACGCACGATCGTTCTGTTAAATTCGCTGCCGGATGAGGGTCTCCCTCTGTCACACTCTGCATAAGTGGGGCTACAAGCTAATTAGAGCCTAAACTCTAATTAGCTTTTGAGATATCATGGGGTACATTCCAGATGATTTGGTCATAGGCGATTAAAGAATCATAATTGGAACAGTCAATTGTTTTATAGCACCAAGCACCAATGTCATCCCAAGGTGTTTTACAGTTAAAGGAAAAAATGGGGAAATGTATTTAAAAGTACAATAATATTCCAATCAGAAACATATTAAAATGTAAGTCCTAAGAAGGGATTAATATAAAAGAAACATTGATATGCTTAGACATTGACTTATGAATGCCTTATGTCCTCGACATTGTAGTTATCTCGCGTGACAATTAGCAATCTAAGATAAGGTGGAAAAGCATATACGGCCTTACAAATTTAGTGGGAAACCCGAAAGTCCGTTTTGCAACACACAGACAGCAAGTGTATAGGATTGATTAGAGGTTTAATATTGAGAAATATATTATTGACTACTCCATCATTGGTGAATGTCAACTCCCTGGTGCTTACATTCCATTGTGTTTAGGCTAGCATAACATCTGAATCTCTACAGTGAATACATTTTTAAAGTTCCTGGTTCATCTTGTAGATTCTTTCCCAACCCAATCATATTCCAATTGTGCTGCCAGCATCATACCATGTGAGAAGGACATTTCCAATCAGAACTCTCATAGTAAGCTGTGCACCACGCTACCAGCACATGCTGCTCAACCAAGAGCAAACTGTGCAGCCTAACAACCAGTGAAGATTCCTCACGGAGCTGTGTGCCTGCGGCCACTCCACTGTCTTTGAACAATATCGCGAACGCATCGGCACCTCCTGCTCGCGCTTAAGATGCCGGGGAAACCAAGGACTACTGCGGCACTACGTACTAGTGTGCCTGACGAACAGACATTTTGATCAAAAGCACTTTGGAGACATTGCTTTACTTGATGCTCTGCAAAAAATCCAAAAAGTTCGTGGACTTTTAAGAGAAACTGGCAGACTTGTGAATAGATTTTTTCCTGGATGTCCATCAAGCAAAACAAAGAAGTGCAGCACCGTCATGTGAGAGAGTGTATGGTTTGCAGCTGCCAGTGTGAAAAATTCCACCATCTCGTAAAATCATTGCTTGCATTTATACAGCGACCATCAGTGTTGAAGTATAGGAACATTTGCCTACTGTAAAATGCAGAATAGCTTGATACAGTGATGTTATCCAACACTAGTGGGTGAAAGTATTTTTATATTGGAGACACATTTTTTTCTGTAACCTGATTAACGTGCTTTAAAGTATAAATATATACAATAGTTGTAGGAGTTGCTGTCGTATGAATATGATAACAATTTCTTATTGAATTGCCCTGTGTGGAATGTAGTATGGTTGAAGCAATATTTTCATTCATAACAATGCAGCGATGCCTTTGGGGTGAGTCACTGCAAATGCGTTTCCAAAACACAGTATTGCTGCAATCCCAGCAACAGTAACCCGTGTGACCTTGGTTTTTATCCTCTTAAGGACCCAAGTATATTTTTATTTGCTGGGAATGTTTTCTGTTAAAGCATTTATGGGAATCTTTTTAGTTTCATAGCAGGCTTTAAATGAAACATATGGTATTTTCTTGGCAGTAAAAACCAAAACATTATTTTTTTTTGGTTTATGAGACGATCTGTATTAAACTGCTACTCCACCATCGTGCCTCTTGCTGTGTGTGTGCCAGGCCATCTGCACTGGCCCCGAAAGTATGCAGGCTATGTACCCGGCCATCTTTCAGCAGCTGCTCAAGTTTGTGGCGTTTGCATGCGTACCACCGCAGTACGGAAAGCTGGAGACGAAGAATGTGGCCAACGCAAAGTACAATCAGGTGATGAGCGAGCCCATCACCTTCCTGTCCGTGCATCTCTTACTGTCTGCTTGACCGTCTTACCATATAAATTCATCACCAGTGATAGCAATTGGTTTATTAAAAATAGTTATTTCGAAGCAATGGGGGTGTACTGATTTCAAACTGTGTTAAAGCGGTCAATTATTTTTTACGTAGCGTGGAACAGGTGGAATGTTATGAAAGTAATGTTTACGATAGAACCTAACAGATATTTTGTTCTTTATTGGATGTATGATCCCTGATTTAAATACCACGTGTGTACGTATGTATGGGATAATATGTAATTATCTGCAGTAGTTAAACACCAAATGTATTTGTAGGAATTCATCCAATTTAGTAGAGTCCTGAGATTACTTGCTTTCAAATTGTTGGCTTTCTTTCAAACATATACTGTACAGTGCTCTAAAGATAGCACAGCTAAAACTAAATTGGCACTTGTTTTAAATTGACCGGCGTTTGCTGTTTGCGACCTATATATAGTGTGTGCTGTTACATTCAAACCATGTGTGACTGCCCACTATACATAACAGTAATAATCACTGCCAGCGCGGGTTGTTAGTTTGGAATGGAGATGTTGATTTTGCCAGCATTAGTCATGAACGACAGCTCAGTGACGGCTGCTTTGCCCAATAATTTAAAATCCACTTTCTACAATGAAGCAAATTTTTTCGTAAGATTGAAATCACTAACTGAGAATGTTGTTATTGTTCTTCTATGCTGCAATGCTGGACTGCTAGGTCCAACTGTTTGCCCCGGTGAGTTGACCTTGAGGGTTGGTGTTGGTGGACGTGCTGGGATGATCGCAGAAATGGAACTATAGGCTGCGCATGCTTTGGGATGTTATGATGTGGTGATTGGGACTTGTGTTTGACGTTTGCACGAGGTTGTCAAGCTTTTATGGGCTTTAAAATAAAAATGTACAATTGTTTTTTTTTTCTCCACCAAACAAGTATCCAGGACTTCACAAACATAGCTTATAGCTTTGCTAACTCGGAGTTTAATAATTGGATGTTTTAATGTAAAAATGTCTCCAGGGCATGACTTTACTGATTCAAGGAGTACCATGTCCTGAATACTGACTTTGTAAGTGGAATTTGAAAATCATTTGTATGGTTTTAGTTGTTTGATGGTATGGTTTGTCAAAACTTATGGTGTAATTTTTGGTTTCTGCTGACTCAGTGTGGTATGTCTAGCCATAATGTTTAAAGTTTGTCTTGCTTTCGTGTTCTGTGAATTCAGGACTGATTGTACAGTAATGTTCATTCCGAATAACCAAGTGATTTGCAATGCTCTGCCTGTCCATAAAGTTTAGCGATTGACGCCTTTAAGTACGACATAAGGCAGTAAAACTGGAAAACCAGGGTTGGCACTGCAGCAGGGTGGAGTTAGGTTACGCCACAAACTTTAGAATGATAAACACACCCGGCTAACACTTACATGTGATTTATTTGAGTCTTACTGCTGCGAGACACATTCGTCGTGTCACCGCCCTTGCTCTGTTGACTCTTGGTGTGATCTCCTGTACGCTTGGTGTAAACACAAGCGTACGTGCGTGCCACACGCGAGGCATTGGCGTGCGTCGCATTGCGCCTTTTTGTCGATGCTCCTGTTCACGTGTGCTCTGCCTGATTGCACGTGTTTTTCCGGGCGTCTGCGTGGTTCCGTGCGTCCGCGCGCGCAATGTTCCCAGGCGGAGTGGGTGGCCATGAACTACGTCCCGTTTGCGGAGCGCGCCCTCGAGCTGGTGGTTGAGCTGTACCAGAAGACGGCATGCCACAAGGCCGTGGTCAACGAGAACGTCCTGCAGGAGATCATCAAGGTGCTCGATAGCGGGGAGTGAGTGCCTTTGAGTGCCGCAGTGAAGGCAGAGCCACGCAGGTCACACGCTGCTCCCCCAAAAAATGGACAGAATAAGCGTAGGAGCAATGTGCAGGTAAAATTAAAAATAGAAAACAAAGCAAGCCTTCAAGTGTAATACTACATTGATGTAAATCCAAAGACCATTGGATGCGCATGCTTTGGAAAAGATATGATTGGCTTAAGGTGTCACATTTTTGTATTTTACCCGTATGTCAGTAAGTTCTTAAATTATACTTTCTATAGCTTTTCATTTATATATTATCCCGATTGCAGGTGCATAGGTACATAGCAATTTTTGTCCTGATCATAAACAACAAAAGGTTCCAAACATGAAATAGTTTGGAGCCACACCACCCCATCGTGCCGCACCATCACGCCATACAGTTAAGCCACACCATCTTAACATACAGTATCACATCCAGATACCGATAATGCACCGACTTGAAGCCACCATTTCTCAAATCGAAAGAGCTTCATGTCAGGCAGTCATGTGACCTAATTCTGCAATATGATCGAAAGTTGTCATCTCAGTTGTCCGCTATGAGGAACTGCTATAAGGGTCGTTGAGATTTTGCGCGGTTAGATTTCGACGAAAAGAAATGCTGCGTTAACCGTTGCCGGCAAATATTGCTCTAAATTTACCTCCAGTGGATCACGGTCTTAAGGTGGTGATGCGCTGCTTCGTGTGCAGACGCTGCGAGTGCCGCTCAGCATGAAGTATGCGTGCCCGTCGGAGAGTACCTGGCGACTGGCGGTGACGTCGCTGCTGCGCGTACTGGCTGTGGGGCTGCCCGTTGCTCGGCAGCATGCCTCCTCGGGAAAGTTTGACGCCATGTGGAGCGAACTGGCCGCAACATTCCAGGACTTCCTCTTTACCAACAGGTGGACTGGCTGAACAGAGACATACTGAGTGACAGGATACTGGACTTGTAACGATATACTGGATAAAATCGATTCACACATCTTATGGATAAGTGTTCCAGATTTTGGGATTATGAAAAACCCTAATTTTGTTGTTTGATTTGGATTGATCTATAAACCTTACGTGACACCACTGATAAGACTTCAGTTTGGCAAGTTTTCTACCGAAAGTCGTGTCATGTGGCATTGGATGACATCACAATTGTTTGTACAAACCAATTGACGTGAGTGCAAGGTAAAAGTGCGGCCCTACGGTTGGTTGTTCATGACACTGCTGGCAGAAGGTCCTCGATTAGAACAAATTAGAGGGTATTTGGTCTACTCTTTGACCAAACGAGTTGGAAGACGTGGACGTCCCCACAATTTACTCTATCACATGTGACCCACCTATCGACTAACTATTCAACCTATCTGTACTGTTGGGTGGGCAGATGCTTTAAGAAGTTTGTCCAAATGTTTTAATTTCCATACTGTAAGATAGATTTTAATTACGCAGAAGATACAAATAGGAGAACAATGCACAAATGTGTCATTAAATAAATAAAAATGTAATTGAATCGCAGCTCCAAATATTGTCATGAATTGCTTGGGGTCATTGACTCGCTGAACATGCATCGTTAGACGATTACTGATAACAACCCCACCCAAACCAACTGCACTTGACCCCTTTCACTCCCTTCTAATTATAATGTAATCTCATAAATGTCACCCACCCTTCCCCATTATATGTAAGACTTGTGCGTTGTAAAACGATAACCTTGATGACGAATGCCCACCCGCTAAAATGTTACTATCTGCTTTTTCAGTACTCCACCAGAGAACCTGTCTTTGCAAGAGTTTCAGAAGAATGAAAGCATTGATGTGCAGGTTTGTTCCTACGATTATTACATTGAAGGATAATTTAATCAAATTGGTCCTAAAGCTGTAAGTCTATTTACGTTAATAACGTGTCCTCTTCTTAATTTGAAAGAAACATGTACATTTGACTTAAAAGCATTGAACAATTATAATAACTTATTAATTCTGTCCATATTCTTTTTAATTGTACAGTTAGTTCTACCACCAGCTGTCATCTGGTGTCAGTGCTAATTGCTGTGGTTGTGTACTTTGGTTCTAACGCTGGTCAGGTATATTTAGTCTCGGGAAAACAGGTGTGTCCATTTATACTTCTGTGACAGTCTGTCGTGTGGCCCTAGCGAATGCCTCCTGCCACTGTGCACCGTGCTGGAGACTGATGTTTGGTTGCCGTGTCGTTGCCCGTTTCAGGTGGTGCAGCTCATCGGCACAGACATTCTCCCCCACGCGTTGTTCATCCCCAAGGAATTCGTCAACCAGATCATGAGCATGCTTAACAAAGGCTCCATCCACTCACAGTCCACCTCCTTCACCGGTACGACACTGCCCTTTTACACAGCCCCGATGCGTTGTCGTTATGGGATGCTGCCGTAGTGTAGCGATTAGCACACTGGACTATTGATCCAAAGGTCGCTGGTTCCATCTCCCCGCGCACCAGTTGACACGATGGGCACTTATCTTAAGTCCCCCCCACCCCCATGTCTATCGAGCGGTATAAATGGGTAAACCACAGTTGATGGACTGGTTACTTGCAGTGGGGTAAAGGGTAGGGTACTCTCACCTCTTCCAAGATGCCTGGCCAGTGTGGAGGAGTAGGTCAAATACCCTCTAGAGCTCCCTCGCGTGGATGCTATTCCACCAGTCGTGCCGTAAGCAAGACATTTCAGGGCTGTGCCTTTATCTACCTACGTGGGCTACACTGGCTTGACGACTACATTACAAAGTGGAAAGATGGTCACTTTTAAAGGGGCATAGGGTCATGGCCATTTTCAGGTTACCACTATAAGTCAAAACAACTTTGGTTTTTAGTGACGTCACTGGAGCATTTTGTGGTTTAATTGATTTGTTATAAATATAACTAATTTCCTGTGTGATATCACTTTTAAAAATAAATGAAAATTCACTGAATGCAAATTTATTTCATATAATGAAAACAAAAAGTGATACCGGAAGCTCACCAGGCTTGAATAAAGCCTTGATAGTGTTTAGATGGGTGCCCAGCATGTACAAGAGAGTAGTGCTGAAAAACCTCCACTTCTATACTCCCCGACTTCACTAACCTACACTCAGCATTGTGATAATGTATTGTCAAATAACGATAATGGCCCTCATCATGTGGGCGAGGCCCTAATGCAGCAGTGGATTGAGATAGGACTGTATAATGCACATACATTCTAGACTAGGCTAATAGCGTTGTCCAGTCATCCCCATTCTAGTGCTGACCCCTCCCACCCACCATCACCCTTCACCAACCCTCAGTGTCCAGCTTGGTGAAGGCCGGTCAAATAACCGCCACAACCACGGCCGGCGTGGGTAGATACCCTCATCCAGCATCAGATGGACAACCGTGGTTGTTGTGTTTTTTGCGACGTTGTCGGCATGCAGAGGCGGAGGTTAGCTACCGCATGCGCGAGGAGTTCTCCAAGGTGTGCTTCGAGACGCTGCTGCAGTTCTCGCTGAGTGGCAAGGCGACGAGCGCCCAGGAGGGCTACATCTCGCGCATGGCGCTCGCTGCGCTGCTGCAGCGGGCGCAGCAGGTGCTCGCCAAATACGTGGAGGACGAGCGGCTCAGCGGGTCGTGCCCCCTGCCCAGGTGCGGTCGTCCGGGAAGCGTTCACAACACGCATGCGGCAGTCGTTGTTGCGGTGGCAGCTACGCTGTTGTGCAATCCAGCGCCGTTGAGGGGTAGTCTGGGTTTCCTCCCACGTGTTGTAATAACTGAGAAATGATTGGCCGTAAATGGTTCGCCGTGTGTAAAACTCGCTGTTCTAAGCTGCCTTGGGGTTACGTTGTGGGCAGTAGAGGGCAGGGTAAAAGAATTTAATCGTGGTAATGCATGGTCAAATAACCACCTCGACCCCCATGGTGTTGGGAGGCACTCATCCAACAGTGGAATAGTGGAATGACAAATCCCTGTACATACACATAAACAGGACCCTTTCTAAAATACGTCTAAAACTATGTAATGCTTTCCTGGATGTATCACTTACTATTCATGACACAAACAACTTTCCGTTATTTGTTGCAGTGTGGTAATCTTTGCGCGCCTGTTTTGCTGCAACCACTGTTTTATAATTTTGCGTTTACGCTCATGTCACGCCATGCGTGCATTCACTTACACAGTAACATATACAGCTTCTGTTACAGACAGCATTTCTGTGAATGCAAAGCTACATTTTTAGCACAATGTTTGGGTCTTCTTCTTTGCAATTCTTCGAAGCGCGATGTTAAATTACAGTTTCCCATTTTCTTACACAGCCCCTTGCATTTTCATTGAACTCCGCAAGGTCTTTTGAGCTGCAGAGGTTGGGTAGTAGAGCACAGACAAGGCAGTGTTCTATAGTATGGTCTGCTTCTCCACATTCACAGGTGGTTGGGCCGGTCTTGTAGCCCCATCTGACCAAAGCATCTTTTGATCGTCCCGTTCTAGTTCTCAGGCGGTTGAGTGTCTTCCACTCAATCCATGGTGCATCTGAGCCAGGAGGGAAGTGTTCAGCAGGTGGGATTCCCATGCCAGCTGCAGGAGGGTCACTCTCAAGCTTTTCCGTCCAGAGCTGGAGTCTGGTTTCCCCTCGAGATGTTGTTAGGGGCTGCACATGGCTTCTTCTTGACTTCAGTCGTTGGGCCGGGGGTTGACGTCCATGAAGGAGGTGGCGTTCATCGCTAGTAGCTTTTGTCATCTCGACTCGACTGGCCACTTCCCGTCTGATATCAGCAGGGGCAATGCCAGCGAGGAGGTACAGGTTGTTTGTGTGTGTGGGTTTCAAGCAGCCAGTGATCAGGCGGCAGGTGTTGTTCAATGCCGGGTCAAGTTTCTTGGCATGGGTTGACCTCTCCCAGACAGGACATGCATACTCCGCAGAGGAATAGCACAAGGCCAGAGCAGTAGATCTTAATGTGTGTGCTGTGGCTCCCCATTTGGAGTTGACCAGTTTTCGTAGGATGTTGTTTCGGGTTAATGCCGCAGTTTACTCATTGGCTTACGAGAGACTAACTTTTCTTCATGTCGTGTTGTTGTAAGTTCGTTAATCAATCTTCTCCTTTGTTTTTACAGGCAGAGAATAACAGAAGTAGTTTTTGTATTAAAAGCAACAAGTACACTAATGGATTCGTTGAAAAAGACTCGGCCGGAAAATGGTGAGTTTCGCTTCACTTCATTTGCAGCCCAGTGGGTGTGGGCGCTTAAACTAACCCGACGAGCTATTTTTATTCTATGAACAGCGCCTTTGTTATTCTTTCCATTCTGCCACTATTATCAGTATCTACCATAGAGTCCAAGAATATATGGGCGAAACCGGAGTGGTGGGGTTAGTGACTGTTTTTGCTTGCTATTTGATTTGGCATGCTTCACAGCAGGGATATTATTTCTAATTTGGAGTTGCCTGCAAACCATAAAAATCATCTTTAATATGCGGTTTGAGTGCTAATTTAATGAGAAAGCAAAAATGTGTACTTCGTTGTAAACCTTGTGAATGTTTTGCTTTTGATGGGAAGACACATTTTTAAAAATCTTGGCCCGCAGGGTATATTCTCTTAAAAACGCCTTGTGTAAACAGCAAGTGGCACACACATGGTAATTTAGAAGTTATAATTAGTAGGCATTTAAATGTGATTAGCGATTGGTGTCCTGGGCTTTGAATTTTTCCAAACAGCTGCTGATTGTTTCTCTTCAAGACTTGAAATGTCATGATGTTACACCACACATGACAGATTTACACATGCTCCATCCACTAGCATTGCCAGTAATACAGGATGTACCGGTTATACAGCAGGGACTGTGCTGGAGGCTCAGGTGTTAAGTTGCACGAATTATTGATGACACACAACCGTTTTTATCGTTTTAAACTATATGCAAATCCATACTTGTGTGCTGTTTACCTGGGTCACTTCAACACATCAACGCGTGGCGATGACATTTAAAAAAATTATCATTAGTGCATGGGAGGGTTGACAGGAAATCCTGTGAGAGCATGCACATGCAGGGCGTCATGGTTAGTCGGTCATTCTCTTCACTCCGCATTGTTTTGTTGTCTTTCTTTGCACAATCCCCCTCCTGTTTTCGCAGTGGACATGAGCATGTGGGAGCAGGTGATAGCGCTGTACCCGACTCTGGTGGCGTGTGTGTCGTGCACGTGCCCGGATGTGTGCCTGGCCCTCCAAGAGGCCATGCATCCTTTCCAGGACATGCTGCGGCCACCACCCTGCAAGCTGCAAAACGGAACCTCGTAATCGCAACGCCACGCGTGCACTACACACAATAGCACTGCAGCCACCATACCAGTCCGGTGCTGCGATTCCATACAACACCACGCCCCCGCGCTCACCGCTGTAGGCGTACGTCACGGTCCCGTTTCGGAAAATCCACGTCTTAACTCTCCGCACTACTTCCTTTTGTGACTCACCAGACTGCAGTCGCACAACAGTTCAGGCTCCTACCACCGTCTGTGCCGCATGACGTAATGCAGCCATTCCTAGCCGGGTCACACCACGCTGTGATGCTCGGTCAGATACAAATACAATCTGGCCACAGTAGGATGCGTACGCCACATGCGGCACATTGGTGTCACATTGGGGAAAAGGGGGGAATGCCAAAGGACTCCTTTTGAAATCTTTATTCATAAAGCGCCTGAGCTGGTTTACACATTCGGGAGTCTAATTTTGTGTCTACATCAGGTGGAACTGTAATGTTGAGCAGGATTTTACTGCGGATCATGCAAGCTGGCTCGAAATTACAAAATGTTAGGGATTATTTTTGTGTGCAATTTCCACATTGGCCTCTTTCAATCTAGTTCATTGAATGGTACATAATGGCTGTATCATGCCTCGTGTTCAGAATGTTTTTGTCTTATTTAATGGCATAAATTCCGTTAAGGTTTTTATACAAGCGGTTGTCTTTTCAGAGTGCGAGGTTAATTGACACAGCCGCTTGTATAAAACCTTAAATTACTCAAAGGTTTTTATACAGGTGGTTGTCTTTTCACAGTGCAAGCTCAATAGGAAGACGAGCAGATTTGAGGGTGGTAAGAGGATGGTAAGAGGCAGGGGAATCTGGCTTCAAGTCAGTAGTGACACTGGTGGTGTTGGGTATGGGAAACAGCACTACATTTTTTTACATAGTAGTTAACGACTACCAAATGACTAGAATTTGAAGGTTGGGGCGTGATGAGCGCTCCAACCAGCTTGTACTTAGTGCCCATTGCAGCTGGTTTAGCTGGTTTGTTAATGTCGGTCTATTGAATGGTGTTAATACAGTATTAGGCTGATGTGGGAAAAGCCAGTTACTGTAATTGTATATTAAAGCAAGTACAGTTGTCTGTGTCTGTATCATTAAATGTATTTTGACTGTCAATTGAATGTGCTTGGAAAACAATTTTGTTTACCGCGCTTTTCAGCAAGGTGCATCCGTTTTATGGTTTTATAGTATGTCTTAATTTTATTATATCTCGCTTTGTCTTATTGTGCCAAGATCAAACTAATTTAAAATAATTTAAGGCAGGTTATAAAACGTTGGAGTGTGCATCATTGGAAAGTGTAATAAGTAACAGGATTGTGGTGCAAGAATGGTCTAAATGAATATTGCTAATTACATTAAATTTGATTTCCTTACTATGCAACAATGCACTATGTTGCATTCTATTTTATTGTGCATTTTGGTTTTTCCTTATGCGTGTACATCTCCACCTAAGTCAGATATTTTTAAAAACACTGGCTGTACTAACAGGTTTTCGCTACCATACATACATTTGGTATGAGTTACATTGGTGTGCACAGCTTTTGGGATATACGGTACTGTTAAATTGAAATTGGTACATTTTGGATATAGTTTTATAACCCTTTCTATTTGGCAAGTAACAGCGTGTTATGGACGTCAAAGGATGTGGAATGGAACTGAGTCATTTCCTGTATACAGTAGTCGATGAGGGAATTTTACAAGGCATCACTATAATTTTAACAACGCAGTTAGAAAGTGGAGCAACTTGCAATTTTATGGAAGCAGGAAAATATTATATTTTGCTATGCCCAGGAAATATCATCCATTAGTCCAACGTTCACTTCACATTTTCATCCATCCATTTTCTAAACCGTTTGTCCTAGTGAGGGTTGCCGTGGCAGCAGTCCAAGGAGGGTGGACCAGACATCCCTTTCCTCAACAGATTTCAGCTCTTCCTCAGGGATTTCCAGGCGTTCCCTGGCCAGTCGAGATATTCATTGCTCCGTATCCTGGGTAGGCCTCCACCCAGTGGGCGGTGCCTGTTAGATTTCCCCAGGGAGCCTCTCAGGGGGCATCCTTACCAGATACCCGAACCACCTCAGCACAAAACTCTTATCACAACAAAAATGACCACTTTCTAAATATCCAGACCTGCGTAGCTCTTAAATAGTAATGCTTTGTAAAAAGCATAAAAATAGCCTTAAACTAAACCAGCATGCACATGTTATAAAACAAATTATCACTTAGATCCATATGTATGTTTGCACACACATCTTGTCGTTAAAAATGTGGTCATTTGCTTTAATCGGTGTTTATGAAAGAACAGGTTGGAACTACAAGTTGAGCCATCCACTCTTCCCAGAGATGTGCTCAACTGGGTTTTTGTTTTGTAGGTTTGGTCCACTGAGTGCTCAAAAAATGGGAGTATGCAATACAATATACAGTATTGGAATGTTTATTTGATAACAATGCAAAGCCTGTAAAATATTGATATTACATACAACAGTAGTTAGGAAAAGTGACACTGTTTAGTGGTGATGCACCAATTGCACGATAACTTCACTAAACCCACAATCCAATGTACATTTGAATTTGGTTTCAAATTAACCAAGGGTTGGCATGTCATTACAATGCAGTGGAAGGTGGGATTTCATTTTTTATTTTCAATATTAATGGAGTGGTCACCTTGAACACAGTAGTTCGTAGTTCTAAAAACACAACCACATGTGAAATCAACAGCACCCTTACTGAAACCCATAACAAAAAGCAACTATCTCCAGAAAGAATGTTTACACTCGTAATCACATGGAGAGACCATCTTCATGTTGGTTTTGCATATTGTGGCTGTCCACACGCCCCTTTTTCCAAGACAGATAAATCTATAGGCCTATTTACCCAGACATCTTAGCCTAAACCGCCTTCAGGGTCACTTGGGTTGCAGTATTTAGTTCAGGAACAGGTAGCCCACTATTACTCAGGACACGATGGAGGACTCTACAATGTCGCAGAACAGAGAAGGGGCTTCTTAAAATTTCGCTCAAATAAACACATGGCCGACCTAGCAGGCTAAACTGAAACTGCACAGGATTCTGGTGGTAAAACCCAAGGCATTGCTCTGGAAGACCTGCTCTGAAGAAGCAAACAGGGACCAGCACATGGTGGCATATTCACCTGCTTCGGAAAAAGGAATGCGTCGACTGCTTCCTATGAAAACCAAGCTTAACGTAACTAAAGGCCCGTTTTTAGACAACTTTTAACACGAGTTACGAAATTCGTGATGCGTGTATATATTTGCCATGTATAGTGTACTGAGTTTGATTTACGAAAAAAGGCAACTTAAGCAGCAGTTTACAAGAGCCGACAACCGCCCGTCTTCTTGCGCTTGCGGACTTGCAGTGCAGCCCTGGTGGCCATCTCAAAGACCTCGCGCACGCCATCCTTTGTCTTGGCCGAGCACTCCATGTATCCGAAGGCATTAATCCGATTGGCTGTGTCTCTGCCGTCTTCCACCCTCACCGGCTCCTGCACGAGACAATCCAAGCGAACACTGTTAATGATGCTGCAGACCGAGTATAACTTGAAATACTGTAGATCAGCCTTGTTGATCACACGGCAAAAGGCAATCTGATTATTGTTAATCCTCAAAGACAGTTATGATTGTAAATAGACACCTCACCTGTTTCATCTTGGCAAGCTCACGCTTCGTGTTTTCGTCATTGCGCAGGTCCTTCTTGTTTCCCACGAGGATGATTGGCACATTTGGGCAGAAATGTTTCACCTCTGGAGTCCACTTTTCAGGAATGTTTTCTAAAGCCACGTTAAGGAGAAAGCAAACTCGAGTCAAACATCCTCTACATAGAGTAGACTGATATGCATTTATAACTGCATATGTTTAGCTAATTAAGTGGAGTAATTAATGTATAATTTAGTAATGCATTGCAGTGTTTTGGTGTCTGAGCTACAACAGACCCCAATCTAGGCATAATGCATTAATATAATACAGTAGATCCTTACCACCACAATACATGCTATACATCATACAAATGAGAATTGATTGTGTATAATTGCTCAATCTCACATAATTCCTGTGGCCATTATACAAGCTATATTCACCACAACATTAACAAAAAACGTAACTTTGACTTGAAATTGTGATCATTTGTGTCATCTCACGGGAGGTGAAGTATCACAAACCTACTGTTAACACTTCCTCTTCAACTAATTTTGAAAACGCTTTGTTTTTTTTCCTACAAGGGTTGCACAGGATTTCCCCAATTGTCTGAGAGGATGCACGTACCCAGGCTGTCGGGGCTGTCAATGGAGAAGCACATGAGGATGACGTCAGTGTCTGGGTAGGAGAGTGGTCGCAGGCGGTCGTAGTCCTCCTGTCCAGCTGTGTCCCACAGAGCCAGCTCCACCTGCACAGACAGGTTACAGCATTAACTCCACCCACCTGAATAAAGCCATCAGAGCCACCTATGGAGATAAAATATTCCCAATTTAAATAGATTTTTTTAATCACTAAAGACAACCTTAAAAAGTGAGATTAATGTAAATTCAAAATTATGTTTTAGAAGGGCTCTGAAACTGATTTATAACTCCATACAAAACCAACCCTTTGAAATGAGATTCCAAATATTACAGCGTGGAGGATGCATCATTTAATTCATTAGCCTAAAGTTCAAAACTTATACATTTTCATAAACACTTATAATATCTATACATTTTCATCAACACTTATAATATCTATCATTAACGAATAAAATATATGTTCTTCCTGCTTAGCATAACGCTGAAAAGGCAAACCCCGGGAAGGGTTACATGTTACAGATGAAGACAAACATGTGTGATGTACTGTGGTTAAGTATATCAATATATATGATCCCACCTGCTTGCCGTCAACTTCAATATCAGCCACGTAGTTTTCAAACACGGTTGGCACGTAGACTTCTGGGAACTGATCTTTGCTGAACACGATCAGAAGGCATGTCTTTCCGCAGGCTCCATCCCCGACAATGACCAGCTTTTTTCTTATGGCTGCCATCTGAGCAGGCAACAGAAGTGATTTGAGTTTAGAAAAACGTCAACGTAGGATCAGTGTCATTACTTTCGCAGAGTACTATTGGTGCATTAGTAATTTACAACTGCTCAATGGGGGTCAAGGTAGAAGCGTTCACGTCGCGATCCCTGTCAGGTAGTACTTGGTATTGCCTGCGAATTCTACCAAACACTTCGAAGCCAAGCTGAAAGACGACGATGTCCAGAAGCTAGCCATCGTGCTTCGAAGAATCGCAAAGAAGAACTGCTCAATGGTCCAGACAGATCTTTCAACGAGATCTGGGCCATATATATAAAATACTGTAAACGCATCGTCTTCGCTGCGGCAGTCACTAACCACTATAGGCATTTCCTACGCCTATGGCAAGTTGTGGAGTTGGTGAGCTATTTACCGAAACGTGAGTCTATTTTACAATTATGTTGGAAAGCAACGTTAAGGCGGAATATATTTGTTTACATAGGCGTGATTTTTTCATACATATCCCATTATAATGGACATGCAGAGAAAACGACATTTTATTTAAAAGGCTCTGTCTCACACCATTGTCAATACTTTAAGTATTGAAACACTCTTCTGTAACAGGCATTGCTTTCACAATATTCAAAAGCAGGGTCATAAAAAAACAGTGGGGTACGGTATATTTATCACATTATACACTGTGTTCTTACACCTTACTGCCAATGCATTCACTTACTTTTTTGATACCAGTCCGATGTTGTGGCGTTCAAATGACAGTAGTTACATATCACAGTACGCGCGAGTTAACGCATTCGTCGTGTAGCGTTAGTTTCCTTCTGATGCAACACAAGACGCCACGACTAAAATGGTTCCGTGCGCCTCCCAGAAAGAACTTCCGTCTACACCACAACAGGCCCGACGTTTCTATAGCTGATGTTACGTGTTTCGTCTTTTAATCCTGTCTGTTGTTTATAAGCTGCAATCTTGGTTACGCAGTTTTGCGTGGAAACTAACGTTTTGGTCTCATTTCGCTCTAATATGGTTTAATAATCCCCTACATCCATAACACAAGTCAAAATAGCCTGTTACGCATATTCATTCCCACGTCACGTGTTTAAAAATTACGACAGTCGACTGATGTAGGTGTTCACGGCTCGATTCAGTACCACAATCACCACTATTAATAACATTGCCACAATAAATACGACCAGTACCACCACCGACATCATAACCTATCACCATCATTATCACAACATTAATACCTGTAGAAGCGCCACCACCATTAATTACACCACCACTATCCGCAGCATCAATAACATCACCATCAGCGTTCCTTCTCCTAGCGAAGAAGGAACACTCTTAACCTCAATTCTTATACCGTATATCGAGCCTTGAAAATCTACATCAACACAATAACATCACCAATAACCACCGCCATCACCATCACCGAAGGAAATGATCCCTTGTATAGCCTTAGCAGACTGTAGAGTCAAGTGCTGTTAGCGAGCACCTATGAAGGCCAGCACGCCACACGACCACCACGCCCGTCTTTGTCTCACTAGTGGCAAAATTTACACACCGCACTAGGTACTCATCGTCGGCCGAGTCGACCTAGTGGAGGCCCAGGACCGGTTCCAGAAAACCGTCACTGCTTTTGGCCGTGAGCGGCAATCGAACTCTGGTGAACCGGGTTCGGAGCGCAGCGCTATACCACCCACACCACCAATAACCACCAACACGACCACCGCCCACGAACACTGGCTCCATTATGTGTCCACTCAGGCCTAGGCCGAGCCAGCTAAGCCTGCGGCGTCGCCTGGAACGCCCAACGAGCGCTCTCGGTTCCGATTAAAACCAAAGCCGAGTTTTAAAACCAACAACAAACACCGCGCACGGATCACCCGTCGACACCACAAAAGGATGAGATTGACGGCTCTTTACCCGAATCGACAAAGAAGCAATGAAGGAGAGACTAAGGCGCTTACCGCGGGAGCTCAAGAGACGACACCGGGGAACTCAGAGCCGGGGTCACGCGGGGTCAAGGCGCGGCAGGGCGTGGCATTAACTTGGCACGCCCGCCGTAATCTTAACTCCGCCCTATTTTATAGAGGCCCCGCCCATTTGCGCGAAGCCACGCCCTGTTAGTATATAAGCCCCCGCCCCTCCCCGTATTGAGCGCAAAGTCCCCAAGTTTTTTTACGCAGTGAATACGGCTGTGTTCTTATGGCTGACGTATTGAGTAACAACTATGGTGTGCAGTAGTACGTTTAGCTGGTTGAGGCAATTTGTTGCGTAAGGAGTGACGGCGTGTATCGCTCGCTGTTGTCCCACCTTTGTACTTGTGAACTGGGCTTTCAGTCGTAATAATAATAATAGCATTTTATATAGCGCCTTTTACCTGAGGGTCACAAAGCGCTGCACAAGGGCCGCGAAGAGAACGGCATGTCAACGACGAAAGAAAAAACAACCAATAATGTGCTCCATGGTCTTGTTTTGAGTGACTATCCACCCACTCACAACATCTAAACATCCATCCATTGTCAGAAACCGCTTAATCCCCGTAACAGGGTCGCGGTGAGCCGGAGCCTATCCCCGGCAGACACAGGGCGCAAGGCAGGGCTATACCAAGGATGGGACACCAGTCCATCACAGGGCACCGGGGGCAATTTAGTCAGCAGGCCAATTTAACCTATGCAGCAGGTCTTTGAACTGTGGGAGAAAACCGGAGTGCCCGGCGAAAACCCACGCGGATACGGGGACAACGTGCAAACTCCATACAGAGAAAGGCACCCGAGCCGGGGATTCTAACCTGGGAGCTGCTTGCCGTAAGGCGGGTTCACGTAAATCGAATAATGTATTAAATGCTAGGTATTTAAGCCCAGCCTCCCGCGGTGACTCACGCATTCAAGCCACGCCTCCGCCGTCAACCCCAGGTAAATACAGTATGCTGAACACGTGGAAAGTGTGGGTTTAAGTTTAACCATCAGCGTCTAATGTGTGGAGCTCAAATGTTATAAAACAAAATAACAACATAGCTAAGGAGATGATGTTAGCTACGTACGTCTGTCTTCTCTCGCGGAAAGATGTTTATTTTCACTGAAGCAAGTCAGGTGAATGTATGCACTGCCAGGAGAGGCCTGCGGCCCATGGCTGGTTCGTTGTTAAATCTGCTTTCGTTATACTTCGGACACGTGTTGATGTATGCGGGGTTACACGGTGGCGCGGTGAATAGCTGTCGCCTCAAAGCAAGAAGGACCCATGTTCAAATCCCGGCTCGGGTGCTTTTTTGTGTGGCGTTTGCATATTCTCCCCGTGTCCCCGTGGGTTTTCGTCAGGAACTGCGGTTTCCTCCCACAGTCCAAATACATGCTGCATAGGTTAATTGGCCTGCTGACTAAATTGTCCCCGGTGCCCTGTGACGGACTGGCGTCCCGTTCTGGGTATAGCCCTGCCTTGCGGCCTGTGTTTGCCGGGATAGGCTCCGGCACACCGCGACCCTGTACAGGACTAAGTGGTTTTTGACAATGGATGAATATATAGGACATACAGTGCAGACAAGACCAGGCAATAAGATAGAAAAGAAATGTATTGTGCAATTGAACAGTGGACCCCCCCAATCGTTACGCGTCTTATAGACGCTCAGTGTTTAAGGTTAGCAGTGACCTTTGAGCAGTATTGATCCACGTCCTTTGTTTAATCATTCGAGAATCCTTTAGACCTGTGAGCAGACACAGCCATGGACGGGTTTTATAACCCCCTCACAATGATTAGCGGGCCTTGCGTTAAAAGACCAAAAACACCCAATGAATTACCCGACTTGTTGAACAAGAGTTTTGAGAATTGGTTTCCCAGATACGTAACGTATAGTACATTGCTATTGCATTTTTATCGTCTTTGGCTGTATGAGCTTGGGCTATGCCACAATAGTGTCATATATGCAATTATCCATCCATCCCACGCGTGGGCTTGGAGCTCCGTGTTAATCGTATTTATTTAGCTTAAATTTGTTGTACATTTGTCATTTTTCATCCGTTCCTTTTCTCTTTGGTTTGTGGTTCGTTTCTTTGTAACTTTGGTGTTTGTTTTTGTTGTCTGCCATGCTCTTGTTGATTGTTTATTTTTGTCTGTTTTGTGCGGCCTACTCCTGGCCCAGTTCGTGTAAGTCCTGCCCTTGCCTAGACTCGTCTCGTGTTGTTGCCCAGGTGTCGCGTGTGGAAGTTGTGTTTTTTTGTTGTTGTGGGTGGCCGCGTTTTTTGCTTTGCTGTTGCGTGTGTCTATGTGTGTGTGACTGAGTGTCTGTAATACATGCTGACGAGCGCTGACCTCCGGGGATGCGTGCACTTATTAGACCAAAACCAATACGGGCTCGCCCGGACGCTTTGGTGACTCTGGATAA
>JAZEWU010000014.1:4569555-4619898 GCA_036362915.1 Geotria australis
CTGAGTCGCCGTTCGTGACCGTGTAACCGTGTAACGGACGTAATTATGACTAATCAGCCACAAACGTCCTGGATGTACCTCGTCACACACCTGAGCTTAGCTCGGGAATGTCCTGGGCTCTTGAGTTTAGCTTTGCACCCAATATTGTCATAACTCATTCTGGTCGATATTAAATGGGCCATGTTCCATCCTTCCTTCTTTCTCTGCCTTTTGTCTAACCATAACCTGTGTCCCTATGTCTCCCCCTCCCTCCCTCCGTGTTTGTCATTAAGGAAGTAACGGCCATCTTCGCGGCCCTTGTGCAGCGCTTTGTGACCCTCGGGTGAAAGGCGCTATATAAAACGCTATTATTATTATCTGTACGTAGCTGATGTCGTCGCTCCATATCCCTGGTGGATTTCCTCTTGAATGCGTTCCATTCATCTTGACCATCGTTGATAATCCCTTTGAGCCAGGACGTGTCCTGCCAAAGTCCGCTTACACCATCTCCACGTCTGTGACCATTTCTGGATGCATCTGTGTGTGTGTGTATACGTCGCTGTTTTAAAGCGGAGCTAACAATAATTGATTACAATGATATAGCGACTTGCACCCTTATGTCCCTCCTCCATAGGCGCTGCAGACAACAACCGAGATGGTATCGGCCAATTATGAATGTGTTCTTTAAGGTGTGGGAGACAACTGGAGAAATCCGGAGAAACCCCATGCAGAGCAGGAGGAGAGGGAGAACACACACTCCACACAGAAAGGTGCCTGAAGTAAGAGGTGAACTGCCTCGGGCAATTACCTTCCACTGCGCACAACCCTGTCCATCTCTCCCGCATGTAAAGAGACTTAAATAACCAATTTTTTTTTCTAGGATAGGTTAAATTGCGTGGCCAAATTCATACACTCGTTACCAGTATTGGTGTGATCATGGCTGATGATGAAAAAACATTTAAAGTAACATTAAGAATCTCAAGAGCGTATGGTCATCAGTGAGGACACACCAAGTGTAATTCCAGAAATTAAAGCATACGGGCATTAAAAATGTCACCACATGTCGCAACAGCATAATATCACAAAGGTACGCATAATTTCCAAACGTTTACCACTCTCAGCATGTAGAGATACTTTATTATTGTATGCTATTTAAATAAGAGCCTTTATTTCGCACAGCATTGTAATTGCAACATAGTTTATGATATACGTCACAGAGGACAGCGTCTGAGAGCCACGTGTTCACATATAACCCACACTCCCAGCAATACAGCCAACATGGAAAAGAAAGCGGCATATATTCACAACAAATCTTGATTTCAAAAGCAAAGAAAAAAATAATTACATTCCAACGAATCCTTGATGCACCACACATGCGAATTAACCAAGCGATAGATCACAGAGCAAGTCGGAGAGGGGTTAATGGCCGTTACAGAACATCCTTCCAAGAATATCCACGGTTTGAAGAAATATATCTTACAATTTTGCAGTTGATCGTGAAATTAAAATGGTAGGCTCGTAAAGTGATCATAAAAATCATTAATCACCTTAAGGTCTTGTTTTTTTTATCTCTGGATATTTAAAAATGGGCTAAAAGTTATTTATTTTAAAAAAACCTTGGTACATTTTGCGGAAATGTTGAGAGCAGTTACATGTAGCATTTTTATGGAAGCCAGATACCAACGATATACCCATAAATTAACCCGTTGAATTCAAACTTGGGTCATAACTTGTCGATATTTTAACATACCTTTAAATAGCATGTTCACAAATAATAAGTAAAACAGTCTTTACTGTGTCGTTCTCTCAAGCACTGTTACAATATATTAGAATTTCAAACATCAGTGTTACTGTGGAACCACATTTCATCACATTAATGTGCAGTTAATACGACCCATTTTTACGTGACATTTCACTTCGCACATGGGATTGTTGTGAAATATATATATATCTGCTGAAGACTGTAGGTTGCTATTGCACATACACGAATGTTTACAGTATTTTTGGTATAAAATAAACTGGCTGTGATTGGCTTTGAACATAAACGTTTAACATAAAAGCAAAATACTGACAAAGCTGAAACACATTCAATTTCAGACATAACAGACATCTGTGCATTTTTTATATTGGCAAAAGTAAACACTGAATGGAAACAAAACAATCTTTCAGCCAAACAATAGCCTACCTTTTTTAAAAATATATATTGATGCAATGTTATTAACATGCGCAGTATGTTGTGTGTGGGACTATTATGCCCTGGGGCTATTGGTGGTGAAGTATTTATTTGGGGTTTGTCACGAGTTTTTTTTTCCCCTTAAATAAGTTATCCGGACAATGTCCCCCTGAAAAATATCTGCCCCCGTTTAAGATGCGCCTTGCACAATTCGTCATCCTTTCAGACTTTAAATAGTCCACTGTACAAAGTGAATACACGACGTGTATGTACCTCGTCACGAAGCCAGCCCATTAAGCTGATGTAATGGGTTATGTCATCTGCAGTGCATAGCCGGCCGTACCCACTCAGGGTCTCACGCCACACCAAGCAATCTCATTGCCTGCAGCAACAACCACACCAAGCAATCTCATTGCTATGTCTTATAATTCATTGCTATCGCTTGACTCTCAATTTTCTGTCTCCCCGTTGTTGATATGCCGTTCTCTCCACAGCTCGGATTATATATAAAAAAAAACCCAAAAAACAAATGTTGCTGATTTTCCGTGCTCTCGTTGTTGACATGTCGTTCTCTCCGCAGCTTTGTGCAGCGCTTTGTGACCCTCGGGTGAAAGGCGCTCCATAAATGCTATTATTATTACACGTGCACTCCCTGCCCCCCAGCTCATCCACACCCAGTCTCCCTCTTATATTTATCTTTCGTCTGCTTCTGACAACACGTGGGATTCATAACATTAACGCAAGTACTGTACGCAGTATAGTATTAGCAGTACTCAGAACAAATCGGAATTGAATAACCTTCCAGTGTATGACTTAACCGTAGACCATACAACGACTGAATGCCCGACTCATAAATACGCAGGAGACATCATCACAGCGGGGATTCACCATTCCACCCGTACTGACGCAATCATCTCGCTCAAACACCTCAATGTCATGCGTGTTGCTCTACATCAATATCAGTCATAGGAATAAGAAGTAACGTACTCAGAACAGATGTGAAATCTACTCAGCACAGGTTTAGCCATGTCAACTATTGCCTTGCTGTATTATTATATATAGAATGCTATTATTATTATTATCGACCATCGTTATATGAATGTAATTATTTGGACTTCAAATTCATCTATATGATATAACGTTAAATGTTATATTCAATTGTATGGCTGCACAGAATGCATGCCTCTTGCATCAAACAACACGATTTTGCGAATTGGGAGCGCTCAAATTAAATTAGTGAAGCTGTTCAATTTCACCAAGATTTTACAAACTTATAGCACTGCATGAACGACACATAACATTTATCCACGAGCTAGCATGTGAAATAATTTGCTAAAACCCTGTAGTAACATTAAATAGGTCATACAAATGTGGCAATTTGTTTCAATCGATCACACAATGCAATGTAGTTTGGTAAATGGCATGCCCTTTTAAATGTATTTTAAAGAGCCGTGGCTCTCCCACTTCAAAAACAAATTTGTACGGCCGCAATAATTACACCCGCTAAGAACCACAGTTGAATGATTGCACAGAACAAAAAAACTTGGCACGATGTACGAATTTAAGATTGTGTATCCAAAATCCCAAGAGTTAACCCCCAGTTCATATAAAACACAACACACATTGTGGATCAACATCGATTAAACAGAGAGGTCATCACAACAGCAGTGAAACAAAACATTACAAAAACCTATGTACATTTTTGCATGGACATTGGCTGAATATTGTGTACTTTCTTCAACTCTGCAGCTTAAGCTTCAAAGGTAACAATGTAGGTAAACTTTTACACAATATACAAATTTCATTCGAAACTGCAAAATAAATAGAACAAAGCACAAATGTAGGACTCAATAATTAACGCATATAGTACTTGGCCATGCTTTTATCTATAACCTTGCATTTGTGTGATTTTGCATCGTGTTTGCTTGTGCTTACACATAACTTACAATTCACTGACCAGACGAGCACACTTACAAAGACAAAGATCCCCTCCCCCCCCGCCGTATAACTAACTGTTGGGGCAAGTGCTGTTAGCGAACATCTATATTAATTTAATGCTAATTTACATTTCTAAAGCGCCTTGCACCCAAAGGTCACAAGGCGCTTTCAAGGCCGGCACGGCACAAGAGGGGGTCGCCTTTGTCTCCCCTGTGGTGATGTTTACACATAGCACCAATAACTCATTTGAGGTTTAGTCGACAGAGCAGAAGCTCAAGACCGGTGTTAGCCGTGAGCGTGAATCGAACTCAGGTCGTCAGGTTTGTAGCGCAGTTCGCTAACCACTGGGCCACCGCTACCCTACGTACACATTAAAGACAAACATCCCCGTATAGCCTGAACAGACTATAGGGTCAGGTGCCATTAGCGAGCACCTATGAAGGTCGACACGGCACACGAGGGGGTGGGTGGCCGCCTATCTCCCTAGTGGCAACGTTTGCATAACGGACTAGGTACTCATTTAAGGCTGAGTCGACCTAGGGGAGGCCTAGGAGCGATTCAGAAAATTGTCACTGGTGTTGGCCATGAGAGGGATTTGAACACTGCCCTCCATACACACATGCCGGCTAGTAAAGATAAAATATCTCACAATGGTTGCTGATATTTTGACTGCTTCATCGCATTACAGGTGACTTAAAAATGTAAGAACATTGCTTTAATTATATATATATCCTTGTTAAATGCGACAAAACTACAATTTGTGAACGTCAGTGAAAGTTAAGTTTGGTTTTTTACCAACGATTGCTTTACTTAAAAAGGTGAAAGCTTTACATAAATAACGTGAAGCCCATTTAAAGTGTTATCTATGCACAACCGAACTTGCACATTAATCACCAGAATCAACGTTAACAGAAGTGGTGGTACCGTTATGAAACATGACAGGTAAAGCGGGAACGTGTCATAAAACCGTGTACAATGCACAGCGACACTTGTCAGGATCAGAGAGCCATATAGTTGCGTTAGGCTTTGTTAACAGGGTAAACCCGAGCCACTACACCAACACTGAACAACACAGCAGCCGGAACATGTGATTTTCGCGATGAGCACACCGGTACATATCAGCTGCCTACGTCCATCTGCTTGTATTGCCGTGAGGAAATAAATCCAATTTCCTCTCGTGGTTGATTCACAAGGGAGCCCCAAACGATCGTCTCTAAATATTGTTCTCGACAGCTCACCCACCGCACGGCGCTTGGCAAAACGTGCCATGGTCTCGTCATTTTTAAATTCACGCTGTGCAGCCTCGATTCATGAATCCTCTTCTAGCAAACCTTAGCAGTCTGTTTTATTAAGTTTTATAATCACCTTCTATAAGCCACTGTCACTGGTTGTCACAATTAGTGAAAGGCTACTTTTGATTGAAATGGTTTTATTTTTCGTGATGTCTTCGTGTGGAACATTTATCAAAGTAGTGATTGTTCTGACCAGACTAAAGCAAAATTATCAATAACACGAGCAGGTTATCGATATAAAACAGCTCTAAAAGACCGCAGTGATAATGGTTCTGAGCAGGCAGAGTTAATGCTGCTGTTGATGTGGATGCGTCCGTGACACAAGTGTGCAGATTCATGAAGCAAATAACGAAAGAAATGTGCAAAATATCTTTTGTTTTAGGGAAACAAGATTATGGATTAATGCCCAATTTGCGTACAAAATATACAAGACTCCACTTTCAACAGAAGCAAGGAAAGTTTGAGACTTTGCTGCATCACGTCAACCGTTGAACACTTAGTCGTGGATATAGTCGTGAAATAATGCAATCAAAGTTGTAAAAAAATTAAGATACAAAAAATTATAATGAAAAAATTACGTATTTATATGGCCACTGTAATGGTAGACAACATGAACCCAGGAAGTAAACTTGTTCATAAAACTGACAACTTCAATGAGAAATATAACGCACACCGTGCATTCGTTAATTGACACCCCCTGAACATCCTTGCGACTGAGATGACGGATTATCCAGCTAAAACATTCGAATGTCAAAATCGAATTAAAAAAAATATGTGCTAGGAGAAGGCTTTGCAGCAGATCATTATAAGCTAATATTCTACTCCGGTGAACCACACCGGTGCCTTGGGCCAGATAATTGAAAATCGTAATCGCCATCATGAAAGGATTCTGATGAAAATTAGATCTGTTACCCCAGCCTATGATAGCCGTGTGATAAACGTGTCATATATTCGGCTTTGTACTGGATTCAATGTACTGGGTTCTATAATTAGAATGTGGTTATGTATATGAACGAATACATTTACCACCAGATTTACAACATCTATAATCCCCTTTTACTTCAACATTGCTAATCTTTTGTAAAGCAAAACCGTGCATTGTGCCTTATCAGCACAATAACCAGATGTACTGTTAATCTAAATCATCCCAAACGGTGCATTTATTGCCCGTGCAATTTCTCTTTTTTATGGTTAAACCAATCAATAAGACTAATTACAATAAATCCACACATTTTATTAGCCACGCTTGACCAGGTATGCAAATTAGGGGCACCTAATTGACCGTTAGGAAGAAAACTAAGTGGTTTTCGATGAGCTGTCCACCAGAGGAGCAGACACGCCAGAGAGGACGACCACTGGGAGTGATGCAGCGGTGGATCCTGACATCGCACACTGCGAGGCATTGCGACGACATGGGAAGGCCTTCGTCCAGCCGTGGACAGAACACAGCTGACGATCATGAGAATGAGCATGAAGTTTAGGTTCAATTTAGCAGTAATTGTAGTGTCTGTTTAAAATTGAAAGTGTGGTATAGAATAAGTAATTTGTCATGATGTGGAGGTGGCAGTAGCTTTAGAGCCACACAAATAAAATGAGTTCGAGTTTTCACTAAAATGCCATAAATATCTAGAACGGGATGCACGCATGCGTAACAATGTCGCATGCATTGCTATGAGAAAAATAAGTAAAATTATCTAATAAAAGTTTGAAATGTCAAAACTGGTGATGTGTTGTCCTGCTTAGCACCCAGTCTGCATTCGTGTTTGAGTTAATATCTGTAAATCATCATCAGACACGTGTAGCTGCCTTCATTGATGGATGATTAAGGTTGTTAGGCAAACACTATAATATTTAATGTAAACATGTAAAATAACTAGTATTTTAACACAACTCACAAGCAGACCCATTCATAAAAGACTGACTTGATTATCTGTCTCGAGACAATTGCAGTTCGCGTCTTCGTAAAACTCTTGTAGGTTTCAACATCACCAAGATGTCATCGTGGCCAGTGCCATAGATGCTACCACACCTCCCGAATGCTTCATGCACACATCCCAATGATATATTCATAACGTTCTATTGTAGGATTCTTCTTATAATATTTACTTACATTCTTAAAACATCTCATTGAAAAAAAAGTCACATGATTTGCAGCAGGTTATGATTTGTTGTAAGCTGACTTTCCTAGCTTTTGACAAATGATGTGATTTGCAATAACCGTGAAGATATGATGGCCTCATTCTGCCACACAATGGGAACAGACTATTAGATGTCAAAAAACGTAAATAACTCCAAGACCGTGTGAAAAGTCTAACAACCTTTCATCTTCCAACCCGTATGAAACCACCATATCAATCAAAACATGATTATAAATGAACTGTGGTGTCAATATCCTCAGGCTTCAGAGATGGAATGAAAAAGGCAACAAAAACAGAACTAGCAGCATCCATGCATCACAGCTCCAAATGAGCTGTTACTCCTAAAGGAAAATGCCCATACAAACTTACAAACAAAGGGCTCATGAATTACAGACAAAACCATTGCTCTGTTTGTACAGCAATCCAACCGTATCTTGTGTATTTTCGGTCACAAAATAATCAACATTGCCCTCGCTGATGTAAGTATGTTTATCACAACAAAACACAATTCATGTGACAACCTGCGCATTCTGCCTGCTAACAAACTGGCAGATATCGCTATTGTGATTCTTAGTGATGTTCGTCACGAAGAGGCTTTGAGTAATGCACAAATGCGTATCAGTTGAACGTCACTTTTAAATTAACCCCCTAAGTAAACCCGAAATATACAATGGAATTGTAAATCCGAGTAAGTCATTAATGCAATTACCATTGAAGTTAATGAACTTACGGTGGCGTAGTGGGTAGCGCTGCCGCCTCAGCAAGAAGGTCCCGGTTTTCACCTGGCACTCCGGTTCCCTCCCACCGTCCAAATACATGCTGCCAGGTTAATTGGCGTACTGACGAAATTTCCCCAGGCGCCCTGCGATGGACTGGCGTCCCATCCACGGTGTCTCCTGCCTGGCGCCCTGTGTCTGCCGGGATAGGCTCCGGCTCACCGCGACCCTGTACAGGAGTAAGAAGTTTCTGAAAATGGATGGATGGATTAATGAACTTATTTATCGTATTGTTATTGTATTTTCATTACTCAGAGCTTGGTAATAATTCTACAGTTGTGTCATATTGTAATGTTTTTAGACACCTCTTGCACATCAGAAAACAATGCCACACATGCCTGGTGGTGATTTATCAACATAACCCCCCTCTGCGTATATTTGGCAATAATAAACCAATGCATCACAATGTCATGAAAAAGGGTAATTGGATTCTAAATAAAATTTATAAACGGCAAACATTAAATTGAGTGTTTATGTGTACCCATACCCAAACACTGCAGCGTAACTAGTAACCTCTGTCACAGTCAAAATCGATTGACGCAATTATCGTTTAGTTTTGTATCGTCTCCAGCATGCATGCATAAAATTACAAAGTATCCATGCCACAATATCGAGGTCAACATTTCTATACATTGTTCAAGAGGGGGCAATCAGAACACTAAATGTACAGAGGTCTCCTGTTTTCAACATACTGCATGCAAATACAGTTTGGAACATGATGCTATAAACAGTATATAGAATTCTCCCTAACGTGGGCCATTATTCAGAAATCCTCTACAAATTTGTGCGTCCATTCCAACCGGCCCTCCCACCCCGATCATCCCCCTGCCCACCCCCCCCCAACACTCAACTCCAGCAATTCAAGAAAACCACCAATCACTGAGATCCGAGATAAGTGTGCTGTTATTATTCACAAAGTTTCCTGTACAAAGTTCACAGTGCCGCTATGGCTCAAAATTCACATTGGACTCCAACTAAGTCAAGGCCACCGACAATTCGACGTCGACCCGTGAAGGTCACAGGCAGTGGGGGGGCTGCACCAGTGCTTCTCAAGACTCCATTTTCAGCCGTCAGCCGATGATTCACAACTTCGTCTCAAATTGTTCCAAAACGGGCGATTGGCTGCGAGTGCTCTACAGCCACCAGAGGCCAAACGGCAGTCACCCGTCACGGTTCCGCCGCCTCCCCTGCAGGGCCCACCATCCGGCTCGGAAGCCCTGCCCTCGTCGCGAGACCGACCACCTGCAGTCACGTCACCTGCCTCTTCTCGAAGTGCTTTCCGCTTGCCGGTGCCAGGCGAGACGCCGCTTTGAGCGTGCCTTCCGTACGTGCCCTGTGAGCGTGCCTTGCGATCGTGCCTTGTGTTCGTACTTTGTGAGCGTACCTTGTTTGTGTGCATCCGCGCCTTGCGTTCGTGCCTTGTGTGTGTGTGAGAGAGCTCATGTCCGTGAGTGGATGGCTCGGCGCGGGCCGTGCATTATACGTTTACTTCTTTACCCATCCTCCCGCCGACGGGAGACGTTGCTGCGTGCGCATGGTCGCCGTGCGGCTCCGCTCAGTGTGCCTCGAGGTTGCTGAGCAGCAGCTTGTACCAGCCGATGGCCTTCTTCTTGAGATCCACCTGGTCCAGCCAGATGTACGCTTCTCCGATGAGTGTCTTGCGCACAAACTTGCCGCCGTTGGACACCAGCAGGATCTGCCGTGTGTGGCGGCAGACGGCCGGGGTCAGAGGTCTGATTGTACAGTGATGTCCGTTAACTCTCACCACACGCGATGCTTGATTGAAAACGTATTGGCATCTTTACTATGTTCTTTTTTCGTTTTCACAATGGGCTTTTGCGAAGAACGTGAACGGATTAAAATTCTAAGAAAGGTGTTTGGCAAATCTGCTAAAGACAAATGTCACTACTCTTTGGAAGTGTGCTTATATTTGAGCTGTTTCCTTATTCAGGCATCACCACTCCTTCTTTCAATAAATAAGAGTGGGGCTACTTGTATTCCCATTGCAGCCGTAGTTGATATATTAAAACTAAATATATGTTTTTACTCATGATAATCTCTATTTAATAAGGCCGAGAGAAGTATGAGATAGTTTAGTTTGTAAGAGAGCTGTGAATAATCACAATTAAAAATACACCGTTTAGACTAGTGGTCGGAGGAACAAACCAACTTAATGGAAAGTTCCCTTAGTTTTATATCCAAATCAGTCAAAATGGAAACATTAAATGAAATGCAACTGCCCACAGCGTATTATATTTCACAGCTTTAATAAAATTCGAATAAGCTAATTGACTTAGAAGCTTCTTTTGTTGATAAACCAATGCACTTTGCAATGCAATAATCGTAATAATGACAATTTCTATATTGCTGTAACATTACGAGCCATTACGAGGGTGCTGAACAGAGGACAAAAACATTCCACATTCGTCATTAGTCCATCGCATTGAGAAATAGATTTAGTGTCACTTTATGCCACTCTGGGGCAAGCAGAATATTTTGTGGCAGTAGGGCTAAAAAATACAATTTAACCGTTATTGGCCAAATATCCCAATGCTGATACCCTCAACGTACCTAATTGTGATAATACAGCATCGCCCCCTACTGTATTAATTTGTAAGGACGCTACTGATACAGCGAGACTTCAATAGGTAAACAAGTCTGGGGTCACACAGTGGCTCAGTGAGTAGCGCTGCCACCACACAGCAAGACGCTCCTGGATGCGATTCCTGGCTCGGGTGATTGTCTTTGTGGAGTTTACATACTCTACCCTTATCCACGTGGATTTTCTCCGGGTACTCTGGTTACCTCCCACAGTCCAAAGACATGCTGCTGCTGATACCTGGGTTAATTGGCCAGACTAAATTATCCCCGGTGCACTGCAATAGACGGGCGTCCCATCCTGGGTATAGTTCAGCCACCTATGACCTTGTTCAAGATTAAGTGGGTGGGTATTGATAATGAACAATCAAATGGGTCACTCCTGGGCTACCCGGCCAACTCTCCACTGCTGGTGAGAATGCAGCTCAAGGGGGTAGCGGTTGCGGTGAGGTGGTCGCGAGGCATCCGTCTCACCTGCAGCGAGTGGCCCTGTGGGTTGATGGTGAAGCGGAAGGTCTCGTTGAACATGGGCTCGCGGTCGTGACGACAGACCCGCGTCTTCTTCTTGAAGAGCTTCTTCTGCGATGCCAGGTTGATGACGTACACCTTCACGTACAGGTCTACGCGCGTGCAGACATGGTGACGCGATCTACTGATCTGCTTTTGAAAGATACGAACATTTGACGTCATATTTCGACGGCAAACCTATCTACAATAATAGTACAATTTAATAACGTGCGCAAATTCCACGCCTGGTCATGCACGAGACAGGTACGGAGGCATAGCGAGGAGACGGCAGGGAGGTGTGGGCCAGGCGGTCAGCCGGCACCAGCCCGCCAGACACTGCTTTCCTGTTGTTGTTATGATGTTATCGGCCAATTAATTAATGAGTGTTTTCTCTAGTTGTGGGAGTTAACCGGGTAACCCGGAGGAAACCCACATATAACAGGTGGAGAACACACAACCCCCTGAGATAGGATTTTATGTCTGTGGGGTGCAGATGTTACCACGGCGCCACCCTGCCGCGCGAATTGACTGGAATGTGACAGATTTCGGCAGCTAAGCTGGATTTGAGCCTGGAGAGTGCTTTGGCGGGTCGACCACCACATGCAGATCAGCTCGTTGTAGGCTGTGGAGCTACGTGGTGGGCAGCAGAGAGCACAGAGGTTGGAAAACATCGTTGTACTTTACCGTGCCCCAATGTAGTAAATGCCGTAACGACGAATTTAAGCCTGTACGCATATATACCTGGCAGGTGATCAGGGGACTTGAATTTGAAGGTGATGTTCCGGCACTGGATGATCTCCACAACTAGTTGGTCCCCATCGGTCTTCATCTCTTTCTTCAGGGAGATCTTCATCTCTCCCATGATCTGGGCTGCACACGTCGCACACAGTGCGAGAATGACGGAGCGCCAATAACGCCTGGCAGACAGGGCTGGATGTCGCGAGGGCTCTTGGGGCTTGCGGCCCGGTTCCTCGGAATTTGAGGGGCCCCCAAATAATATATATTCTGCTTTGTAACGGTTAAAATGCAATATTGCGGCACTGTGATACATCCTATGGGGTATTTTGGTAATGAAAGCCAGAGCATCACTATGTGTATTACCACCAGTTAATCTCAGAAATTAAAATTGTCGTGTTTGTTTTAACGTTGAATTGGCTTTACAATTCTTATACCACACTTACAAATTGGAACCATAAAAACCATGGTTAAATATCCATGGATTGATAGGCACAATCAGGCAATGGGTGGTGGTGAAAGTCAATTCAACAAACGTACTGATGTAGGTTTTCACGGCTCGATGCATGAGAATTGCTTTCCAAAGCTGTTCTTTCAGGATGTCCGCGCCAAGCGCTCCCCCTGTCTCCTTCACAACCTTTCGCCTCCCACGTCGGAGGCATCCTCAGCCGTTCTGAGACTGATGATGCCTCCTGAGGATGCTTTCTGATGGCGAAACCTCGTGAAGGAGAGATGGGGAGCGCTTGACACGGCTGTTCCGAAAGAACGGTTTTTAAAAACAATTCTCAATTAGAAAAGCAGAACTAAATAAACAAATAAATAAACGGAATCGATAAACTGAATTATTAAACAAAGAAGGCCCCAAAATTTTCGACCAGCCAGGTGAGTCAAAGCTTGAGCGTTTAGTCATATTCTCTGTGAAGAGGAGTACTGTAGAATGAGGACTTATCATGCACTCATACACACACACACAAGGCAACACTCAAGAATTCCCTTGGTTAGTGGAATTAGCCTGTGGAATACCAGCACTGCAAGTGGCTCAAGCATTAAAGTTTTAAAACATGCAGGGAACAGCCGCAATGTGTCAGTAGTTCATCCAAGACACAGTACTGTTACAAATTAGTTGAGGACATGTGTTAACGTCAAAGCATTGAGACAATGACCGTCATAAAATTTCTGAAAATGACACGAAAATGCTCTGAAATTACGTTGAACAATTTAAAAATCAGTTGGCACGGTCAGCTTATTATGATGGAAACGAATAGCTTAGCAAAGATAGCTATGCTAAGACAAGCGACTGGGCCAATCAACAGACCATCAACGATTATGAATTCCTGGACACAGTTCATATCACGGCTACATCTGGCATAATTCAAGTGTGTGTGGACGAGTGAAGACCAGCTAGAAAATTGCTGTAGGAGAGAACACGTGGCATGAGGACAATGAGATTCATTACTTCTGTCATTAAGAGGTAAAAAGGTAAAGGTGCAGGGCTGCAATTGCTTGGTCACACCATGACGGTGGAAGGGCCTGTACTAGAGGAAGTCATAGCGAGCCTCTCTCTATTGTATTTGGCCTCCTCATCCATGTTGGCCACACATGTTGGAAGATGTGGGAATACTCATACTTTATCGCACTACTTGCAACCTGCCAATCATCTGAATGTAGTGCACCCATTTACACTGCTGGGTGGGCAGAAGCAGGGGGATTTAATAAAACTTGCATCAATGTTTTAACTGCCGCGCTGCATTGCAAGTCCGGTGTGCTAACAGATTCACCATGGCAACATCTCCAATTAATATTATTGTGAAGGGAAAATAGAATTACTGGATATAATTACTGTGGAAGAGCGAATGTGATACACCGCTGCTAGGGAATTAATTTTTGTACATAAAGCCACGCCGGATTTTACCAAATATTATAGCATTTAACTTCAACGGCACTGTCAAAACAAATTGTAAGCTGTATTCTTTGGCTGAAAAATGTCATAGTTGACTCCATAAATCAAAAGCTCCAGCACCTATCGAAACAAAATTACTTTTCCTTAAACACTACTCGAAAGACGTGTAAGATTTTTTTGTAATCTTGTTCCCATCAAAGTTACCAGACACTTACCTAAAGTGTACGCACTAGCAGAGAAGATTAAAACCTGTTTTTAATACGTGTTACTACGTAATGAAAAGCCATTGCGTTGATTGTAACTCTTTTTTAATTGGCTTGAGCGGCTGCTTTTAACGAGAGGAATTCTGGGCAGCGTTACAGACGAACGTGGCTTTCAAGTTAATGGGTTGCTCCGGCAATTAAACTGCTAACAAATGTTATTTATCGGTAAAACAACCTTATTTGGCACATTACAGTGGCTACATAAAACTCCAACAATAGAGTTGTTTACTTTACGGTGATTGAGAATTTCAGTTTACACCGTTACAATAGTGTACTATGCTTGCAGTTTCCAGGTGCACCCTTGGAATTGCTTTCTCACCAAACTGCTGGTGGACAGGCCTCCACTACAGGAAGATTTAGAGAGGCCCTCTATAAAATACCCTCCACACTCGCACATACAAACACATACAGGGCAGTCGTTCTTAATGCTTCTCGACCGCTAGGTTATTTCAACCCTCAATTTTTTCTACGGACCACTGTGCGCCAATGACACTTGAAAAAACTGGAACCACTCTAAATTGTAATATCTGCGGAAGTTCTACGGACCGGTTCCCATGGCGTTGAAGACTCCCAGCGGTCCGTGGACCACAGTTTGGGAACCGCTGTTCTCGAGGATATTGTGGCCAACGCTCTACCATATCGCTCAACTCTACCATACAGGTCAGATGCTCTTGGGGATAAGTTGGAGTACACACACTTTATCCCATTACACAGCGACCTATGTGTTAGCCATTTGCACTGCTGGGTGGACAGAGGCGGGGGAACGTAAGAAAGTTTCCCCATCGTTTCAACTGCCATGCTGAGAGATCGAACATGCGACCTCTGTATAGCAAGTCCGGCGTGCAAACCATTAGACCATGGCAGCATCCCATTACACACCCTGTACAGTAATTGCACCGCTTGTGTTTTTAATGTGAATTGCCAAAATGACACGGGGAATGCATCCGATCCTTTTTTTCTTTCTCTCCCACAGAGAATACCATGAAGCCACCGCTACGAAGGGCACTCGCAGTGGGTCGATATTAAACATCCAATGCTTTTTACTTTAAGCACCCTATAATTTGAGGCAGTGGTGACTGGCTGCCCTAACCCTAACCCCTTCACATCCACTCAAAAGATTAATGCTCAGCGGCTATGTCTGATGGATGCGGAGTCAGCAGCTCAGCAGTAGTCCTGCCCTCTCTGCGGGAATGCTTAGAGGCACACATTCCGTTTAAACATTTCCATAGGGAGCCGCCTGAAATACCGTGGTTGTCACATGGGCTGTAATGCTGGGATTAAAAAAAGGAAACACTGTAAATAATAAAAACAAATACACTGGAGGAAACGTGGTCCTGAGTTCCAGAGTGTGGATGGCGGCGCCAGTCAACGCGTCCATCGTGCCCAGTGTGGCGCCCCGGTGTTCAATAAGATTCAATTTCTATTAGCGACTCACTTGCAACATTTTTTTTCTGGTCAATAGCTCATTATATTAAACTCACACAGCCTGTGCATACCACAAGCCCCAAACTAATTACCCTTAACAATGCTGCCGTGGTGTAAGCCTAGAGCACATACTGGACTTACAATCCAGAGGTCAGTGGTATGACCTCCCAAGGTGGAAGCTTAAACAATGGTAAAGTTTTTTCAATTCTTCCCCACCCCTCTGTTCACCAAGCAGTATAAACGCGCACGCCACAATTTAGTCAATGAATCGGCAGGTTGCGAGTGATGGTGTAAAATGTGGGCAACTCTAATCTCTTCCAGGACATCTGGTCACTGTGAAAGAGTAGGCCAAATACCCTCTTATCTAGATTTGGCCTCTAGTGTAGGACCTTCCACCAGCAGCACTGCAAGCTATTGCAGGACTGCACACTTAATTTTTTAACAACAATTAGGCAATACGATGTTTTTGACATGCCGTTCTCTCCACAGCCTTGTGCAGCGCTTTGTGACCCTCGGTTGAAAGGCGCTCTATAAATGCTATTATTATTATTATTGCCTGATTTCTGGGTGTTATTCTTAACTCTCGTTGATATATCTGGTTGAAAAAAATATGTAAAAGCCATCACCACATCACATCAGTTGGTTAAGCTGCTTTGCAACATTGCGCTGGAATGACTTAGGGTAGCGGTACCGTACCGTGATTAGAATTTGAAGAACTATAACGCACTGATTAATTTGTACAGCTGAGGGCGCTGTCCTAAAGTCTTGCGAATGACCGATCAAACCCTTTCGAATTGCATTCAATTTTCGTTCAGTTGTTTGACAGTGCTGTTGCCAATCCTGTGCGTGTCCCATTGCGTGTGTGAGGATTACATCTGTGGGTCTGCTCTCCAACACACCAATGTGCTGAAATAGTAACGAAATTACACGTTTTGTTCAAGTGACAAAACCTTACTTTTACGTGACCCAACGCAAAAGTACGTTATTACGCAGGATAGCCTACGTTCACTCTTGTTTCATGCCTCTATCCAGGCAATGTTGTTGATGGTGGTAATCGGGACAAAGGTGAAAGTAACTTTAATTTCTTACCGGTACGGTCACATCGCAAACGCCGCTTCCCACTTGTACTGCGCCAAACGTTTCTGGCACTTTCTTTCCGGTACACTGCACCGGACCGTACCGGGTTACTTTCACCTTTGGCCGGTTGGGGTGGGGGGTGGCCGCTTACCTGACTTGCTGGCGCCCATGAGCTGCCCAGGCCCTAGGTCGGTGTTGGGCACGAGCTCGCCGCGGGCCGCTCGACCGCCGTTGCCCAGCGCGCCGTTGGGCCGCCCGCCAGGCCCCGCCGGGTCTCTACCGGGAACCCACGGAGGGGAGTCAGGACTTACCGTGCTGGGGGAGGGAGGGGGGGCAGCACGGGGGGCAGGAGGGCAGCCAGGGGAGGGGGAGCACGCATTCGCGTTCAATGCACCGGTGAACGGGGAGGTGTGCGAGAGGGAGCCGTCCGCTTCACCCTGCGCCGCGGTGGGGACCGTGGGGTCACGAGCGAAATCGTGCACACACGGGGCTCGAAGCGGCGGTGAAAGTAACTTAAGTTTCTGACCGGTACGGTCGTGTTACAACCTACCCTTCCCACCCGTTTGTACCCAATGTTATTGGCCCCTTTCTACCCGCTACACCAGGCCGGACCGGACCAGACCGGCTTACTTTCACCTCTGGCAATATGCCACTCGTATTTAATTTAAATGTGCGATTTTTTCAGCACATTTGTAATTGATATTAACGTTTACACACCTCAAAGTAATTGTTAGTTTGTATCTAAATTACAGTACAAGATATGGTACAATATGAGAGCTTGTATCTGTAACTCCGATGATTGCAATTTTATAAATATATTTGTCCATCTCCTGGCGTCCCGTCCTTGGTATAGCCATGCCTTGCGCCCTATGTCTGCCGGGATAGGCTCCGGCTCACCGCGACCCTGTACAGGATTAAGCGGTTTCTGAAAATGAATGAATGAATGAATGAATTTGTCCATCTCGACTCACTTCACCGGACATGTAAAATCCTTTTTTAATCCACTGCAGAATGTAATGTATAAAAAATAATTCAAACAAGATTTGCTGAGCTTTCATATTGATCGACCAACTAAATGTTTAACGCTAATCGGGTAAAGGGACAGAAGGAGAGGGGGTAGTAGTGCCAAAGTGGTTCGTGCATTGCACTAGAAACATAAAACACAATCTGTGTGCAAACTTGCTAATCTAATTCCACAGTAGATAACACTATCACATTTTAATTGCCGCTAACCTTTTGACATAAGTGCACAATTAACAATTATGAAAGCTGAAAATGTATTTTTGAAAATAAACACTGAGCTAATGTTAAATAGATGCAATGAGGAGGAGGTTCAAGCACTTCAGAGTAATAATGAAGGTAAACAAGTAAACAAACACACACATAAATAAATAACACATATCAATCCTCCAGCTGATTTTTAAAAATGGCTTTAAGCCGCGTTTCTCACATACATCTTTCCCTTTTATCAGCTTTATCTGTGGAG
Organism: Geotria australis; assembly: GCA_036362915.1. Classification (NCBI taxonomy): domain Eukaryota; kingdom Metazoa; phylum Chordata; class Hyperoartia; order Petromyzontiformes; family Geotriidae; genus Geotria; species Geotria australis. The sequence goes on from JAZEWU010000014.1 coordinate 4,587,843, forward strand.
ACCCTAAAAATAGCCAAGGTGAAAATTGTATCTTTGGAGGGAGTTAATATGCAAGTGGGCAGGCTCACTGAGGTTAGTTTCTCCCTTGACTTCATTAGTTCCAGCACATCAGTAGCTCTTGTGTTGTACAGAACATGAAATCACCCGATCCTGTCCCCCTTCGTGGATGCAGCCTTATCCAAGACATGTTCCCATTAGCAGTGCTGCTTGCCCAATGGCAGCTGTGGCCTGATAAGGCTAATAGTGTTACCCTAAGGCTGGACACATATTGCCAATGGATTGATAGACAAAGACCCCCAACCGTGCAGCCTACATACACTGTTCAGATAAGTGTTGTTAGCAAGCACCTATTAAGGCTGGCATAGCACACAAGGGGTTGGCCACAATCCGACTTGGCTATCTTTGTCTCCCAATTGCTCATGTTTACACACCCACACCAGGTAGTCATTTGAGGCTGACTCGACTGAGGGGAAGCCCAGGACTGGTTCAGATAATCGTCACTCGTGTTGGCCGTGAGCGGGAATCGAACTCGGGTCGCCGGGTTCTTAACGCAGCGTGCGAAACCGCTACACTACCGCTCCCCTCAAAGGAATCATTGGGCAATGCGCTAACCACAAGACCACCGTTCGCCACACTCACGCACAGACACACGCACGCATGTCCGTACCCTTTGGAGCTTCCGGAGCCGTCGGACGTGTGCGATGCCATGGAGCTGGTTGACGACATGCTCTCTCTCGGGATCTTGGCTGGGCTGCCGTTTTTGATCACTTCTGTCCAAACGGTACAAATGGGCGCAGCACAGTTAATCGATCGGCAGGTCGCGTGTGGTCGGGTAAGTGTCGGTACTTCCGCCTCTCACAAGACTTTAGACCAGTGTGGAAGAGTAGGCCAAAATACTAGAACCCCCGTCTCCGGGACCCCTTCCCTAGAACACCCTCTAGTGGAGATCATTCGGCAAGCAGTGGTGTCGGCAAGAAATTTAAGCGAAGCACATTTTTCCTTTATTTGTCTGCACAGAGAGGCGGGCGACAGACCGTTCGATGTTGCATCGACGGAGATTTTCCGACCGATAACGCGTCCGATTTAACCAATGCTCCGGCGATCAGCTTCGGCACTGACAAACAACCGAACCAAAACCGTGCGCGACGGGAACCCAGAGGCACTGAGTGCCCTGGAAGCTGCCTCTCTCTCAGAGACGATCCACCGACAGGCACACACACGCAATGCTCGTTATTCAATCGAAAGCTGGCCGGAGAACATTGGCTCCTGCGGAAAGGTGGACGGTGACTGGCCCGTGATCCATGCAATTGCCCCCACGCATTGACCAATGCATCACCGGGTGACATTTCAATGAGCGAAGCCTCGGCGAGCAGCGCCGCGTTGTACGCACACACGCTGGGAGGACGGTGCCGCTACAAGTCACTCAGTCTCCACTCGGACAGACGACCGATCGCACGAGAGTATGCACTTCGTTACGTGCAGTAAGGCGTTTCGCGTCAGATTGCGGCGTGAAATGAATGTAATAATAAAAAAAAAATACTATCTTGTGATCAGCTGCTGCATTAGTGATTCGCCGCCAGCGTCAGCAATAATTGATTTGACTAATTAACAACAGAGGTGGCATATTGCAACGGTGACCTTATAAAACATGTCATTGTGAGGGCAGCAACCTGCCCGGTGGCCTTGCCTCAGCCAATAAGGCAGAATCGACGTTAATGTATAGGGCTGCCTCGACAGTTTCAGAGTAAGACCCTGAATCTAAACGCGCCAGATAATGGAATCTTGACACCATTGTGTGTCCCTGCTTCATTTCGATGGGAACGTGTCGGGCGGGGATTACCGTCCGTGCGATGCAGGGGGTCCTGCCTGGAGACCCCTCCGGCCTGGCTCGTGGCTCCACTGCTGTGGGCAGTTCCGCTCCCGCTTCGAAAATAAAATCACGGACATCGTCATCATCATCATCATCATCGTCGTCGTCATCAAGTCAAAAATAAAGTCCCTCTCATAGGCTAGACATGCAGGGTTGCCACCTCGGAGGCACAATAAAAACAGGACATTTCGTGGTGGGTGGACTTTGAATGACTTAGTCCAGGAAATCGTTGATATTTCCCAGGGACAGCTGCCTCAAAAAAAGTCCGATCCAGGAAAACCCAGGACATGTGGCAACCCTACAGACGTGTGGGGCTGTGCTCCCATCTGTGAGTGGCCCTAAGCCGGCGGAGGAAAAGGACACGTTACTTTATATCAGACGCCAGTTCCTCTTTCCAACCTGAGCTGCAGTCAACTTTTAAGACTGAACTTTTTTTCAGTGTTTTTATCGAATGATGTTGTGAAGGAATACGAAAAACAGACCGGAAAATTCACTTAAACTAACACACATAGTAACTGGTGCTATGAAGATCGTAACTTAAAATGAAATACAAACACACAATAAATGTAGATGAATAATTCTCGCAAACAATTATTGATAAAATCAGTCCACAGAGGAGATGGAGCCATGAAATCAGCTCCTGTGCAGGTGCTCAGGTGGATCGCTGCATCGTAACATCATTAGAGATGGTGGCTTGGGGAGGCCTTCATCCAGCAGTGGATTAACCATGGCTGCTGATGACGACGAAGAGCAGTCAATTTCATTGCTTAAGACACTTCTCAAATAAATGTCCATTTTGTTCCCTCGCCTTACCTTGAGAGAAATAAAGCCAATAGTGGTATAATAAAGTAACTCAGAGTACAACACTCTCGCTGGAGACTTAAATGGTTCTTTTTGTATAAAATATTAATGGCTCCGCATTTATCCTCGTAGACTACTGGGGACGAGAGCAGTTAGCGGGCAGCTGATAAAAGCACCATCTCGCACACAGGGGGGCTGCCTGCACCTAAATTTGAATCCCCCCACTGCTAATGTCGGCTCCACAATTAGGAACTCCTCTTAAGCTCAGGTCGGATTTAAATTTAACGGGCCGTTTTGCCAGGCCCTGGCTTGCTGTGTTCCCTATTGGGTTGCCGCAGCTGAAGTACAAATATAAATCTGGAACGTATGATGGGAAGAGGAATATATCACAATAGCAGGTGAGGGGAGACCTACATGCACATTGCAATGTCTTGTGTCGAGTATTATTTCGACAATTATCAAAAACTAGGACTTTTATTGGTCCGGAAAGACTTACAGATTTCCCAAGACAGCCGCTACCTCAACAGCAGATGCTTTGAAAAACCAGGGCAGGTGGCAACTCTCGGTTCATATCACGGTGCGCTAACCCACGTTCGCCTACTCTTTCACAAGCATCGCGAAAAGAGGTGAAACGCGATGAAGAAGCGCCCAGCATTGTCCCAGTACCAACGGAATCGGCAAGGTCCTATTACGAGTGTTGATATAGCCATTGACCCTGGCACCCTTTGCGGCGTCTCAAGTGGCACAGCACCAGAGCCCCACATGACTAACAATTACCCCGGATCGCATTGCTGTGCAAATTAAAAGCCCTTTACCTTGATGTACGTTAACGATCCAATCAGCAGGAAGTCATTATACAAAGGTGTGGCATATGTGTAGCGTGGTTTTTTTTTCCTCCAACTATTTAATGTTTAACGACACTGGTTGTTCAGACTTTCTGTCCAATGGAGCTGCTTAACAATGTGCAGTCACCGGTGGCTTGAGGTGGATCCTTGAGATGGAACCTTAACGTCTTTAAGGTTCATTTCCGTTGAGGTCCACTCAGGGTACAGGACACACTGGGTCAAAGAGCGAACCTCTCTACAGGAACGCCCGTTCATCGAACTTGTGTTGACAGTGTGGAAGAGGAGCCCCTTTGAAAGGTGGAATTATTTCACTTGCATTGGCACGAGCACTGTGAGAATGGCTCAATTATCCTCTTATACTCTTTTACCTGGCTAATAATCAATAAAATCTACTTTGAACAACACAGTAATGAACAGCATAGGACATGTTTGCCCTGTACAAATGGGGAAAAAAAAGAGATTGTACAGGGATAGCTGAAATGCCCACGGCACAAGCACACTAACTAATCAACAAAACAGCTTTTAATGGTAAGTGTTAAGAACAAGGCAGCCCAGAGCCAGAGATGGTATCTCTGAAGTGGAAATGAGCAATGTGTTTATCCCTGTGCCGGAGTCGGGCCGTCCCCAGAGCAGTTCGGCAACTTTGGACGTACGTTTCTGACAGCTTTACAGAGACGCGAGAAATCCTCAGGATAATCACAAGGCAGGTTCTTACTCGGGGCGCTGTGTGCCAACCAATTAGGACTGCCATGCATATGGAAAGAGATTTGACAAGGGAGGAAATGCTGACAAATTTATATATAGATACTCCATGGTGTCAGACGGAACGGATATGGTGCCGTTCATGTCTACGTGTCAAATCTTTGAACTATTTGACAATTGAAGCCGACTTTCTGAATAACATACATATAACTGTATTTAACATGACATCCTGTACGGTTTATTAGGCTTAATCTTTTCAGACTTTCGACTGTGAGATTTGCAGCCCAGTTTCCTCCCACGTGTAAACATGCCGAACAAAACCGAAGTATATCAAGCCTCGGCAAGCCTTTCCTCGACAACTGATATCAGACTAAGACACTGGAGTGAGCACCAAGAAATCGATGTCCAAGGGAAACACCTAACGCCTAATACTGGGACACCGTGAGAGCGGAGTACGGGTGTCTGAAGTGAAAAAGTTGTTGCGGCTTAGAGTTGAAGAAAGCTTAGGAGAAAGCCGCGGCAGTGCCGGTGGCATCGACTTCAACGACCTCAGCCACGTCGTTATTCTTTATGAGCTAATTGTGCTTTAGTGAGAGGTGGGGGCATGATAACCGGGTGGCTCGGAGGTCAGAGCGCTGGGCTGGCACCACTGAGTTGCTGGGCTCGATTCCAGAGGACCGCACATGATTAAACTGGGTTCACATTAAACTTTGCTCTACACTTAATTTGGCCACCATCCAGCTCTGAGAATTAAAACTATTGGTGTGAATGTCATGAGGCCCGAGGTAATTTAAAAACATCTCGGAATTAGTTCACTGATATGTGCTCGTGAGATCCGTTCTCGAACACGAAGGATCGTAGAACTTCTGCGAGGGATCCGAATGGATTCTTCGTCTCATGACATGGCGGCGACGGCACACTCGAGATATGACTCGGATACAAATGTTGTTGCCGGTTTAAAAGGCCGGTATCCAGGTTGACCCAGGTCGGTCGGTTGCCCCCCAATGGTGGGGGTAATAGCGCAGAATTTTACAGCCTGATGACCTTTCCCGACACCAACCTCCTTAATAGTTGGAGGATCGTCAGCTCATAATTTGTCAGGAGCCTCCGCCCGGACCTCTTCATAAAGCGACAGCCTACCAGGAGTGCGAGACTGCACGTGACAGAGCTCGGGGGGGTTTCATCGGGAACACGCAAACCGCCCCGCCACGACAAGAATACGATCCGTCAGGAAGAAACACAACGAAAGGACAACAATTCAAACAGGCAAATCCGACGCTGGATGGGAACGGCCACGCGGCGACCACTCACCCGCCTCGGTGCTCGCGGTGCGCGCCAGAGAAGGCGTCGTCGGTGAGCGCGGAGCTGCCCTCGCTGTCCACGCTGTAGCCGCTGCCAACGCTGCTGACGGACGACGTCGTCGAGATGGAGGAGTCCGGGGCGCGCTGGCTCACCGGCCTGCCTGTGGGGAGGTTACCCACGGGCTCACTCGCCACACTCCACTGCCTTGCTCGGTCGCGCTCTGCCTGCTCAACCAGCCAGGCGGCCGGCCGCCGAGCCAGCCTGCTACACAAAAATAAATAAATAAATCGTTCTGTAAGGTGCCACAATTGTCCTCTAAGTTCATGACAACATGATTATTGATTCTTCTTCTTTTCGATTCTTCGAAGCGTGATGGTTATATGACAGTTTCCCATTTCTTTACACGGTTGTTTGCATTTTTATTGAACTCTGCAAGGTCTTTTGAGCTGCAGAGGTTGGGTAGTAGAGCACAGACAAAAGGCAGTGCTCCATAGTATGGTCTGCTTATTTATTGAAAAGCCTAATTAATTCAAATGAGGAAAACAAATGCTCTGTATGACGGGGAATTTACAGAGCATTTGGTTTCCTTATTTGAAGCCATTAAGCATGAATAGCCATTATTCCAAAAAACATTTTACAGAGATTGTAATTTCCCATTTTTTGGAGCAGTAAAAAGCTAACAATTATCCATCATCTTTGAACCACGAATACAGCCAAATGAAATAGTTTTCAGACTTTTAAGCAATTCTAATGCAGACTGTTTGTAATTGTCGCACCCCTTTAAAAAGCAAACTCATCTAAAAGAGCCACAATGCAGGGCAATTCCACTAAAAGCACACAGGGCTGATTTGTGAGCATTTCACAGATCCACGTCTCCTTTTGATTAACGTTGTTCTTACTGTGGATAGTTGCTGAGCCACTTCTTCTTACCCAGCAGAATTTTCTTTTGCACCGAGACAAATTCATTACAAATCGAACTTAAGTGTACAACGTGGAGAATGACATTCAACAAAGTTGAAAATCCTCCCCTGCATCTGATAAAGGAGACGAGTGGCTGTGCTGGTGAGATGTTCCTTCTACGTGACTGGTTGTCCCCTTGATCACATGTATTGTGTGTGTAGCCCTTTTTGCTTCAATGCCACATAGACTAGCATCACAGGCATTATCATAAATAATTATATCAGACGTCGATTTGAATTTCCTACAATATACCTTTCTTTGCACTTTCTACACCAAATTACATTAGATTGCACCAATACTCGATTACAATAAAGCTGTGTCTTAGTAAATCGAGCATCAGTGTTAGTGCCAGCATAGCCGGCGTGGTGGCTGCGGCGGTGTTTAGCTCTCTCCGCTCCCTGCATCCGTGTCGCCGGACCAGCAGCGCGGAGCAGACCTCCAGCGAACGGCACACTCACGCAAACCTTCGATTCATTTAAGAGACGGCTAAAACCACATTTACTTTCTATCTTTCTTGGTTTTGGTAAAGTGTCCTTGCGGTGTAGCTTTCACAGTATGGTGCTATGTAAGTTATCCAATTCATCGTCATCGTAATCCCGGCACACTTTGTGGCGACCTTAAGAAGAGCCGAGAACAAAAACACATCCATGCTCACGGCTACCGTATGGAGTTAATTTGGTTATAGGCTATGGCATCGATTCTCTGTTATATTACATTGTACTGTGCAATTTTCTACAGAAAAAAGCACGTTTGCATATTCTGATTTATTTAGCGAATGGTAGATTGGTTGAATGCGACCAATGAGCCAGGTGCACCCTGCACGACCGGACGAAAACCCGCACGGTAGTAATTCACTTCCCTACAGATACGAGGAGTCACCCAGAAGTTCCGGCGCATTCATCCTTTTATCCATCTTACCCGCGTGGATATCAACGGTTATTTAAAAAATATATACCACAACGGTCGTAAGATTCCAATAACGAGCTCTCCCCAGAATCGCGACGGAACTGGGAGGCATTTCACCGTCATCATCGACCTGGTGTCCCCCGCGGCTCTCGAGCGTGGCTCACCTCTGTCGGACTTGGCGGGGCTGTCCGATTGCACCTTGCGGATGCTGAGCTGTGCCGCCGCGTCGCCGGGCTCCGAGCCGCCCGCGTCCGGCTGCCCCGTCGCGGCGCCCCTCCGTACCGGCAGCACCCCCGCTATGCTGTGTCTGTGCTTCTTCACATTATTTGGGGCTTTAGATGGCTTAGCCGCTGGGAGCAAGCGAAAAGCGAAAAGCGAGAGAGCCCGGGGTGTGCTTTTATTTACTTTGCTTTTGTTCCGTCAGTTTTTTTTTGGTTTTGCGTTTCCTTTTCATTTTTTCACTGTCTCTCATCTTCCAAATGAAGTCACTCAACTAGTGATGATTAAAAAAAAACTGAAAAAAACCCACAAACTCTGACAGGATTAGTTAACAGAACTGATTATTACACGGTAATCGTTTAAGATTCCTTCACATTGTTTTGATGTTCATTGCATCATCTTTATCATTTATCTTTAGCTTGATATAAATATAATTCAAACATTTTTGTTTTATTACTGGTAACGTAAACAGAATTAATAAATGTTCCACTTATAAGCCAAACATGTTGTTGGATTATTGGTAAACGCTTAAGTAATATTCCGTTAAATGTCACAATAATGACCTGTTGTTAAACAAGTAATCAGTCAGTAAGCCATTAAGCAGATAAGCCAGTATATAAGAAGCTGCGTCAAATCAAGATAACACTGCAAATAAAAAAATTAATTAGCTATACAGCAATTAATGGTGCAAAAAATTGCAGCTATTTTCGAGACACATGCTCTCATCAGATCTGTTAACTGCTGCGATGATGACGATTCGAGTAAAATAATTAATAAAACTTGGATGTAAAACTGTGAAAAACCGAATGATTAAATGAATAAAATAATATTTACTTGCAATCAGCTTAAGTATGACAATTTATCTGCTACACAATTAGCTATATTACGCCGTAAATGTAGACATTTTATGAATGCCAAACTTTTAATGACTGGCACAATTTTCCCACAATAGTGCGTGATAAGTAAAGATAAGGCCTGCTTACGGATTCATCATTGCATTAGAATTTGGCGAGATAAATCTAAATCTATTAAGGATACATTACTGATATGTAAGTTTCAAGCTAGTGCACTGTTGCTATGCAGTATATATATTGTTTCTTTACAAAAATAGTTCAAAATAATATTCATTACCCAATAATAGATTTTGGTCGACAGTTAACAGATTGCAAGGACATCTCAATAGTGGGAACAGTGATGTATCAAGGGAAAGATTGTGATGAATAGGGATGTAAATAAGCATGCTTTAATGATCAAGTAATGAATGGGTGAAAAATGAAATCATTTGAAAAGATATATGTGAATCTAAAAATAGGTGAACACATGTGCTGATTTTATAGGAAAATCTTAATCAAGTTACTGGTGCCCAGGTAAAAGTGTCAGGAATTCCAAAAGTCAACACACAAGATCAGATATTAGGGCAAAGAAATATGAGGAAGCACTAATACATTTACATTCAAAGTTGTGCTTAGTTAAAAAAATGGCGATAATATATTACACGTGCATATTTACATTGTAAGGTTTGATTCAGTAATAAATAATTTCAGAGAGGGCTTCCACAGATTTCTATTAAGCGGTTTGGCTCCACTCCACAGCTGAGTGAAAGAGGCAAGCAGGCAGTAAAAATAAAATTAAAAGAAAAACATCAGCTGGTGGAGGCCAGGATTATTAGACAAACGAGCAAAATGGCAGATCGTGTTACAGTGTCTGTAATCAATGACTTCACGCCGCTACAGCTGCTGTCTCTTCACGCATCGGAATCGCCCGATGCGGGAGCTGTAGCGCGGCGGCAGCAAGCATCGCCGACGTGAAGGGGAACGACCAAACTCGGGAGAGCAAAACAGGCGGCGGTGGTGGAGCAAGCGGTGCAACGGAAAGAAAAATGCGACGAGCGAACGACAAAAGAAAAAAAAACCCAAACAAAGAAACGGCGCGCACGACGAACAAAACCTACGACGGACGTAAAACAGGGGAAACAAAAAAAAACAACTGAACCAAAAAAATAAACCGATAACAACAAATCAATCTGAGCGTGACTTCATTCTGCGGCTTGGGTAGAGGGTCTGCGTCGCCGTTTACTTGGCAGCTGCTGCTGTTGCTGGAGCTGCTGCACGGCGGCCTCTGCGGCGGCGATGGCTGCGCCCGCGCTTTCCAGGTGGCTCTGCGTGATGCTGCCTTTGCTTTGCGAGCGCGACGGCGCGTGCGACGACGTGGCCGAGGCCGACGTCCGCAGCCGCCCCTCTGACGACGACTTGGAGTCCGGCATGCCGGCGTGATGCTGCTGCTGCTGCTGTGGCGGCGGCGGGCCCGACAGACTGAGCCGGTGGTGCCCCCCTCCTCCGGTCGTTCCCGCCGTCGACGCCGCCCCGGACGCGGAGGTGGAGGAGGACGAGCCGCCCGCGGGTCTGGAGTCGGCCATGCTGCTCTGAGACTTGCTGCCTGGCGGACGCGGGGCTTCTGCACGGTGGGGAGCGGCAGCGAGGTCAACAGGTCGCGGCGCGACGGCAGTCATGGGTGTCAAGTCGGCGAGTATTTAAGCTGGGTGGCACCGGTGGAGCTGTGCAGCTCTTTTTAACGGTTGCCCATCCAGCGGGGAGGGGTAAGAAAGTTACAAGGACAGAATGTCTAGGTAGGCGGCATCGTGACGCCATTCACGCCGACACACGTCACCAATCGTTCCGCTAGATCCAGCGGTTCTCTCATCCCATATGGATTTAGTTCTTCCCCTTGCCTGCTAAGCTCTGGGTGCACACTCCAATGCCGATTTGCTCATAACGTCATAATATGTTGGATGCTGTGTCTGGCGGGTTGGCACCGGCTGTCCGCGAGGTTGCCTCACCCCCACTTCTCTGCAGTTTCTTGCACAGCGCCTTGGCACCTTTGGGTGAAAGGTGCTATATAAATGTAACATTATTACTATTATCTCATAACCTGGCATGCTGCATCCAACGTGTGTCGCACCCATCGTAACCCCGTTTCTTGATTAAGTCCAGTAATTGCATTTACGGCAACTGCCACTCGACAAGCTTGCAACGTGGCTTACCCCTTTTGTCAGGAGCACGAAAACACATTGGACTCGCGACTCTACGCACAATGCACATGCAACGCGTTGCTCGCAACAGTCAAGTGTGAGGGCACACGCCAAGACTGTGCAGCTTTCCACCCTCTGATGCTAACCCCTAGGGTCCTTACTGGCAAAGCCTCCCAGTTGAGCCCCCTTCATATCGCTGAGTCTTGACAGTCACGGTCGACGTGATGCAGCCACGATGCTTCCCCCCCCCCCCACCCCACAAGGGTTCTCCAGTGCAGAGAACCTAGTCAGCAGGGTCAACTAAGGGGAAGAGAGGAGCCACGCGCCCCAAGTGCCTACAATGTGCGCAGTGAGGCGATTCCTGCAGTCGCCTATGGTTATACACAAAATCATGCAATCAGTGCTCTGGGATTCTGCAAACATAACTGGAAGGAACTAGTTAACAAAAATAGTCAGAAGGCATTAATTAAAATCACAATGCAGTTAAAAGTACATTTGCTAAACGATGAGTACAGATTGAATGCCACCTCGTATTATGTTAACCTTCAAGCCCTTGTGCTGGATTAAGCCTACAGTTGTAAAAAAAAAAAACTTTGGGCCATTTAATCCTCTACATTGACAGATGAGAATCATAATGCCCTCGGGTTTAAGCGCAAAATGAGCCTGGAAAATATATAAACAAAAATAAATGATGGGTAAAATAATTCTAAGGACAAATGTATTTTTAGTAAAAAAAAACATTTTAGTTCTGAGTGATAAATTGAATGGCAATGCTACACATGTATTAGCCATGCATCGCGTATCACGATGAAGGTCAATTCACCCCACGTGCTAGTAATGCCCTAATAACCTGGCGTGTGCCAATTTACAACAGTGAGCCTTTTAACTCCCTGCAATAGCAGAAGTCTCCACTAATCCGGCGCTAACGCCACAAACAATCGTTTAAGCCAGGACAAGTTTGCACAATCACGCTCAAAACTGCGTAAATCGATCGTCGCCTGCAACTGCTGCGTTTGCATCTTAGCGAGTGGCTGCTGCGCATCGCACCACTAGTCCGGCCGTGGCTAAAGAGTCTGGCCGCCATCCTTTAGAGTGTAGAGCGTAGCCCCACCCCATGTCTGGTCAGGTCTGCTCATCCCACATCAGTATTGTAATGAGAATGGCTCTCAAAAGCTGCTCTTTCAGGATAGTCAAGTGTTCCTCCTCTCTCCTTTGCACGAAACGGCTATCCTGAAATAGCAGCTCTTGATAGCAATTCTCATACATCAAGCCGTCAAAACCTACATCAATTCACAGGACTGTAACGACCAATCAGAGTTCACAATCCGTCACATGGCGACGAAACACGGTCACTACAAATCGGCCAGCAGACAGATGCTTGGGAGTAGAGTCTCCCTCTACCGCGATCAACCGGTTGCCGAGACGTCCACGTATAAGCAACTCAGCCGCCATGCAGCCGAGTTGCTTCCGACTTATCTCCGGTGAGTCGGAGAGCCGCGTGTACGCGCGCGCACCGAGCCTCGCTCACCCTTGGTGCCCTCGTTGACTCCCAGGTGGCTCTTGCTCTTGCTCACGGGCTGCTTGGAGGGCGGCAGCCCGCTCTGGGGCCCCGGAGGCTTCGGGGGGGAGCCCCCCTCCGACTGCTCGCGTAGCGGGTACCAGCGCTGGGCCCCGTCCAGGTGGCTCACGTCCGACAGCTCGATGCGCACCTAAGCGGCGGAATCAAACCGTCAGAGCGTTCGGTGTCCGCTCCGCGCTCGCGTCGCAAAGGCTACGGCAAAGCGGCCGAGGGTCTTCCGATCGCCGCACCCGTACGATATGTAAACGTTTACAAGCGCACACGCTGTCGGTCACGCGAGGTGTATTTTATTTGATTAAACGAAGTGCGAAAAGTGTGACGACGTATAATCTCCACGTCATTGACTTCTTCGGGGAAATGCTTTGCAACGCTTTTATTACCGATGTGATAATTGGGCTCGACGCCAGTCGGCACACCGTGAGGGCACAGCATTACCGTATCATCTACATTTGTGGCATATGACGTCAGCGGACACGGTTTGGGTTCTGCAATGGAAAATCACCCAGGCCCTTGTTGAGCCATGCTCGGCTGGCTGTGTGCTGCCGGGCCATCAACAACCTTTCATTACCTGCTCTGAAATGTTTATTCTGAATACACTTAAATCAGGACAAATAATGGGCACGTTGGAAAATACAGTTTACATTTGTACATCACTGTACGAAAACATGGCACAGATCTGTGCGTGTCGCCAGAGACCGTAACAGGCCTTTACAAAGTCTGCATCGTTAATTTCATAGCCTGTGGCCGTGCATTACCATCAACGTTTCCCGCAGTGACTTGGCACGAGACGCAAACGTATGACAAGACCAAAGCGTGTACTGCTCTTTTAAACGCACTCATGCACACACGCACATTTCATTTCTGAGGCGGCAAGTGGGTGATTATTATCAATAATGGGTGATGTGTCAAGGGGCATCTTAATAAATTCCCAACAATGTTCGCGTTTCCGTCTTCTTAGAAGCCACGACGTTACGGGAATATTTTAAGTACTTTTTTTACGCGGGGGTAGAAAAGTAATGAATTCCAACCAGGGTGTGGGAGAAGCATTTTGCTTTGTGATCAGCATCATCTGTGTCCTTGAGGACACTTGACCCATTCATATCTGACTGAGGGTCCTGACTGACTATCAAGTTCAATGTAAAAAAGATGTAATAAGTAAACAAGTGTACGACATTTTAGATACAAACTTCAATAGCAAATAATTATTGTGAGGAGTAGCAATTCGATCCATCTATCCACGGTCAGAGACCGCTTAAACCTGTACAGGGTCGCGGTGAGCCAAAGCCAATCCTGGCAGACACAGGGTGCAAGGCAGGGCTATACCCAGGATTGGACGCCAGTACATAACAGGACACCGGGGGCAATTTAGTCCGCAGGCCAATTAACCTATGCAGCAGCATGTCTTTGTACTGCAATTCCATCAAATAATTTTGCACAATAGGCACGTAACATATAATCAAATCGCCAATTAATACACATTCCATTATGCTTTCGATAAATACCAAGGCGATGACAGATTATATCAAAACGTAACATTTTGGTTGAGAGAGCAAAGTGCGAAACAATATTAACGAGACGTTAAAAAGCCAACAATTATTATTAAAAGTAAATGTGATCCCAAGTTTTGATAATCTATCAAATCATGTTGTTGCGAGTCGGCAGATATTTAGGGCAAATTGTGACGCATCTACTAAAAAAAATAGCAACACGTACATATACCCTGCGTCATTAACATAAATACACCTGAAGAACGATCGACACTGGAGAATTGTCGACGAGTTGACGTCACGTTTTGTTTTTCCGACAGCCCGGTTCACAATCACCATCGCTGGGAATGTTGAACGAATTAACAATTCACGCCAAGCTGCCGGAGCTGTTCTCAGGTGATAATAAAACAGCCTGGCAAGGCTCAACAAAACTCAGCACACTGCTGGGCCTAATTAAAATTGAAAGAAATAGCGTTTCCTGACTTTTTAATTATCGCCCACGGATGAACCGGGCATCATCGTTCTGAGACAGCAACGGTGATTACGGTCCCTCACTGTCGGCCTCTGGGGGTCGACGCTAATCTGTTTGAACCACAACCAACCACCAAACACGACGATGCATGTTGCCGCTTTAAAAGAGATGTCCTGTACGCAGTTTGCCTCGTGGAAATCGCCACAGCAATCGTTCGCTTGCTGCATCGTCATCGCACGTTGAATTGTGCCCCCGTTTTAGACACAGACACGACGAGTGTGTCGCATTCGTTGCTCATCTATGGTTTCAACTTAAATAATAATAATTACAATTTATAACGCGCAGATATTCATTCAATGTCGACGGTATTAATTCGAAGAGAGAATGACTCAGAGGCGTAGCGAGGAAACCGCAGAGAGACGGGGGAGGGGGGAAGGCACCCACGCAGTTTACAGGCGCCAACATATTGCCAAACACTGCAGCCTATATATTCTGACGTTATCGGCCAATTCATTAATTCGTGTTTTTTTAAGTTGTGGGAGGCAACCGGAGAACCCGGAGGAAACCCACGCAAAAGAGGGGGAGAACACACAAACTCCACCTTACAGAAAGGCACCCGAGGTGGGAATTGAACCATCTCAGGCAGGACTTTCTTTCTGTGAGCCGCAGATGTTACCACTGCGCCACCCTGCTGCAGTGGTAACATGTGCGTTTAATACACTGTACAGAAAACAGGTTTGTACCAAACTTCCACATGCAACAAGCAGAGATTAAATTAATCCATGCACAACGCAGTAATAGTAAGCATTCTCATACCTCGCCCAGGAAATCGTTAGAGGAGAATCGATCGTAGTCCCAGACAGAAAACTCCAGCGTTTTCCTTTTAAGCTGCGATCACACAAACGGCATCAGCGCTTCATGACTTGAGGTAGTAATGCAACTCATTACGGAAAGAGTATTGACCCTGTAGCAGAAATTTCCATTGTTAATCATGCACTGTTAGCAATATTTATCTATGGATAGCGGTCATCAACTTGTAATTGAATGTACTTTGCCGTATGTATTGGAAAAACATAAGTCTTTTCGGTCCGATATATCATCCTGATTCCGTGATCACCCCAATGTCGTGCGATGAAGAATCCATGCTGAAAACTCGCATAACAGTGTTAGAGTACGGTATGCGGAAATGGATACCGCAGAACTACTTCTGAGACGCCCATTAAGTGATATCTGATTCACATACTACACAGCAAAGACAAAGATCCCCCGATAGCCTTAACAGACTGTAGGGTCAAGTGCCGTTAGCGAGCACCTATGAAGGTCAACACGGCACACAATGAGGTAAGTGACCAGCACCATGCCCGGCCCCCTTTGTCTCCCTAGTAGCAATGTTTACACACCGCACTAAGTACTAATTTGAGGCTGAGCCGTCCTCGGAGAGGCCCAGGCCTGCATAGGTTAATTGGCCTGTGGACTAAATTTCCCCCGATGCCCTATGATGGACTGGCGTGCCATCATGGGTATAGCCCTGCCTTGCACCCTGTGTATGCCGGGATAGGCTCCGGCTTACCGCCACCCTGTACAGGATTAGGCGGTTTCTGGCAATGAATGAATACTACACAACAGCACTCTTGCCACCAGCAGGGGTGAAAGATACATTTCTAACTGGTATGGTCATTTCCGCAAGCCCCCCTGCCACCTGTCCTGTACTAAATGCTTTGGCCACTTATCGGTACACCATACTGGACCGTGCCGGCTTACTTTCACCTCCGCCCACTAGGTACTGGGTGCAATAACATTGTAGGGTCATGTACAATATTTATTTCACAAGCAGCTGAAGGCTTCATTGGAATTGCGACAGCATTGTCCGGAAGAGAGAAATTAAATGCTATGTTGGCTCGCGAGCAGGTTTAGCCAGCAATCACAGACACACGATCATTTGTCCCGTGATGAATGGTTCTCAATGTTTTTATGCTGCCAAGACGTATAGCATCATAACGGAATAAAAAAGCCCTCTGCCAACTGGAACTATTTTAGAGGCGTACAGCACCCCTTGTAAGCTATCGTAGGCATTTTTCTGTCAACATAAACAAATTAGAGAATTGCTCTTAAGAGCTGCTCTTTCGGCACAGACGTGATTAGCGTTTCTCCTGCAGCCTTCACGACGTCGAGCAGGAAAGAGGATGAGCGCTCAACACAGCTATGCTGAAAGAGCAGCTCTTAAAAGCAGTTCTCATACGAGCCAAGAAAAGAATAATTTACAATTGCGCAAATTAGCACCAATTAGATACAAGGTTTTAGCTTTTTGGGCAATGAGACAAGTGTTAACATCTTAAACACTCTTGTCTCATTGTCAGAAATGGTAAAACCTCGTATCTTTTTAAGATTAGCTGTACTCTGGTAAAAAGGTGCTCATAGACAAGCACCAATTAACAAGAATCCGATCTCTTATTTTAAAACAAGTATACGTTTAAAATGAACAGTGGAACACTCATACGAAAACGTACCTCTTCGAGCATAATGTTCTTGTAGACGACGGTTTGGTTCCACTCTGGGTTGAGTGTTTTGTGGATGTATTTTGTCCTTCTCTTATTCTCCGAACTGGAAGAGGCACAAACACAGTGGCAGTTGTGTGTCGGTGGACTTCAAACGACAACTCACTTTCGGAACACTTAAACGGCACTTTCGTTGGCCTCGGCGCTTGTTAGCATGCTGGAATAGTGGGATCAGATATATATATATATACAGTATTTATTAAATGCAGGTGGGCACGAGTAACATTACTGTCATCTTATAATTAGATTTATTCCCATTGGTTCAATTTGCTTTGCATGCGCTCCAGACTATGCCAGTGGTGCTGGGATGGCATGTACACTGAATTTCAAAATGTTCCTCCTCCCCTGGCAAGATAAGGCACGGCCATACGAAAACTATACCAGCAATCGCTTACCGCAGAATGCTGGCACAGGCCGTGATATCGTTCACAGCTTCCTTATTATTCCTGCTCTTAACACTGTTAAACACAGAGGCAGATTCAATGGAGTTTTGCCGTCACTCCTGAATAACCCATTTATCTGCACTATTGAAGCTGATGAGGTTTTTTAAATCACGCCGGCGGAAAATTCCACATTATATAAACGGGCCGACTGTAATTCTCCAGTGAGGGCTACACTGCTGGTAACCACTACACTTTGTCAGATATCAACCGATTTATTATGCTCACCCGGACAGTGAATGTTTAGCACAAATATGGCCGGTGTTACGGGGCATGAGATGAGCACGGCTCTCGTTGTCCGAATTAAACCGTAAAATGAAACGCAGTTTGGGGCAATGCGGTCCATTATCATTAACAACTAGTACGCTAAAAGCCCCGTGTGTCAATTTGACTTTGACCTTTATCATGCTAACGAATATGACAATCCACATGATCATCGTAGTCATTAAGACCATTATCATCTACAATTCCACTATCATCACCGTTGCCTCTTTAAAGTGTGCATTGCCAAGTGGTAATTGAAACACCCACACTAGCATAAAATTGAAAGTATGAAAATGCGTGACATTTTACCCATTACCTCACAGATTACGCTGACCAGTTAATGCCCCAAATGAGTTGCATTTTCACACAAGCATCCCACTCGCCACAAAAATAGTAAACAAATGAAAGCAATCTACCAGAATCGGTTTCTTTCCCTGGAGGCAAACTGAAGGAATGCTAACGGGTAAATCTTTCTTTTAATCAAAGAAGACAGAAAAACATAAGCCAAGGCAATTGGTAAAAAAACCAAAACACATTAGCCTTCAGAGAATGGTGTCACACGAACAGCACATGTCGTTTTCTACCTGACTTAAATCACCAAGCTCAATTGGGGGTTATTTTTGTGTGAATGACACAGTATTTCGGCTAAAAAGGTTTCAGACATTTCCTCCAAAGGCCCGCGCTGTCTATTTAAATGCGTGCACTTGCAGAGAGATGCCCCTCCACACACTTTCACATTCACACAGCTTCCCCCTCTAATACCACGTCAGAACAAATCCACTGCCAAGACTTGCACAACAGCGGTGCCAAACGGACGGCCAAAGTCAAAGTTGCTCTGGATTACGCCGCCTGCTGTGGTTGATGACCTCATTTCCCCCTGCAACCATGTCCATTGTGCTCAAGTTTCTTCTTGCCACCGGAGCTGGACTATTGCCAATAGCGGACTGCCGTCCAGCAGTTACGATTACGAAGAGCATCCAAACCAGCGGGTGGGGTTCACTTTGTTGGTGCCAACCGAATTTTCCGAGAGCCTTCGCAGCTCCACGTCATGTGTTTGACTTCTAATCTCTAGTTGCAGCTCAAAGGGAGGTCACAGGGTCACAGCCAAACCAGCGTGCCCTGCACAGCTAGCCCACTTGTGGTACGGTTCAAGCTGAGCATAAGCACACCCTGTGGGAGGGAAGCATGGTCCTGTGTGCGTATATCTCGGGTAAAAAAAGATGTGATGCCTAGATGACAACGGTGCTTATAGAAGATGTGCTTATATCCAGCGCCGACTGCAATGAGTTCAAATTTGTCTCAAATGTACGAGTCCCCGGGCCCTTATACCGAGACAAAGCAAGACTGGGGCAACAAACAGAAACATTGAATGTTTACTGATGTAGGTTTTCACGGCTCGATTCATGATGGTTAAAGAGCTCGTGCTGCAGCCCATTTTCAAGCCAGCTGTGGTTGTACACACGCGTGTCCACTGATGAGCTGAGCACAATAACCCTGAGCATATGTTACGCAACCCTCACAACGCTGACCAAATTATTGTGTAATTGGCCTTGCATTAACACATACACACACACGCAAATGCACACAGATTGAGAGTGTTAAGAAAAGGACAAACAAGCAATACCTGGCATTTTGGACAACCATAACTTGACTGCATATCCCAGATTTCACACGGCAAGCAAAAATACAAACAATTCAAAGCATTAGGGAACAAACACAACACAACATCGAGAAAAGACACTTTCTACTGGTGAGGCAGGGGACATGAGTAAGGCATAGTGAGTACAGCTGCACATGCAAACTTTGCATGGACATCCGTGTAAGCGGCTCTTAAACAGGTTTCGAACATTTAGCTCTGATAATACGATAACATGATTTGTGAGGTCGCATAATAAGACCAACAACAGCGGGGGCTTAGTCCGGTCTTATTTAAAGTTACGTAAGCGTGAACCGCGCGGTCTCCCGTCTGAATGAGATGATGCTCAGACCAGTATTCCCTTGAGAACATGAATATTGGTAAAGGGGAACAATAATACATGACGATGATGATGATGCAGAGGAATCTAAGAGCCAGTTAAGAACTTCTGGGTGAAAAGAACTCAAGTGAAAACAACTGATAAGACGCTGGATGTCATTAGCTATCATCGCCTTTGCCCTTTGGGCCCTGTTAATAGTTCACTGCGCAGCATCCAGTCCTCGCCACGTACTAACCCCAGCCGTTAACAGGCATGAGAGAGCGTGCTTAACCCTTACAGACTTTCACTGGGGAAAGCTACATATAGACACATTAAGAAAGCCATTGCAAGTCAAAGAACAGCCACATTTATAAACTCAGGCACTTCGGCTTAGGAAATGAACAAAGCAGGACGATTAAGGCAGTGTTTGCGTGAATATGTGAGGCAGCAGTGCAGAGTGGCATGCATTCAACTACACCGAGACTACACACGCAACTATACAAAGTGTGTATTAAGTAATCTGCCGATCTTTGCCCTGTGGAATTGAAGATAGAGATAACAGAGCCGAGCTCTGTCAAAACTGCTGCGGTGACAGATGCTAAACAGCGGAACAGTTGCATTCATTTCTCACGTTAAATCCACCTCGGGTGGGCAAGACGGCGGAATTATATCCTCTCCGTTACTGCGTCGTTTTCACGGGTGACGGAGGGTCAAGCACCAATCACACATCGCAAAGGTGCCCGCATGCAATATTAATTCCCATCGCTCTTCCTCTCCGCGGTGTCATGCAAATTCATTAGGAAGCGGAGGAGGCAGCGAGCGGCGCCACGCATAACATCAATCCGGGAACCCGCTCTCGCGCGCGGGGGGCATTAGGCCTTAACCGGGGCGACCCGTTACCGTGCCGCGTGCGCGCGCGTCTCGCGGTACGGCTGCCGGGGACTCACCCGCGGCCCGGTAGGAGGTACACCTTGACGAACGGGTCGGAGAAGCCGTTGTTGTCGCGCGGAGCGAGGCCCCGCGCTTGCAGGACGTGAATGATCAGGTTGCCCGAGTGCCGGTCAAAACTCATTTGCAGCTGCACGGTGGGACGAGGAGGAAAGAGGACACGGGGTCACCGACGGCGAAGGGCGCCGTACGCTTGCCGCTGCCGGCGAACCGCACAGCGACGCAGTTTTTGTGGTATGGAACGCGGTTTGGTTATCGAGCTTCGTCGCGACCGCATGAATATGTGCACGGCGGATGTCGCGTGCAAATTCGGTACAAATGGATATACAGTAGTAACTCGATTATCCGTCACTCGTTTAACCGTCAGCCTCTGTTAATGTATTGTACTGCGATGTACTATAATTGTATTTTTTTATTCTCTTTGTACACCATTCTACTGTTATATACTGTAATGTACAATATATTAAGTTTCGTAAATAAATACTGGACGACTGTAAATACAGTATATAATTTATTATGTACCTATTCCGTTATCCGTCTATTCGAATATCCGTCACGGCCGCAGTCCCGACCCCTGACGGAAAATCGAGTTTCTACTGTAAATATATATTTAAAAAAATCTTTTGAAACTTACCTGAATTTCCCCGGTAATTGGATGAGCAGGTTTTGTAACTTCGGTCTGTTGCAAGCAAATAGAACAATACAATATTTCACCGAAGTTGTAACAATCTGTATTCAGTCAGGCTGGATAGAGTCATATTTGTTCACCAGCTTGAAATCCCTCTGTGCTTTAAAGAATGCATGCCTGTGAATTGTTTTATGTGATACACACAAGAGATAGAAAACAGCCAATTACATGAAACTTATTTGAAAAAGCAAAAAACAAGGAAATGCAATGAAATCATTACAATTAAAATCGGTTCAACCCAAAAGTTAAACTTTGTTTTCTGACATTGTCCATGAGATAAATAATTGAAAGGGAATATTTTAAGAGTATTCTTTTCATTTTTACTTTTTCATCATACATAGTCACCGAGAAACCGAAAAAACAATGGCAATGTAAAAACCCACAATACCGTTATTGTCTAATCAGATTTTAAATATCAAAACTTGAAGGAACGCCTTAGCTAAAAGTTTATTGTTTACGTTAACTCACAGCGCATGGACAGTTTATGAATGAAATGCAACACAGACAAAATGAGCACGCAAGTCAACATATTGGCTGACAGATTGCCTTTATGACTGATGACACAACATGGTGTTGTATGCCCAGCATTAGGGACTCTGCCAATATTCCCCGTGGATATTTTAAGACTGTGCGTTATCAGAGGGAACGTGCTGCGTGAAAAATGGCAGTGTGATATGACACCAGTTCCCGAGTGTATTAATCAGAGAGTTTTAGATCCGTGGTTGAAACCATTCATCCGTGGTAAAAGGTGGTCGAACTCTGGCGGCCAAAATACACTTGCTGCTCACAGGAGACAGAGGCAATCGGGTATGAAGTCATATCGCAGTCCACCTGGCCGCACAGGTGTGGAATATTTCCCCGTGGACGTTATACATTTAGATGACCAGGCACAGGTTTCTATATTGAAAGCAATTCTCCACCGCAAGATAAATTAGTATTAATCAACCCCCGTAAATCATTATTGTACAAATATCGTTAATCTCTGACCTACAAACATTTGATTTCATTACACAGAGAGACTCTTATATTTGTAATTTTTTTCATTGCAAAAGGAATGTGTTAATTTTATAGACTTATGAAACGTTACACATACTCCCCTATAAACTCTTTCACATGGAAAACATATAGAACAGCACCGAAAAGTAATCGCATTTCAGGAAATGTCAATAACGGGATCACGTCCACTTGGGTTAAATTGAAAGTGTACCATGCCTCATTTTTCATGACCATTGGTTCATCTGCATTTTGCAAAAAATAAACACACTTTGATATCCCTTTGAAGGCAGGCTGAATAAACATATCACGCTGCACAGTCTCAACGTCAGACGAACGTTACAAATGAATCTCATTCAAGTGGTCTGAGGTCTGTGATTAACCTCAGCCTCTGCGATAACAAGAACCGTCCAGGAATGTGACAATATGGTAAGTGGCTACATACGCCTACGTCTCATTGTAATAGACAGCATTATTTACAAGTTTAATAAATTACTTTAGTGAACAAATACATTCCAACATTGGGTGTACTGCATTAGGTGCCAACCTATGAAAGTTCAATAAGGTATTTGCTTCCTTCACTGTTTGGACAGAACCACCATTTCGTGAGTGGGAGGCGGTGAGGGATGGAAGAGGAGTGGCAGAGCCGTAACCCGCTGTCCGTGTTGCCGTGTGGTGAATACACAGCACGTTCTGTGTGGAGGCACTCTAGCCAGAGGGATGGCACACCAGGCGGCTACGTTAATATGGGAAGGACACTGGCTCGGATTGCTGCCTCGCATTGCATGGGCGGCAGGGTGGCACAGTGGCAACTAACATCTTCGTCTCGCAGAAAGAGAATCCTCCTCATGGAGGTTTGAATTGGCCGATAACATCGTGCTTTATAGGACGCAGTGTCTGGCGGGTTGGCGCTGGCTAATCGTGTGGCTTGACTCCCCCCTCTGCAGGTTACATCCTGCCTCTGATTTGTTCTCTCTTCAAAAGCAAACCTTCGAAATTGAATGAATATGTGCGCTCCTCACTCGTCCCCGACCTTCCCATCCGACCTGAGAATCCTCGACCTGATTAACGAGTTTGGTCAAGATGTCACATGAAGCCCTGATGACAACTCAAACCACAATTCAAACAGTGGAAGAAATCCAGTAAGCTGGGAATAACGCATTTTTGCAACCTCAACAGCTAGGCAAGGCAAAGATCCCTCAAATAACCTATGCAGGCTGTTGGACGCAAGTGCAGTTTGCGAGCACCTTTGAAGGCCGGTGCATACAAACTCAAGAGGACAAAGATGCCCTGTATAACCTACATAGGTCATTGGGTCAGGTGCTGTTAGCAAGCACCTACGGCACACGCCGTGGTGTCATTCGTGGCAATGTTTAGACACCGCACCAGTTACTC
Organism: Geotria australis; assembly: GCA_036362915.1. Classification (NCBI taxonomy): domain Eukaryota; kingdom Metazoa; phylum Chordata; class Hyperoartia; order Petromyzontiformes; family Geotriidae; genus Geotria; species Geotria australis. Next base: position 4,611,252 of record JAZEWU010000014.1, read on the forward strand.
ATTTAAGACTGACTCGACCTAGCGGAGGCCCAGGACCTGACAAGAAAATCGCCACTGGTGGTTGGCCGTGAGCGGGAATCAAACTCGTGTCGCCGGGTTCGCAGTAGCGCCGCGCGTGCCAACGGCTACACCCACCGCTCTCCGCACGCACGCACAGGCGAGCCCATCGCGGTGGCTCGCGGCGCGCGCGACAGGCCACACGAGGGACGGGAGACGGGAGGGTGGCACTGGCCTTGGAGTGGCGCTTCTTGCTCCCGCTGGCGGGCGAGGCAGGGCGGCTGGGGCTCGACGTGGCCGACAGCCCGTCTCGCAGGTGCTGTTGCTGTTGCTGTTGTTGCTGTTGCTGCTGCGCCGCGGCGGCAGTTGCGGCCGTGCCGATGACGATCGTGGCCTTGCTGTCCATCTGCGCCGGCGCTCCTCCGGCGCCCTGCGCCACCTTGCGCAGCTCGTACGCGAGCTGCTTGGGGTCCACGCCCGGTGATCGCTGGCGCTGCGATGCTGCGAACCGAACGGGAGCGCGGTTCGTGGCTTTGAAGCCTCCGATTCAATTTGTCTCCCTGTAAGATATCGCCTGTCAAGCGCGACTTCGGGTACACTCGACGCTCGAGCCCAGCCGAGCGCCCAAGGAAAAAATCCTGGCAACCCTTCACTGAAATGTAAGCGGCAAACGCGACGCGATGCTGCTCCGAATTATTGCTTTGAAAGAGGTTATTGGGTTGTCCAAGAGAGTGGGAATGAACGTGCGTTTGAAAGTCTGATTCTACGTTGAGCGTCGCGAGTGCAAATTACTAAGTGACCTCTTAATAGCAGCTCACACTCGAAGTTGAATCATTTTGTTGGGGACACATGGTGTCGTATCGAAATACAAAGCGTATTTGTGCTAAGGTGAGTGTTATTTATCGTAGGTTATCACGAATAGGAACCGGGAATATATGTCCCGTGTCAATTACTTTTTGAATAGAAAAATGATACAGTATTTCATATAATTTTACACGCATGGCTCAATATCCATCTCCTTCCAGGTGTTTTATATTCATCCTTTAGTAAGGACTAAAGACTTCATGAACATCAGAAGAAAAAAGCACATTTTCAGTTAAATAAAGAAATATACATAGTTTTGAAAACCGGATTCACTTTATAGATGTTAAAAAGATGTGAATAGAACTTTTCTACGCGAAGAAACTATTTTAAAAAACACATTTAACCCGTAATAAAAGCTGTAGCATAATTCACTATATTGTGACATCCCATTTTTACAGTTTTGCCACACGAGTCTCGAATCACTGCAGGCCAGGTGAAAATAAATTGTAGGAGGAGGAGGAGGAGGAGTAAGCAGGCTCCTGTCCCCAGATGTATTTCAAAGCCAATCAGGGGTATCAGGCCAGCTGACAGCTCGTTTCCACAAAGGCAAAGGCCTTTTGTTTGCTTTACAGCAAAGCCAGAGGGCAACAATGCGGCCCGGCTGCACGATGCCATTTCTCAAAGGGACACCTTTAGACACACGGCCCACCTTTCAATAGCACATTGGGTACACATTGATGATATGCATTTACTTTTACTTCCAAGGGTAGCTTTATAGATATCACTCTCTCGGTATGTACAGCTCATTATAATTGTAATAGAATCCGGTATACCGGAGATGATTCATCCTGTATATTCTGCTCATGAAGTCGATTTCTCTCGCTCGAATCACGACGGCAGATTTTGGATGTTTTATTTTAAATTGGTCTCCGTGGAACGCCATGAAAGTAGGTCATACATGACTCGGCAACTGATGTTTAGGATAAACAATGAACACACGTTTCAAATAGAGGACTGCAGTCCAACGACCACATTGTTAACGGAATCCTTCCCAGACACAGCCAAACGAGAAGCTCTTATTTGACCCAGTCTAGTCTTCTAGTCCGACAGTTTCCGGCAATTTTACCTTTAACATTTCGCACACTAGGTATAGACAAACTCAATAAAATCTGGATTTGCGAACGGCCCCATTAGCAGTCGGAGAGTCAATGTGTTATTGGTGAGGAACGGGGAGAACCTACTGGGATGTGGGCACGGGACAGGGTTGGGGGTTAGTATGGGAAGGATGGAGGGGGAAGAGGGCTGGGAGAAGGGTTCCGATGATCCACCACTGGACAGCTCAAGAACTCTTATCGTACAGAACTGCATAGCTGAACCACGCGTGCTGAATCATTAGACCATATCCTTTGTGAGTCAGCCAAATCTGTCGTATGGCAGAGTGAGCCAAAGATTATTATTCATAAGCATTTAAGCGCTCGTGCTCAATTTGCTCTTGTTGTCACAAGTGTGAAAAGAAGACGGCTCTGTATTTGATAGACAACCAAAAGCGGACCATGAAACGATGCGTAGACTTTACTTACTCAAGCTTGAATACTCCTGCAGCTCGAGGCGTTGAGGGTTCTCCAGGTCTGAGAGCATGTTGAGGTCCCTGTCCAAGGACACAAATCTACACACATTATTTTGTTCCACTGTAGGCGATTTCCACAAGATGGGTCATTGCTCAGCGAATTCAAATTCTAAATCACCGCATTGTGGGATGTAAGACAATTAAAAATTACGATGGCTTGTCTTTAGTCCCTGGAATAATCTTTTGTTGTTTTTAGTAGCTCATGCGATGTTATACATAATGCCATGCAGCCAATTTGGACATTTTATTAACACAAATAATAACTAGCTAAGACGCACAAGATAAATGCCATAGAGTAAGGGTTGAAAGACACATCAATGAATTAATTAATATAGATTTTTAAGCTCACAATACATGATTTAAATCGCGTAAACACATGTTCTTCGATTCGTAAATGTTGCGTGTAATGGTTTTTCTATCACCGCTGCTGCCACTTAGAAGCCTTATCATTCACTGCAATATATATACAACACTACGTTTCCTTAAACCAAACATTGCCCATGAATTGCTAAATTTATCGAACTGCTCAGGCAAACCGCGGCACCCCCTATTATAAAGTGTAGAATATACAGTTATACTTAAGCACTTAACGGATACTGCACCTGCAACATTAATAAAACATATATATATACTAACACTACAATAAACTATCTGGGGTTGTTTAACTCCGGGGTATGCCGTGTACAGCGCATTAACGATGGCCCCATCCTTAACGCGCTCTCATTTACAATTCTCCGCCAGAGAGAGAGAGTGCCCCAGCCTGGCAGTATAAGGCCCCTTCATCAGCGGAGACATTGATCGACACGCATTCCTAGGCTTTAGCGTTTCTAATCTTCTTCTAAGGCTGGTCAATCCTCGTGTAAGTCTCAAGGCAGCTACATGTTGAGTTGGGCACAGCAGCTATCAGTCTGCACCAAGGCCCAAAGATTATTGGGTGTATTTGTGTGTGTACAACAGGCTTATTGCTGTAAATGTGTATATTTTAAAGTGTGACGGCATAAACATTTTTTTTCACATCGTCTGTTGCATTCTTTATTGACTTTGGCCCTCATCTTCTCTCCAGGGCTGATAAAATGATTGGCACTATGGGTAGTAGGGTGTTGAACCTGGCTGGCGGCTTGGATAGGAAACCAACCAGCATGCACCCAACAGGCTCTGTGGGTTTCTGCAGGGCTACACGGTCAGCGGGGGCGGGGGCACTGCAACAACATCCATTGTTGTGCTGTACTATACTCAAAATAAATGCTCCTCTCCGTCACAAACCCGCACTGACCAGCGTGACGGAGCACGGACCAACGAGCTCCCGCTGACGACACTGGGGAGGCGCTCACCCAGCAGCGGATCGTGGCAAAAAGGCCTGCACGAGTGAAAATCTTCTATTGGCCACGCTGTCGCACAGTAGTGACTTTACCACCCCTGGCCAGAGATGACGTTTTTGCCGGTGACTCCGGCCGCTAGGCCCGTGGGCCGAGTACGCGCCTAGCGCCCACGCGGGCGCTGGTCATGGGACGACGTACAGGCGGACGCAGATCTCAACCTCCTTGTCGTGTCTGCTCAGGATGCTCTGCACCTCCTCGAACGTCCTCCCGGTCAACGGGATGCGGTTCCACTCCAGCACTTGCATCCCTGCGGGTGGCACGGCGCACGAGCAATACGGCACCTCTGATTTAACCGTTATGTTGATTTGGCAAACTTACAGTCATGCCCGAGATCGTGCTAAGCCAGCAAAAGGGAGCGCTCCTTCACTCACATGAGAATTATGCAACCATGTGTCTTTTCATTTTGGCAGTGCCTGCTTTGTTTACGAAGAAGCTACTAGATTGGCATGAAGCTGCGCACAAGGGCGCCGGCTGAAGCTGCGTAGCTTACTCTCTAAATGAAACAGGTCACACTGGATTTATATATAAGCAAACATTTTTCCGCAACTGATTATCAGCCTTAAATGTACACAGACATTTGAAATGCACTTTGAGTCTCGGGTACGTCTTTGCAAAAGTGCTGTACCCCATTGCAGCCGTGCTCATTTCTTCACGTGAGGATGTTTCCGAATCTTCTTCTTCTTTGCGATTCTTCGAAGCACGATGGCTAGCTTCTGGACATCCGAATAACACCCGTGGAATACCAAGGGGTTACTGTACGTGCGTCTGCAGTCACCACAAACCCGTCGCTTAGAATTATCACTCTTCCCCCATCGGCCCTGACGCTTTTCGACTAATTATGGAGCACCGCTTCTCTACGGCCGACGTGAACGTGCGAACAAACAAAGATGTAGCACGTTTTAAAAAGGGTATACGTATTTCGAGAGATTGTACAAAATGCACAAAAACGCTGATCAAATACAAATCATGCACTTGCACCTTCTTGCATGTCTGTAAGATTTTGTTACGGGGAAAAAAGTGTGCAATAATTATAACGGAGGATGCAAGCGATTCAGGCGTGTCAAGATAAAATGCTCATTTGCATCTCTCACTGGGACCTATAGTCCTTTGATTTCAAAGTTCCTTTGATACTGGTAAAAATAAAGGCTCACACACAGCATATCTATGGCTGGAATTCCCTCCAACAGTGGCAGGTCATGTTTCAGAATTCTTTATTTTGATAATATGCGTATACTCCATCGCATTTTGCCTCTCCTGCCATTCAGGACAAAAGGACCTCACATGCCATTATATTCCGTACACTGAAATTATATGAAGAATATGGCAATTAGCTGTCAGATAATTATACGGTTTTAACTGTTTTAGGGGAAAGGATGCAGCAACTAGATTGTACGACAAATTCAGCGGCGCAGATTAGGGATAACCTCGGCTCAATAACACCAGAGGGGTGATACAGAAATTCATAACCGGATTCCATCATTGTCAGAAACTGCTTAATCCTGTACAGGGTCCTGAGCCGAAGCCTATCCCAGCAGACACAGGGCGCAAGGCAGGGCTACACCCATGCTGGGACGCCAGTCCATCACAGGGCACAGGGGGCAATTTAGTCCGCAGGCCAATTAGCTGGATTCCCTGTTGTTAATTAATGTTTAAGATGGCTAGACTTCACCATATATGCTGTGGAACTTGATTTAACAATTTTCAAATTTGTCTCAGTTTAACAACGCACCTATATCGGTTTTGGGTATCTTGTGAAGTCGTTAAATACTACAGTGGCAAGTGTCTAACGCTTTTCACATTTTCTGCGGACTGCATTAATGTACTGGAAAAATCGAAGATAATAAAACATAATTTATTGCCACTGCACATAAGACACCAACCTCTTCAGTTCATACCATTGCTGGCCCAGGTAATCTCTTGCCTGTGCGTCTAACGCACTCACCCAATGAGCATTGCACACACCAACACTATCCAGTCACAAGCTTGATCATACCTCCAACGTGGGAGACAAAATGTCGCAAAGGAGAGAGGAGGAATGCTCGAGACAGCTATCCCAAAACAGCAGCTGTTCAAAGCACTTTCCATACATCGAGCCGTGAAAACCTACATCAATACACTATTCAGATGTCCGTTCCAAAACAAACTGGGTTTCAAAATATACACGAACAAGCAATCCTGAGGATGCTTCCAACGTGGGAGGAGAGCGCTCGACACGGCCATCCCGAAATAACAGCTCTGAAGAGCAACCATCATGAATGACCAATCATGCATGATGTCAACCGCTCTGTGAAGCTACAGAGCCTGATTAGTCCGTGGATGAGCGATTGCCTCTGAATAGCATGCGGTATTGGCTCACACTATGATGTGGGAAAGGAAATGGCAGTCAAGTAATGGATGCTAAAACCGATGCACACTGAGCTTTCAGTATTCATCCCTTGTATGCATAGATTATCTCACAGTACTCTGGTTTCCAACCACATGAAGCAAAAGGATCATTAATGGACCTGACCAAAACATCCCAATCCAGAATCCTCCTGAGAAAATCTTAAGACTCCATTAGTCTTTCCTGGATAAATGAAGGGCATTATTATCATTACTATAGTTCATTTCTCCTGAATCATCAAAGACATAATTTACCAGCCATGGTCAGTCCAGTGCCTAAACATTTCTCAACCCTGTACGTATCTTAAAATGTTAAGGTATTTGAAAATGTAAATGTATTTTAAAATGTAGCACATTAGATAATGTTTCAATAACACCTCTTTCATTTAAATCAACAAATTGCACATGAAGACATTTTTGGCGTAGGCCTGATGCATTGCATTTTTTTTTACCAAAAAATTAGTTTTGATTTAAGAGAATAACAATAAAACACCTGCCACGAATGGTACACAACACGAACAACGGCGTTACACCCTGCCATGTTGACAAATGCCACTAATTTATACTTGGCACAGAATGTCATCTAAAACCTGGTAATTTTCATGTTCCTGACTTACCCTAGAATTACGGGTCTCACCACAGCAGGCACTAAGAGGAGTGTTCAGCTGTGTAGCACGAGAGCGCAGCGTGCATTTCTGTCTGGAGCACACGAGTCAACCGCGTAAAACGTAAGCGAAATACAGAAATCACTATGCGCGACCTCAGGGGACGGCGGGCCGGTTATTTCTTTAGGTGAAATAAACGTGCAGAAATCTGCTCATCCAATAAAGCCATTTTCATGCCACCAAAGTGTGACAATGACTCCTGTAATTACAAGTACACGTAGAAACTATTACCATAAAACAAACACATTTTTAATGAATGTTACGAATACGATTAGAAAAAAGTTTGCGCTCGGTAGGACTTGTGCTCAGGATGGGAGAGGTGCAGTCGCCGAGACGGGTATTGGAGTGTTCTTCCACTAATTATTTATATATAGATGTTTACAGCAAAAAAAATACCCAGTGAGTTTGCAAGCTCTTTACAGGATTCCTGCGACACGTCAAACACGCCGGGGGGGGTTAGACCTAAGAGCAGATGGTCGGAGACTGAGGGTTGAATTTGGAGGTCGGACCTCGACATTGGCATTTAGTTCCCGAACATATCGCCATACGCAAGAATGGACCAGAATAGTTATTTCTCTAATTTTTCTTAACGCGCCACAAAACAGCAGAAATGTCTTCGGCCGTTCCCGATTTCACAGAGCAAGCAAAATGAATCCTCGGCAACTGCAGTTGCAAATAAGGCAACGCAATAAGGCAAAGCACCCATTGAAGAGGCAATCAATAGCCGCTGACAAGAGGCTGAACATGTTTTACAATCTTAATGCATCAACCAAATTACATTAGGCCAGATCATTATTATAACAGGCTCTGAGATCGTGTTGTCCTATTACGCTACCAGAATTGCTGGAGTAATCTTATTGGGTGCAAATGTAATGACTGTACAGTAGAAGCAGAGAAAGTTTGTGACTTTTATTAACTTGCAGTATTTTTGGTGAAAGTGCTGAAATGTTATTTTTAGAAGAAACCACATTCATCACTTCTGTAGAAAATGTAATTATAGTTTCTTTATGTGTACTTTTAATCATCGGTTTATCACAAACGTTTCCATGCAATGGTACACAGCAAAGGGACACTTAAGGGAAACATTCACAAAATATTACTGAACCAAATGTCGCTAGTTTTAGTTCTTATACATAACGTGTTCAGTCTGAACAGCGACGAGTTGGAGATGGATTAAATAACTGCCTTTCATTGGATCCAATCTGCTTGGTAATTAGCATGTATTGAGCACACTGGGATGTCTGAAACTCCCTTCGGTGCCTCGCTCTGCATAAACGATCAAATAGGAAAACTTTCTTGTAGCATGAATCGAGTGGAGTAAAGGGCAGAAATATGCGTAATAAATGGGACTGTGTTTTTTATAAACGAAATCAGCTCAATCCTGTTTTGCTCCCGGATCTAACATTGCCATAGCAACTAGAGCTGTTAGAACATCTGGATAAGAATACAGGCCTACCATTGCTCACTCTCACCACTGCTGTGGAAGGTCCTCCAATAGAGCGAGCACATCACCGCCCCTCTGAAGGGTATATAGCCTATGCCTAATAATATAAAATCGTAAGCCCTTTTACAATTCCCATGCCGGATAAGCAGCCCTGTACCGATAGACTCCGCCAAATCCCTACCAAATTACGCGAGACCTTCGCAGAACGCAACTCGGTCCCAGACGGGTTTCTGGCAACTTACCGCGTGCCGAGAGGCCAACCTCGCCGTCCAAGACCACTTTGTCCCCCCCAACAGAGTCGGGGGGGGGGGGATTTGAGAATCTGGGTCATTGTGTCAACTGCCGCGCC